>OY856413.1:191803424-192333424 GCA_963693085.1 Alisma plantago-aquatica | reverse complement strand
ACCATTGTACATCCAACCATTTCTAAGGCAGGTGATTTTGAGTAGCCGATTGGTGTACCTGCAATCAAAGAAGTTGTGATCTGTAGACTCTGCATCTTCTTTACATAAGTAGCATGTGGTGTCTAATTGAAAGCCCCAATTAAGAAGTCTGTCCTTCGTGGGCAATTTGCTGAGGAGAGCCCTATAAGTCAGCGTGCTCCATTTGGGGCAGTGAGAGCTACCCCATATAATGTCACCAAGCTCCTCACATATAGAGCTACATGTATTAGTGTTGATTAGTGGTGGAGGGGCTAGGACCGCCCACCCACCATTCTCATCCACACTATATAGGGAAGGTGAACTATTAACCAGATCACACATATCACGCCACACTCTGGATGGGTTATAACCGGCATTTAAAAAAGGGAAATTGCTATATCTTCTTTTCAGCCACTCCACCCAGCAGTTGTCATTATGCGAGATAAATCTTTCAACTCTCTTCTTTGTGCATTGCATCATCAAATTGCAAAGATCAATGATCTACATCCCACCCTATTTGAACGATTTTGCAATAGTGTCCCAAGCCAGTCCATGGTATTTACTAGCCCAAATAAAATTAGTTGTTAGAGATCGAATGTTGTTAAGAACAGGCTTGGGTATGTCCCCCATGATATCCCAGAACCTCAAAGTGGCTTGTACGACTGATCTAACCAAAACCAGTCTACCCGCCATAGAAAGATTTAGACCACTCCATGTTTCAAATTTCATCCTGAGGTTGTCCATCAACATACTAAAGTCTCTGGACTTGGTTCTGCCTGAGGCCAGGGGAACACCAAGATACCTGGTAGGAAGAAACCCTTGATCCATCCTAGTTGCTCTTCTCAACCTGCCCCTCCTACTATCATAGGATTCTGAGAGAAAAACATGTGATTTAATAGTTCTAATATATAAACCAGTTTGTTTCCCAAACATCTTTAGCATTTTAGTCTATTCCTTCAGTCTTTTAGCATGGCCAACTAAGAAAAGAAGGACATCATCAGTGAAAATGAGGGTTGGTTTCACGTTGACGCCTTTGACCTTGAACGTCTTCACTGGGTTCTTGCTTTCTGCTTCTTTGATTAGGTGACTTAACCCTTCCATGACCATCGTGAAAAGTAACGGAGATAGGGGATCACCTTGTCTCAAACCATTTGTTGACCTGAACAGGCCTTCTAGGGTACCATTAATGAGCATAGAAAACAAACACATTTCATAGCATTGTACCATCAGAGAGATCCACTATTGATTGAAACCCAACGATAGCATAATCTTGTTCAAAAAGGACTAGTTAACATGGTCATAAGCTTTGCTAATGTCAATTTTCATAAGGGCTTTTGTAGTAGAATTCCTTTTATTGAAATCAATGAGATACTCGGAAGCTAGGAGGGAGCAGTCTTCAATTTTCCTGTTCTTGATGAAGGCATTTTGGTCATCCGATATGATGTGTGGAAGGATGTCTTTGAGCCTCTTGGCTAACAACTTGGCTATCATTTTGTACAGGACATTACAACACGCAATAGGCCGATAGTCAGTCATTGTTCTCGCATCTTTGGATTTGGGTATTAATTTGATAAAGGCATGGCTTACAGCCCGAACCGTGCTTCCCCCTTTTAGAAACCATCTCACAGTGTCACATAAATCATTTTAGATGATGGACCAAGTGGTATGGAAGAAATGGCTATTAAAGCCATCGAGACCAGGAGCTTTAGAATAGTGTATGGAAAAGAGGGCATTTCTGACTTCTTCTTCATTGA
Source organism: Alisma plantago-aquatica (assembly GCA_963693085.1). NCBI lineage: Eukaryota > Viridiplantae > Streptophyta > Magnoliopsida > Alismatales > Alismataceae > Alisma > Alisma plantago-aquatica. The sequence goes on along the minus strand of OY856413.1, from coordinate 192,331,652 downwards.
CGTCTTTGCACAGTTCGGCATTCATAGCAGCGCTGACTCTATCTTTAGGTAGGTTCAACTCCCTGTCATAACTTTCGTCCCTTCTGTTGTATAGGTTGCTAAAGTAATTAATAGCTTGGGCAGCAATCTCCTCATGGCTTTCCACCATTTTACCTTGTTCATCTAACCGTTCATAGATATTGTTTCTCATCATCTTCTTTTTTTTCGCAGCATGATAAATTCTGGTGTTACGATCACCATCATTTATCCATTTCATTCTACTCCTCTGCCATATATATTGTTCCTCCACCTTCTCAAGATTTCTGACTCTGTCCTCACTGTGCTTTTCTTCTTTAATGAGGTCATTGTTCAGAGGGTTGTCCCTTAACTTCATAGCAGCATGTTCGTAGTTTTTTCTAGCCTTCATCAGGAGATTCTGTATATTTATCTTATCTTTAGTCCAGCCTTTGAGAATCGCTTTTGTTCATTGTAGCTTCTTGATGAATCTAAAAAGCGGATTACCCTCTATCTGTGTGTTCCATGCTTCTTCAATCTTCTCATTGATACCCTCCCATTTGCTCCAATTCAGATATCTAAATGGTTTTGGTTTTTTCTTCTTATCTGACAGATTCACCTTCATCCACACATGATCGCTGAAGTGATGGGATCCCATTCTAGTAGCCACACAGGGTAGGATGTCGAGCCATGCGTTGTTAACCAGACATCTATCCAGTCTACTAGTTATGCATTTCTTTTGTTTATTTGACCAGGTTGTGCCACTACCAATCGTGTTGAGCTCATGAAGTTCAGCAACATCCAGGAAGCTATTGAATTTGTTGAGAATCCTCTCAGGAACACTTCTTCCTCCTCTCTTTTCATTAGCATTTTGTATGTTGTTAAAATCCCCTAAGACTAACCAAGGGATCTGGTTTTGAGCCATAGATGTCAACATAGTCCATAACCTGTCTCTATCAGCCTCTAGGTTCTCACCGTAGATAGCAAACAAGATACAAGAGAACCCTCCAAGATTAAAACAGCTAACCGTGATGACTTGGTCACTGACAACAATAGGTTCAATATTCCATTTCTTTGGGTTCCACCCCAGCACGATTCTGCCTCCATCCACCACCTCAAGATTGGAAATGGACTCCCAATCTCTAGGAAAAATGGACTTAATATGATCTAAGCAACACCTTCTGCCTTGATCCTCCTCAGAATATTCCTTAACCTTGCTTGGGTCTTAGGTAAGGAAGCTCCTCGCACATTCCATGTGAGGAAAGTCATTTATTATTGGCTTTGTGCCCTCCTCCTCCACCGGATATGGGTTTGTTCTTCATCTTTGCCGTTGCACTTCTTGTAGTCTGAGGACTTCTGCTTCTGCCTCCATCTGAGCTTGCAGGCAAATCCTCATTTTCTAGTTGGTCCAGCACAGAGAAAGGGTTTGTATCTGTGTTGGCACCTGATGTCTCCTCCACCTCGACCGAAGTAGGAACATTTACTCCCGTGTCTTGAATCTCCCCCTCTTCTAGATTTATGGTTTCTGTAACCATGTTCTCTGTGTCCTTTTCAATAGCATTAGGCACAGGAATCGTCCTGTCTTGCCACACCCCTTGCTTTGTGCTTCCATGCCGAGGAGGTGGCTTTGATTGCGATTTCATCTTTTTATGTCTTCTGAATTCTGGAACAACAATGGGTGGTGTCAGCATAGGCCCGGTCAACCTCTCACCAGGACAGGCATCGGTGCTATGCCCAAACACTTTGCACGCTGAGCAACGGTCAGGGAGAGCTTCGTATCTCAACTTCACCTCCCATTCCCCACCATTGGGCAGCTCCACTATGATTTCCGGCGGAGGATCATCCTCAACAGTGATGTCCACACACACCCGTGCACACCCCAGCATTAATTCGTCCACCCTTCTGTCAATGGAGCAAGGTTCTCCAATGGCGTTGGTGATCACATTAGGATATTGATGAATGTATATTCATCATGAAATTCAATTATCACTTCGGGACCAATTCAACTCTATACATACTATTTCACTCAATATGAATCATAATGTGTGAAACTACTTAGTTGATTCGATTATCAAGGTTTTAACTAAACATCGTTCATTTAATGCAGGTTTTGACAAAGTTGAACAAGTAGTCAAGGTCCACCTTCATCTCTGGCACTGATCAAGACCGTTTGAACCCATGCGGTCTCAAGACCGTTTGAGCCCATGTGGTCTCAAGACCGTTTGAGCCCATGCGGTCTCAAGACTGTTTGAGCAGCAGAGACTGATTGGAGGCATCACTCAGCCGCAAGGAATCCAGCAGTGCATGAACTCAAGGTCGCGAAGAAGAGTCCTAACCACGGCCATGGCGGTCCAAAATGGTCGTGGTCTTCTGCCATCACCACGACCGTGTGATGTGGCCACGACTGTGGTAGACCTGAGCTTTCACTCGCAAGGATCGTGGTCGATGAGCCACGACCGTGGCACCCTACCTGCATCGACCCTCCCTCACTCACCACGCCTGTGTGAGGCAGCACGGTCGTGTGGCAGCTACCTCACCATTGCCGTGGCACAATGCCATTAGAGCTCAATTTCACACCCACCACGCCCGTGCAAGGCGGCACGGCCGTGGGACAGCAGCTTTACCACGACCATGGTGCCTAACCACGACCGTAGTGCATTGTCTTCAACCTCCGACCAGCACACATTTGCAGCTCATGAGCAAGGTCGTTTTGGGGTGATTCACAGACCAACTGGGGTCACCCCGAGGCCGTCCCACCTACAGAAGAAGGCCGAAGATCATTTGATAGAGTGGACGGCTACTGGATCGATTTACCAACGGACAGTCTGCTGCTCGTTTGCGGAGCGTTGACCGAAGCAGAACCGTTTGTTTGATTCTGATCTCAGACCGTTTGGTCGCGACTTGGAAACTGTTTAGATTAAGCAAGCAATCGAGACTGAATGGGTGCTGCCTGAAGACCGTTTGGGCATCTGTTGGAGCGTTGATCATTTGCTGCTGCTGAAGACCGTTTGCCCCGGTCTACTGATCGTTTGCCCAAACTGCAAGGACAAGTCGTTTGCCCAAACCGCAAGGAGAGACTGTTTGCCCAAAACCATTTGGAGATCGTTTGGTAGAAAACGGTCTCTAGACCATTTGGTAGGAAATGGTCTCTAGACCGTTTGGTAGCAAACGGTCTCCAGACCGTTTGGAGGAGATATTTCAAGACCGTTTGGTCTAAACTAATTGAAACTGTTTGATCTCTTTTAAATCCAAGATCGTTTGGGGTTAGTCTTGTACCTATAAATAGGACCCTAAGGGTCCTCACTTGGACATGGGTTCCGGGACACCAACAGGCTGCCTGTATACAGATCTGATCCAAAACCAGTCCAGTCCACGCCAATTTCATTTCACCTACTGTCTGTGTTGCAACCAAGGAGGCTGAGGAGAGAAGAAAGACGGAGCAAGGGAGACTGTCCTGTCTGTCTTGGCAACTCCCATTCGCATCCAGATCTGCTCCGACACGACGTAGGAGGCCATATCTACTTCACCAAGCTGCGACTACCTTCTGCACCGAGTCCATGGCGGATTTCTCTCTCTTTCTCATTCTTCTTGTTTCTCACATCATAAGCGAGTAGTACCTTTTCGCTGGGCTGCGGGAACTAGCTCCACTGCCCATGCAAACATGTCATATTATTAACTGTCCATGGCAATGTATATAACTTTTTATTTCGTTGTTATTCGTTATGTTCGTAGTTTGATTAATTGTTTGATTTCATCTTTGTTCTTCCTATGATTTGAGAATATCTTTATGTAGGATTGAATGTCGTTTAACAGGTTGACTCCCAAACTAGAAATAGAATGGGATTCCTTGAGGTCATAAGTGTATGATCCGCGAGGGGACGAGCCATCTAGCCTTCGGTGACGCTTCTGTGTACCTAACGCCTGTATAGGGGGTTCACAGCCTTAGTTGGATTTTGTATCTTCTTGTTAATCATCGATGTTTGCTCGTATATAAATTGACTGCTTGCTTATCGATTAGCGCGGTTGACTCCCAAATTAGAAATAGAATGGGGTTCCTTGAGGTCGTAAGTGTATGATCCGTGAGGGGACGAGTCATCTAGTCTTCGGTGACGCTTCTGTGTGCCTAACGCCTGTATAGGGGGCCCACAACCTTAGTTGGATGTTGTATCTTCGGAGCTGTAAGTATGTGATCCGGATGGTGACGAGAAATCTGATGCCAAAGGTGATGCTTACGCGGACTTAACGCCCGTATGGAGGGTTTCGTAGCAGCGCTACTTGGATAGTTATATCTTGCCTGGATGTTTGATGTTTAGATGTGCTTGCATGAGCAGTGGTGGTGAAACCCGATACCATCTCAGCGATTCCATATCATTGATATAAACCCAACTTTAATTCAGCTTTTACTTTCTTGCAATTAGTTTAATTAACCTCAAATCAACCTATCGTTTTAAATATTAGCCTTAACTCGAACTAGACTAGACTAATAAAGATTCTTAAAAACATTGTCATTTGGGTTCGATCCTTAACTATACTGTGATAAGACTCATCCGCTTGCGGGTGGTATTATTGCACTTTAGTTTTGGTAAAAGCTCGAGGATTTCAACCTCGAGTGAGTTTGTTCTCGAGTGAGTTTGTTAGTGCGTTCAAAATACCACGTCAGATATCCGTAGACTTATAAGTATTGTTCCTCCTAAAGAAACGGCATCTACCCCACGCTGATGAAAGCAACCCTACATTCGCGGATTGTCTTCTAATTGATAAATTTTGGTTTTAGCTTGCTATGAAAGTGGGTGCTTTTGTTTAAATGCTACTAAATGAGAAGCGTAGGGCAAGTAGCATGAAGACTTTAGACTTTTGTCGTGCTAACATTGTTATGTAATTTACTAGCTCCAAGCTACATACGACTTCAAAATTTGACCAGTTTGTCAAGGATGCTTCAATTCGTATCACTTATATAGTGGGAGCCAATGTTAATATAGATTTCTATTGGATGAAACCTCTTGGAGCTTCTATTTTTGTAATTTGGGCTCAAGTACGAGGTAATGGTAACATAACGAATCTTTTCATTTTTGCCCTAGTTTCAATAGAATGTCGAGGCACCAATTATTTAGCGATAAGAGATCTAGAATGAAATAGTCAGACACTTGCTGATGATAGCATTTCCGTCCTTAGTTATATTATTGATTGCCTTTTCAATTGCAAGATAATACCATCACAGATACAATAATATACAATCAGTCACGAAATATCCCAAGTTATGTACTCGTAATGTGTTAGATATATTTTATACAGCTTATCATTAAAACGGCGTAGCATGAGCCTACAGATATATACAAATCTTAAGAAACTGGAAACGGTGTTTCTCTGTGATAAGCTGGTTGGAATTTTGTGCATCTGATGGGGTAAGAGGTCAGCAGAAAATAAGAACCAAATTGATTGCAAGAGATCATATCGGCGGCGTTTGAGATATATGTTTGATATCGATCACCGTTTTCACCACGCGACGACGGAACCCTCAGCCGGAATCTTTTGGTTGCGTAACATTGATTCTTCCGTAGCCGTCGGGAATATTTAAAAATTCATTCAAGCCCTTCAAAGTCGCATTGCAGAGAATGTGTATGTAGCCTGTAGTTAAGGGGTGTGCACGGCAGGAACAATCTCTGTACCACCGGCCACGGCAATGGGCCGGTTACCTCCACCGCACCAACAACCGACCTCCATGGCGTCGCGGATCGGCCGGACGACAAGCACGCCTTCTCCGACGAGTACACAGTTCAGCACCGCCAGGAAGGCGGCTAGGCCTAGAATTTGGAACTCCATATCGTCGGGATTCCAGAAGGACGCCAGGGCAAAGGCAAGGACCTGCACCACGACGGCGGTCACGACCGCCCCTGCTAGGAAGTAGAGTCTCATCCTGAGCCTCTTGTTGATGACGACAGTGACCGCTCGCCAGGACACGGACACGAACCAAGGCACGTAGACCGCCCCGAACACCGCGAGCAACATGGTGCTTAAGAGTGGAAAGGAGCACCGTGATGCAGGGTCTGTCGACGCAGATGGGGCAGCCATGCCCATTCCACCTATGGCGTGAGTAAACACATCCGGAATAACGCCGATGTGGTTTAGTGCCCATGCAGGATAGGGGGAGAGGATGAGGACTTGGAGTATTAGGAAGGGGATGGCAGTGCCAAGGGAAACAGAGAGGGCACAGACGAACGCGCTAGCTTTGCGCTTCTCCTTGTTGGACGTTGAGACGTCATGGCCGACCGATTCCTGGAGAAGGAAGAGGAGGGTTACAAAGAAACTAGGTTCTGCGAAGCCGAGGGAGGAGATCACGTACGCACGACAGAGGTGGGTGGTTTTCCTGGTAATCTCCATTGTCGAATTAGTATTTGAGAATAGGCCCAGAAGGAGGTGCGGGAGTCGGAAGAGTTCAGTTAGGGCCCATACAGCGCCGAAGATGACCAGGAGAAGGCGGACGGACCATAGGGAGGTAAGACCTCTGAGGCGTTCTGCTCGGCGGGAGAGGGAGAAGGAGAACAGGTGGAGATGGAAGTGGAGTATGAATACAGCGGCTGTGAGGGAAAGCAACAGGAGCACGGTTGACAGGACGGCTACAAAAGCATCAGGAGCTGACGGGTCCAGCAGAGGCGGCGTGGCCGGAGGAATGTCGGTCATCGCGGCCTCTGCATGGCCCATGCAATATATATCTTGGACGCCAGAGATGTAATCAAGGTGCCCGTCGTAGGGGACGTTATCTCCATCGGCATATTTTTATCAATTGCGGACGCATAAGAACACCATTTGTCACCATTCCATAGTTCTTCGTCGACGTCAGCAAATGCACGTCGCACTGATTAACGACGCCGTTGTTTGGATAGATCGTTCATTGTTCTGCTACGGCTACCTTCTCTGTCGTTCTCTCTCCCCCTTTACTCCCCAAGGTAGACGATGCCGTGAGAGAGAGAGAGAGAGAGAGAGATGTTCGATGCGGAGAGGGGGGCGATTGAGGGACCCAGCAGGCCCCAAACAGACTGGCAAGAACTAATCAGGGATCTCTTTTTGGGAAAAGTGCTAATTAGGAGCTACAGGCAGATAGATGGAAAATTTGGTCCGAGGTTGACGGACGTATGCTCCATTTCTTTGTTGAGTTTTTATCCAAAAGCCCCTTTATTTTCCTGAAATTCCTGAAAACCGCCTCCCTTTTATCAAATCCTATCTAACGCCCTCTTTGTTTAACCAAATTCCAACTAACCCCCTCCCGGTAAGCTTCTGTTTCTCAGCCGTTACGGCTGTTCTTCTTTTTAAATGCATTTCCTTACCTCAATGAAATGATAGTTTTATATATTTTGTTATACTATTAACATATAATATTTTTTATTATGATATTAATAGATTATTACTAATATTCATAATTAAAAATTACAGTTTAGGAGTTTGGGTCCAATTTATTCTCAGATTTGTATAAATTCGGGTCGACTTTTGCGACCCTTGCTTGACTTGGGTTCAGGTACGGGTTAGACAAGTCCAGTCGATTGGCTCAATTTTAATTTAAAATATTTATTATATTTCATATTAATCATGTTAATGAGTTGGAAAAACTCATCCAACGACATCCCACAGTGGGGTCAAATTTTCAAAACTTAGCTATTATCCTGAAATATTCAAATTGAACTAGATATTCAATCAGAAAATGTTTAATCCGTATATGAATTCAAGTTGAACAAGAGTTGCAATAAGCGTGACGTGAACTAACCGAAACATATATCGACTAGAACAAAACCCAAACCCACTAGACCCAAACATCAAGAACATATTTTGTTATGAACGTGTATAATAAAACGAAGGAAAAATAGCATATTAAGAAACTTTACATAATTTTAGGAGATAGTGATGGTTTTGCATATTAAAGGTAAAAAGGAGGGGGTTTTCAGAAATTTTAGGAAAAGGGGGAGGGGTTTGGGAAAAAATGGGTTTGACAAAACACATCTTATCGACATGCTTAGTATTAAATATAATAAATATTTCTAAATAAAATTAACCCGACTGAAGGGGCATATTTAACATGTACATGAACACAAGTCGAACAAAGTTGTAGAAGTCGACCATAACTTATCTAAATCTGGCTATAGAGACGCAAATTCTTGAACCATAATTATATTTTATGAATATCAATAATAATTTTAATATCCTAATTAAAAAATAATATATGAGAATAGTATAACACAATATATAAAAATATTATTCAATTGTATCCCGCATCGAGGTCAAATTTCAAAATTTAATAATATTTTTACATAATATATTATTTTTAATTAGGATATTAAAATTATTATTGATATTGAAAAAATATAATTATAGAAAATTATTTTATCATGAACAAGAGTTGTAAACATTTCTTAATATGGTATTTTTCCTTCGTTTTAGTATGTACGTTCATAACAATATATGTTCTTGATGTTTGGGTCTCGTGGGGTAGGGTTCTGTTTTAGTCGATATATGTTTCGGTCGGTCAGTTCACGTCACGCTTGTTGCAACTCTTCTTCAACTTGAATTCAGATACGGGTTAAACATGTTCTGATTAAATATCTAGTTCAATTTGAATATTTCAGGATGATAGCTAAGTTTTGAAAATTTGACCCCACTGTGGGATGGTGTTGAATGAGCTTTTCCAACTCATCAACATGATTAATATGAAATGTAATAAATATTTTATACTAAAATTAACCAAATCGATTGGGCGTGTCTAACTCGTACCTGAACTCAACCCGTGCAACGTTGCAAAAGTCGACCCAAATCTATCCAAATCTGGGAATTAATTGGACCCAAACTCCTAAATCGTAATTTTTAATTATATGAATATTAGTAATAATTTATTAATATCATAATAAAAATTATTATATGTTAATAGTATAACAAAATATTTAAAATTATCATTTTATTGAAATAAAAAGAAATGAATTTAAGAAGAAGACGAAGAATTGTAACGGCTGAGAAACAGAAGTTGACGGAAAAGTACGGGGAGGTGGTTATTTGGAATTTGGTTAAACAAAGAGGGGGTCAGATAGGATTTTGTAAAAGGGAGGGGGTTTAGGAATTTTAGGAAAAGGGAGGGGGATTTTGGGAAAAAAACCTCTTCTTTGTTTGTCGGTAGAGATTTTTTTAGGAGGTGCTGGTAGAGATTGGATGACCAAACTTTGACCCCTTTTTTCCCCTTGAAGAAGTGACTTTGCCATTTTAACTTGCGGAGGATGCATGTCATTGGTGAGAGCATGAGTGAACTTTACTTTCGAATTTGGTGGTTATCTTTTCCCATTGACCAATATCTGTAAATTGTTTAATGTAACTCAATAATTGATCCAAAGTGCCCAATAAGGAAGCTGGTGGTAGACTGCAGCTATACAACTTCTCTCTATCAGCATTTCATGTAACTCCACCTAAGTGCAAATAATCACATACATCCTTATCAAAGGTTTATTTTTAACGCTTTGAAAGATGGCCAAATAAGACCATTGTAATAAAGGGCGGAACTAGGTGAGGGGAGCCCCTCTTTCTAAAAAAAATGATGAAATGTACTTATAAAAATATAAAAATATAAAAATACTAACACTATGTAGATATATATACATGTTGCAAAGTATCCTTCATAGAAAGAGCGTTTAACTAAATTGGTACTTTGCACTTTTAGTTGTGCAACTGGTGTAGATTTGAATCTTGGTGTTTGTATATATTATTTTTCAGCTCTCCTTTGTAAACTCGACCCCCTATTGTGTATTTCTCGTTCCACCCCTAATTGTAATGTACTTTATCCTTCTAAATATGCATATGAAATTTCACACAAAAGAAATTTCTACCTAGCCTAATATGTAGCTATTCAAGACGTGTGTTAATCTATAAAAAAAGTATGAGTAAAATTAGGCCAAAAAACCAAAAGTTTAAAATTATAGAAATAAAACAAATATATCCAGACATAAATGTACACACACACACAGATATATATATATATATATAAACTCAGAAAAAAGAAAAAGTAAACTAATATAGCAACAGACCACACGTTAATATGCACAATATATATATATATATATATATATATATATATATATATATATATATATATATATATATATATATATATATATATATATATATATATATATATATATATACATATATATATGATATGATATCAATAAATATAAACATGTCAACTACGCAAAGTAATATATAATATCAATATATATAAACATGTCAATTATACAAAGTAAAATATTCTAGAACAATAACAATGAACAATTAAAGTAAAATTAATTTTTCTTATTAAATAAAAACCCATGATATATTTATTTTTTTTATATTATATTTATTGTTGAACTAGATAATAAATTGAGAAAAAAAGGATAAAAAGTTATAAATATTATTATATTATTATGATTTATGTTAATATATTATTTTTAAACATAATAAAAATAATCCTCCATAATATATTACGATTTTTAATGTGTTGCATTTATGATCATATGTATCATATATTTATTTTGATTATATATTGTTACTGTTCGGGTATATTTACTCTATATAGTTGATATGTTTACATTATACACACACACACACACACACACACAGATATATATATATATATATATATATATATATATATATATATATATATATATATATATATAGGCTAGAATACACTCGAGTGTACCGATCGTACGAATACACGCAAGTGTGCTTGCATATCAAAACTATTTTTTGCAAAATGCAAACCATTGATCTTCACCGTCATACTATAACAAGGCTACATACAAATTTTGAGCCCATTTAGATGAGTGTAAATTACTCATCCAATGGCTAGAATACACTCGAGGGTACAGATTACGGCGTACACCTCAATGATGTCTGCCTATCTAGACTATATTTTTCTAAAATCTAATCAATTGAACTTCATGGTTACAATAATAATAGGCCACATACAAAATTTGAGCTCATTTGGATGAGTGTAAGTCCCTCAACCAAGGATAACAAAATCGACGCACAAAACTAATTTGAAATGCATGATTTTTGTCTCCTTTAGATGCATTACTTATAAGTGCCCAAATGAGATGAAATTTATTATATAGTATGTTCTTAAGATATTTAAGAATATCAATGGTTTAGATTTTTCAAAAAAATACTACATCTTTGAAAACGACTGAGTGTATGGTGTCTCCGATACACTCTAGTGTACATTATCCTGACTCTCTCTTTCTCTCCTCTCTCTCTCTCTCTCTCTCTCTCTCTATATATATATATATATATATATATATATATATATATATATATATATATATATATATATATATATACTACTATAAAAAGAGCGAGTTTGATGCTGCGCTCTCCTTGATTTACTCTCTTCTCTCCTTTTTTCAAAGAATTTTACTCCTACAAATATTTATTCTCACACTATCCTATTAACTTTTATTATCTTTAATTTTGTATTTCTCTCTCCATCTCACGGAAACGGTTTCTTGATTCTCTCCTTTCAAACAACCAACACAAATATCTTTTACTGTATGGACCCTTTGATGGACGAGTCCTCTCTCCACATATTTCTAACAAATTTTATATGTCACGTGCATGTGCACGTGTGCGTTCACTAGTATATATATATATATATATATTTGGGCGTTCATTCGTTGCCCGTGCGGGTAGCCTGGATTTTCGCTACCCGGCAGCCAAAAAAGTAACTCTCCTGGACAAAAAAATAACTCTGCTGTCAAAAAAGTAACTATGGTGAACAGAAAGTCACTACACGAATAAGTAACTCTGTACAAAGTATACAACAGATATATATAAGGACGGGTTTTTTTATTTTAGAGGGGCAAATGATATTATTTTTGGCTAAATTTTTTTAGAGAGCTAGACAAAATAGTCCTCTACAATTACAATTTTTTTTAATTGTCAGAAGGGTGGATGGGTAGCTACCCACACTGGCAATAAAGATGGGCCCCATATATATATATATATATATATATATATATATATATATATATATATATAGAGAGAGAGAGAGAGAGAGAGAGAGAGAGAGAGTCAGGCTAGAATACAATCGATTGTAATCATAGCAGAATACACTCAAATGTTATATATATATATATATATATATATAGAGAGAGAGAGAGAGAGAGTATGTTTTTAATACCCGCGAGGGTATGTTGACAATGCTACCCGTTCCTTAATAACACGGTGGCACATTGTAAATACATGCACAACTTTCCGCAATCCAACTCCGCAGAACACCGGTCTCCGTCGCAGTTGCCCCCATCCTCGACGGTGAGAACCGGGCCGAGTTTGCCCTCGTCCTCATCCGTGAGCTCGAGTCCAGCTCGTCGCAGTCTTCATCCCCGTTTGGCAAGTCCGACCGGCTGGTCGAGTTCAACAAGTTGTGACAGAGGAAGCAGCAGCAGCTTAGCGTTGCCAACCATGGCGGGGCCGACGTGTTACTCAAGGACGCAATTACCGTAAGCATCTCCCGTGGGAAGCTCGTCATCGGTGTCATGGCCGCGGCGGGAATGAACTTCGTCGTTAACTCCATGAGGCAGCTGAAGCTGTTTTCTACGGCTATGGGGATGGTCCTCCTTACTGCAGTCACTCTGTCAAGCCTCTTCCCCCATCGGTGTCCAGGACCGCCTGGCCTTCTTAGCCGCGGTGCTTTCGACGGTCTTCTACACCTCCAATCTGCAGAAGCGCTCCCGGCGTTCCTCCACGACCGATACATATTCATTCGAGAAACGGCTCACCACGCCTACCGCCGAAGCTCCTTTGTGGTCGTGCTGACCCTATCGTCGTTGTCGTCCCTGGTGTCCCTATCTCTGGCGCTCTCCGTCACCACCTTCTTCCCCCTGGGTCTCGCCGGCGGGTGGCAGGGGTTCTTGTTCTACCTCCTGACCCTGCTGGCCACATTCTCGGCCGCCAACTCATTGGTCACGTTCCTCGCCGGAGTCATCCCCATGGGTGTCGAGGTGTCCCTTCTAATTTCTTCTCTAAGATATATATTGTATGTCTGCTGGTACGAAGGAAGCTGCTCTAAAAAAACAATTCATGGTGATGACCACGTGCTGTTTGACTAAATGTTTGTAAGATGGCTAAAAAGGATATTGTAGAACTTTATTGCTCCTCATTGGGGGACCTTTATGGAGGCCTATTATCTTCTCTGTTGGATTAGAGGCATTCAGCTCATGACAGTGTTATAAATCATGATGATGAGTAAGAAGCATTAGCCTACTTTGTTCGCCTCCTTGTTGTATATACGCCAAATGAAGGGGAGCTACACACCTGTGTTTACGATTTGAGATCTTTCCAGTAAAGACGGCATATGAAATCTTTTTCTTACAGGAAGATAGTGATCTTAGAGCAGGTGTTATCGAGGTTGCTTGCGGTAGCCCTCTAGCAGTAGCAGGAAGGCATATCAGGCCAGCATAGCTGTTGTAGATGAAGCACTGTTTTGGAGTGCTGATAGTACCTATAACAATTGACCCGTTGTTGGTGAGACTGTTGTTTGTGTTGGTGCCACTACGACGACGTCGCTGGTTCTCACAGAGCCCAACTCTAGGTAGAAACAGCAACATCAGTTCCTGCTGGTCTCCGCACTTCTCAAGTCCGCCACATGCTTCCGCGTCTTCACGTAAGGGTCTCACTGTGAGAGGCAACAACAAGACATCTAGTGTGGTAGACCTCAGTGGCACCAACAGCGTTGTGCCAACACCAAACCCCTATCAAAATAGTTAAATACCAAAGTTGACCATTTGTTGGAATGTTGACCAACTTTTCTTAAGCCCCGATCTAGGATATGAACTACATATAGAAGTAGTAATGTAGTGTTTCTTTTCGCCTAGAAAAGAAACACTATGCTTGAGTAACTGAAAAGTAATTCTTGAGTAACTGAAATTAATTCTTGAGTAAATGAGAGTAATGGTTGAGTAACTGAGAGTAATGGCTGAGTAACTGAAAAAACCATGCGAGTAACTGTCACAACCCTGGAGTAACTGAAAAAACACTGCGAGTAACTGAAAAAGGACTGCGAGTAACTGAAAAAACATTGTGAGTAATTGTGACAATAATGCGAGTAACTGAAAAAACCCTACGAGTAACTGTAATAGCAATTAGAGTAACTGTGAAAACACTGCGAGTAACTGAACAAATAATGCGAGTAACTGAAAAAAGCCTGCGAGTAACTGAAACAAGCTGTGAGTAATTGAACACTGCAAGTAATGGTTGAGTAACTGAAGAAACACTGCGAGTAACTGTCACAAACCTGTGAGTAACTGAACAAACAATGCGAGTAACTGTAACAACTCTGCGAGTAACTAAACAAACACTGCGAGTAACTGAAAAAACCATGCGAGTAACTGAAAAAACTCTGCGAGTAACTAAAAAATCTATGAGAAACTGAAAAAAGCCTGTGAGTAACTGTGAAACACTACGAGTAATTATGACAACAATGTGAGTAACTGAACGAGCACTACGAGTAATTCAAATAGCAGTTAGAGTAACTGTGAAAACAATACGAGTAACTAAAAAAGCACTACGAGTAACTGTGACAACCCTGCAAGTAATTGAACGAGCACTATGAGTAACTCTAACAGCAATAAGAGTAACTGTGATAGCCTAGAAAAGAAACACTATGATTCAAACTTAGTTACTCTTATACTTTGTAAGAGTAAATGTAACAACACTAAGAGTATCCATTGCACACAAAGACAAAACCATATTCTTCAAAAAGAATAACAATTGATCAGAACATATTCTTTGTAACATATTCAGAGTATACATACAGCTGATGGAGCACAAGGTAACACAAAGAGAGACAAATATTCTTCAAAGAGTAACATCTGATCAGAAAAGATTCTTTGTAACATAAACAATGTATACATACATCTTCTGGAGCTCAAGGTAACACAACAATAGATTCCAAACACAAGTCAAAATACAGGAAGAGTGATGATCTCGTAAAGTAATTATAAGAACACTAAGGCTAACTGTAAGAACACTAAGAGTAACTGTAAGTACACTAAGAGTAACTTTAAGAACACTAAGAGTAACTGTGACAACAGAGAAAAGTAACCCTATGATTCAAAAAAGTAACTCTCATACTTTGTAAGGTAACTCTAACAGAGGAAGGTAAAATATGTATCACAAAAACAATGTGTATGGAAAATAGAGTAACAGGGACATCTTGTAAATAATTGTTATACTTTGTAAGTAACTCTTGTGGAGTAACTATATTGATAAAAGAGTAACTATGTGACTAAAAAAGTAAATGTGTAAAAAATATACAATCAATAAATATATAGACATATTTTTTATTTTTGGGGGCAAATGATATTATTTTTGGATGAAATTTTTTGGGGAGCTAGATAAAATGCTCCTCTACAAATTTTTTTATAAAAAAAGTGACAGGAAGAGTGTGCGGGTAGCTACCCGCACGGATACTAAAGATGAGCCCTTCAATTAATAACCACATTGATATGAAACACAAATATTACTATAACTAAGGTGCCCAAAGTATGTAACACATTTCCATCACGGAATTTGAACGTCTGTGCCCATGTTTTCCAATACACATCAAATTACATTAAAAAAGTTCACTACGTGAGTTACTTACACTGATATACATTAACGTAGATAGGGAATGTAATACGTACTATTTTGCATGCCTCCCTAAAACATGTATATATGTACACAAAGAGAACTAGCACAACCACACCGGCAAAAGGTAACTTACGGAAATAAAATCTAAATTTTTCTTACAAATGTATAAAAAGTAATTATTTGATGCAGATTGTAATTATAGCATAAAAAGTAACTATTTGACATAAAAATAACATTGGGTCACGAAAGGTAACTATTTGTCACATACAATAACATTAAATTATAAAAGACAACTACTTACACAATAAATGTTGTTACATACTCAAATGTATATTAATGATTACATATAATTTTATGTACATCTTCTTCATCCACCATAAGAAGTTACAATTAGAAAGAATTCTTCTTCATGATTGCTCACTTGATATTGTAAGTATGTACCCAAATGAACACCATAAACTCTCCATTCAACAACGTCCCACTCGAGCCTACAGATGCGACGAGAATCCAAAAAATACTAATGTGAAGTAACTATTAGCTTTCTTATTCAGACGGTTATTTGGTAAACAACGATAAGTAGACCAGCCCAACATAAATTTTGATTCAAAACGCAGATACTAATGCAGAGCATCTTCCAAGTTCAGTATAGACTAGGGCACAACAATTTGTTCGCATGGAACTAATATATTGTTTACAATGAACCAATTATTCAAGTATAGAAAGACACCTGAGTTTTAAAAAACGTACTTAGTCCAAGTAGGTATTTTTCTAAACACTTAAAAAAAAACTAAACTTGCTTGGAATAGCAGAGGACTGAGTCTTACATACAACACCAATAAGGTCCATATGAGAAATAACTTTAACAAAAAGCAGCTTAAGGCTGATCACTTATGTCAGTACGGGTATATTTTTATGCTTACAAGCTAACATATGGTTCTACCGATTCAAAACTTATACGAGCTAGAAACAACTTTGTTGCTGGTGTTAATGAACGTCCCAACATAGGTAACTCACTTCTTTGCTTTCTCAGGTTGCTCAGCAGCTTGGGAAGCAGGTGTAGCTTGTGATTAGGTGGCAGCAGGACCCTAAGCAAATCGTTCGCCTGGCAATCTTCCTTTCCCTATTGGACTTGGACTTGGCTCTCTTTGCCGCAAACTGATCAGAGGGTGTCTTCTCTCGAGCCTTTTCTACCTTGGATTTGTGAATGCTCTCCATCAGAACCCTCTTGTTCTTGAACACATTTCCCGTAACGTGCATGTACATATCATGGTACATGTGCTTGTCAATTTTCTCGCTTCCCTATATTTCTTTAACAGTCGCCTTAGAACATGCATCCTCCTCATCCACAAAATCTTAGTGGGAAGCCTGGCTTCTCTGGTACCCTTACGCTTACCATATCTTGAATGACGACCCTTCCTCTTTTCTTCTAAAGCCCTCTAAGTACGAGAATGAGAGTGGATCTTTTGAGGCTTCCTGATGATGAAGCCATCCTTAACAAGCTTGTAGATGTTCTGGCAAGAGTTGGCCATGGAGATCTGTTCAATTCATTTGAATCAAACCAGACTTTTCCCTTGCCGCACTTCATCACACTAGCGACGAATAGCTTCTGGATCTTGAGGGAGACCATCCTTATTTCGTTCTTCCCCCCTCGGAGATTTCTCCATGCTAGTGCGACCAAACACTTGATGTGCATCGACCTAGACATTTTACCAGTTATCTGATGTGCATCTCGACCTAGACATTTTACTAGTTATTTGATGTGGATCTAGAGGGCCATATGTACAGGTGTGGTTCAACACACACACACATCTTGTCAAGTGCCCTGATGCGATGATTTTGAGTCACATTTATAGACTGGTTTGATATGTGTTTTATGCATTTATTAGTCATTTTCATGGTTAATGTTGCATAATTCATCTACTTTGGTCTATGCTACTTCTTTATGTCAAATTTCCCTTATTTCAGCATTTTGAGTATTAATTATCAAAAGAATACGTTTTGTGTAGACTTATGTGGTTTCGTGTGTTAATTTTAGGAAAAACAAGTATCTACTACTGTCGATACCATCGACAATGGTCGATACCATCGACCAGACCACAGGTTGCCAGCCGCAAGGACCAGAAGAAAGTCGATACTATCGATAGGGATTTCGATGGTATCGAGATATCATCAGGTTGCTGGCGAGAAGTGCGTTGATACTATCGACCCATATGTCGATACTATCGACTAGTGGAGCTACAGTGACATAAAAAGACAAAACCGTCGCTACAGGGTTGTCGATACCATCGACCCTCGTCGATGGCATCGAGATGACATCAGGCGCAAAGACAAAAGAAAAGAAGAACTTCCGATATCGCGCTAGGTCGATACCATCGACCTGCGTCGATGGTATCGACACCGTCAGATATGAGTTTGCTTCATATTGATCTTAATCCGACGGCTGTGATTAATTGACGACCTAACTCGGGAAATATACCTAATGACGGCGCCCAAGAGGGAATCATCACGTCATTAGTCGTTGCACACGTCCCGAGAAGGTGTGGAGAGAAGAACGGAGCCCAGAAGCACGCCCCAGCCGATCCGTACGGCGAAGAAGACGATTTCCACCACCAAAAGGCGGGAGAACGTGTATTCTACGCCAAGGATCGCTTGGATCTTCTCCGTTCAGGGGTTTCACCACTCAATCACATTTTTCTCCATGTTTTTCTTTTTCTACTCCACGTTTTGCTCTGAGATGAACATGCGGGGCTAATCCCCTTTGTCTTTAGGACCGGGAGTAGCTCAGGAATTCATTGTATGATGATTTTATCATAGTAATTCATATCTTATCTCTTAAATCTGTGGTATAATTTCATTTTCTCAATTATATTATTATGCTTGATCACCATAATAATAATCTAATGCCCTTAATTGCTTTGAAAGAAGAATTAATGGTTGAAAAGAGACGGAATTTACATTGATTGACAAATCTCTTGAACAAGGTGGTGTAAGGTTAATGGTGGATACCGAGAGATCGTTTTTAATGCACCTAGTCTAGGGTATAGGTTACTACGACGGTGGAACCGACCTAGACGTAGGTAGTGAATTGTACCACGACAGTGGGCAATTCTGATTTCAGGCCACTACCCGGATAAAGAGATAAAATTGAGAGACTACATAGAATTTAATACAATGAAAACCCGCGGTGAAACCGCAATCCTAAAGATCTCATTTTGAATTGATTAAACTAAACATTTAATTGATTGCTTTGTTTTGTTTTATTTTTATTCTCTTTTAATTTCAACAACCCTCAACCATTTAATCAGTTTAGCTGATCGCGAGTAGTTAGTAGGAGTCTCCGACAATTTCACGTATCCCTAAGTTCGACTCGGGCCTCACAAAGGCCTATATTACATTGACGCGTTCACTTGCGTTTCTACGAACGGTAAATTTGCGTCAAGTTTTTGGCGCCGTTGTCGGGGATATGGCAAATTGTCGACACTACGAGTGCTGCAAGCGGCCACTCTAAGCCACATTTTTTTTTATTATCATTTCAAAAATGTATAATCTATTTTCTAAATATTTGCAACCGTCACGCACTGTACTGAAATTAAATTTTTCTATTTGCAGGTACTGTGCATGGTGCAGACGCGTAGTACCGACTACACGCGGCACGCACCAGAGGTTCCGCTGCCGGGACTGAAAGACGAGGACGAGTATAATCAAGACCATCTGGAGGATATAGTTTCTGAACCCGAACAAGAAGAGATGGAGGAGCAACAGACAATATGGGAGAAGATAAAGGCTTCTTCATCGTCCGCGTCGAAAGGACCAATAAAGAAGTAGGAAATTAACATTCCAACATACAAAATTGATCCTGCATTAATAAATTTGGTGAAGTCCAACGCATTCCATGGGCTTAAGAATGAAGATCCAGTTACGCATATCAGCCAATTTGTGGAAACTTGCGACATGGTCAAGATTGACAGATTCCCGCAGGATGTACTCTACTTAAAATTGTTCTCGAGTTCTCTGGAAGGATCTGCAAGAGAGTGGTTGCACAACCTCGATGACGAATATGTGGAATCATGGAACCATATGGTCGAGGTTTTCTTTGAAAGGTTCTTCCCGCCCGAGAAGACCAACGATTTGATCAGAAAGATTCACAATTTCACTCAGAAGGCAGGTGAGACCTACTCGGAGATGTGGGAACGTTTTCAGATTATGTTAAGGAGGTGCCCACACCATGGTCTGGATAAGGAGAAGCAGGTTAAGATCTTCTATTTTGCTCTCTCTGAGCATGACAGAAGCAACCTCGATTCAGCAGGTTCAGGATTTTTCTTGAACAACACAGATACCAGGTGCTGGGAGATTCTGAAGAATATGGCGAAAAAGCAATCTTGGGGCGATAGGGATGCACCGGAACAAGTTAAAGTTGTAGGTGAGTCCAGAGCCATAAAGGAGCTGAATGACAAACTAGATCTTCTGGCCAAGAAATTGCTAGCCAAGGAAGATGCATCATCTAATGAGGAAGCCCAAGTCAAATTCATGCAGCAATAGGGCTATAGAAACAATGATTATGCTTGGAGGAGGGACAAGAAGTTCTCATGGAAGGACCCCAATAATTTCCTACAAGATCCTGATGCAAAGCCACAACCTAGAGCTGAAGATAAGAGCACCGAGTTGCTTAGTCAAATGATGCAACAGAATCAGGAGATGATGAGTATGTTCAGTAAACAACTGCAGTCCCAAGGTGACATCTTGACCAAATTTGGACAAACACTGCAAAGTCATGGAGCACAAATGCGGGTGTTAGAAACCACTGTGACCCAGATTTCAAATGAAGTGGCGGCCATCAAGCATGCCAATCAGTAGAGACAGGCTGGGAATGCAGATGTGGTTCAAGCACATCATCAAGTTAAATACATGTCTGTGATTAATGAGGAAGAACCCTCGGTGGAAGAGGTAAAGGACCAAAGTAAAATTATGTTTGATACGGAGGCTATACCGGCAATACCGTATCCTCATAGTCATTATGGACTACCAGGCGGATACACTCCTTTCAGGAAATCCCGCCAAGAGCCCATGATGGTCGCGCTCCCGCCTAAGCAAGAAGAGCAAGTGAAGGCCATTCATCCAAGTGCGGATACATCCATTGCGAGAGAGGAGCCACAACAAGTTATACTTGTTGATGATGTTCCGACAACATCCATGCCAGAGGGAGTCATTGAAGCAAGCTTAGGGGATCTTGCCCTGAAAAGCTCATATGTGCCACCTCATAAGCGTGTGAATGAGGCGGTTGTGTCTAGTCCGGACAGCCCTAGGCTGAAGAAAGAGCATCGGCATTACAAAAAATTCTTGGAGATGTTCAGGAGACTTCATATCAATATTCCATTAGTGGAAATGATTGAGAAGATTCCCGCCTACAGGAGGTTTATCAAAGAAGTCATCAACAAGAAAAGGCGGATTAAAGATACAGATGTTTGTCGGGTAAATGAGATGGTGAGCTCAATCATCCATGGGAGTTTGCCACAGAAGAAGAAAGACCCAGGAAGCTTTTATATTCCATGTTCGATAGGTGATCAACACTTTCCACGAGCTCAGTGTGATTCGGGCGCGGGCATTAACCTTATGCCACTATCCACATTTAAAAAGCTTGGGTTGAAGGAAATGAAGAAATCAGCGGCAACTATTGAGTTGGCGGATGGGTCCATTGTAAAGCCTTACAGAGTTTGCGAGGATGTACTCGTCAAGGTGGACAGGTTCATCTTTCCGGTAGATTTCTTCATCATGGATATGCCACAGCTTCAAAGTTGTGAGATGCTATTAGGTAGGCCGTTTCAAGCAACGACTGATGTAGTCACTGCAATTGGGAGAGGTACGCTGACGTTAGGGATTGGAAAAGATCGAGTGGAGTTCAAGCTACCGCACGATCCCCTAGGCACCTTTTCCCAAGTACCAAGTTGATGATGAGCTTCAAGTCGTCTAGCCTAAGACGTTAAATAAGGGCACTTATTGGGAGGCAACCCAACCATCGGTACTTTGGTTTAGTTCCTTTATATTCGTAGTTTGATTTGTTTTAACTTAGTTTGTAGTGTAAAAAAGATACCGTGATCGTTTGCTACATGTGTAGGACTGAGGCAGAGTCGATACCATCAACCCTTGCGTCGATGGTATCTACCATAGTACAGGTTGGCGACTATAGAAATCACACTGCGTCGAGGCGTCGATACTATCGACGGCCTCGTCGATGGTATCGACATACCAACAGGCAGATCGCAAGCAGAGGTCAATGGTATCGACATGGGTGTCAATATTATCAAGATCTCTGGAGATTTTTAGAATGAATCGTCTCAGTAAAGTCGATACCATCGACGGGCCTGTCGATGGTATCGACAAATTCACACATAGAAGGCGGCAGCCGGGCCTCGCGAGGGTTTGCCCTAATCAGAAAGTCGATACTATCGACTCGCGTCGATAGTATCGACGCGCCACATCAACAATCCTCGAGGAAAGATCTACGACGATTGCAGCAACCAGGAAGTCGATCCGGGGGACGAGTCAATACTATCGACTCGCGTCGATAGTATCGACGCGTCAGCAATCCGGGCCCCGCAGATCCGGCCATCGACAACCGTCGATACTTGCGGCGGTACGGATCGTGCTACCCGTGTCGATACCATCGACTCGCGTCAATGGTATCGATGGGCATACAGCAGCACCGGCCACGGCTATATATGAGAAGGATTGTCGTTAGATGACGTCACAACTCTAGAGCAATCCTCCTCCACCTGTGCCGAGTGTATTCCAGAGCGATCCGAGCCCGACGACGAGAAACATCGAGCACGTTCTTCATCGAGCGGAGATTCCTTTCTCCAATCTTCACCGAGCTCTCTCTCTATTCCTCTTTCTGTCGCGATCATGGTGCATGTTGATGGTGCATCTTCGTCACGTGCCAACCCCATGGAAATCCCTGAATTCGTGCCACCGCCTACCACGTCAGTTTCACGCCCGCGGCTGATTCATCCATCCGCGGAGGTTAAGAAGATTTACGAGGAGATCTTAAAGAGAATGATCGAGCCGACCCATTATGTTGAACGGGAAACAATCCGCAACTTGGGGTTCGAAGCCAACCTCGCCTACGTCTTGAAGGGGCAGGCGCACAACACTTGCAGATTGGCCGACGAGATGGAGTACCACGCTGATGGCCAACCATTTTTCAGCGAGTGGCCGACTTACAAGGAGCTGGTGGCTGAGTTTAAGGCGTCGCTGGACGTCTGTGTCATACCCAACGACGTCATTGCCTCAGACCGCGAGTGGATAAAGGGCTGGGTGTCTTTCTGGCTATACAATCAAGACTACAATCTCACGCTCGAGCAGTTCAATGAGATATACGACTGGAACCATGGGCGACATGACTACCGGCGGTCGGACAACCGCACCGACTACGATGCAATCTTCGCCGAGCTTGTGACGGTGCCGTCGGGCAAGTCAGTGAGTTACCATAATGTTGCGGTAGTCGACTTTGAGCATCCATTTGTCCGGATACTCCACCGGATGCTTAGTTCTACTTTGTTTGCTAGGGGTGATCTGGCTCTCAACAAGTTTCAGGAGACGGGTCTATTTTTCTTATATAAACTCCTGAAGTGCCCAGAATTCAACTGGGGAGCTTTCTTTTTGTAGCGGGTTTCGGTGGTGAAGAGGAGTACACAGAAAGCTCCAATTCACTTTGGCGGGCTTATCACCAAGCTGGCCTCCTACCTTGGGTTGAATTTCCAGCAACTTACTCCTCTCTCCAATAGGAGCAAGGTGAACTTGCAACATCTGCACCGCTCCAACCTCATCCTTCTTCGAGATGGCTTGGTGTATGCACACTGCCACGTCAACCATGCTTACCAAGAATGCTCGCTTACCAATCCGGTCTTCAACATTGAAGGGGCGCAACACTTCCGATGGCCTATCATAGCCATTGCTGACTCCGATGAAGACGGCGGCAACGACGATGACAACAGCAATGACGATGAGGCTGAAGAGGAAGAGGAGGCCTACACTCCTCTTCGGGCACGAGTGGCACCACAGAAGCGTCCTCGCATGCATTCGGGTGCATCTTCATCTTCACAGCCTCCACCACCACCACCGCCCTCACAGCCAAGCGAGGATGTCTATTCTATGCAGGGCATGTATGCTATGCTGCATGACATACAACAGACGCAGCAGCATCATTCTACGATGTACACCGGTATTGAAGAGACTACAAACCGGCTACTGGACAATCAAAGGGAAATGTTCGAGAACGAGCGTCTTCTCCTCGACAACCAACGATAGATTCATGATCGGTTGCATAGGATGGAGATGCAACAACAGCCCTTTTATGATCACTATTGGAGCCAAAACTACTTTGGAGGCTATCCACAACCTCCACCTAGGGCCCAGTTTGATCCGAGCTTCCAGGGGGAGTATCCATCTTGGGACCCCACGGGTATACATTACCTGCCTCCGCCTGAAGAGTAAATTGGTATCTCTGTTCCAACCTTTAAGATTATTTTTGACTATGAGGCCATAGTCAAATTCAAGCTTGGGGGGGGGTGTTGGAACAACTCTATCTTTTATTTTCTCTGTTTTTAGTTTTATTGCTTTTGTTTCTTGTCATTTGTTTCCTGCAATCTTAGTTTGTTTGTAGGATCCACATTCTATCTAGCGTAATCGTGGATGTCTTAAGTCTTGTGTCATCTCAGTTGCATGTAAATGGGAATTAAGGGAGATTTAAAAATTTTTGAGTGTTTGCAAGGTTGAGTGTTGTTCAACTTTGATCACCTAACTAAGAAAATGATTGGTTTTTTCAACTTTAAAATAGAAAATCACAACTGTACATTCCTAATGATTCATGAAAGTGGACGGAATTGGTTGTTTGAGCCTAAACTGACCAAATGATAATGAGACTCTAATTTGAAGTAAGAGAGAGAAACCTCTTAACTACTACACAGGTCAGTAAGGAGGGACACATAATATTTTTCAAAGGTTCAGTCAATTAGTCTTGTGATCTGTCCACCTCATTGCTTTTCACAATCCACCATAAGATTTGGAAGTAAAGTACGGTTTTAACCTTTTTGATTGCATGTGATGTAGATAGGACTTGCATTGCAACCACTTTCATATGTTTTGCAAGAAAAAAAAATATAAAACAATATACATGCACATTATCTTTAGGTGCATGTCATTTAGTTGCATTCATAACTTTTATGCATAGAGTATATCATGTACTTCATTTCTTCTTTAATGGTGAATTAAATTGTTCCATACCTTCTAAATAGTTCAACTATTCGAGTTATGCAGAAAAAGTAAGCTCAATAAAGTATTCATTGTCAATTATGGATATAAGGGCTTAAAAAAAAGAAGAAAAAAAAGAATCTGAAAAAAAAATGAAATTGAAAAAAAAAGTTATTTAGAAGCAACTAGAATAAGAAGGAGAAAGGAACATAATCTCACCTGCATTTTTAGATGAGTGAGTACATGATGTAGCCCAATTAGATATCCATCTCATTTTGAGAGGGGATGTTAGTGCATACATCATTCCACCCAATCTTAGGCATTAGGGCATTTTTCATGTGCATTGGCATCATTTAGGGCATTTTTGTTTTATGCATGTTGAAGTCGTATAATGCTTCCACTTCTTTCATTAGCCACCCATTCCATCCACCCGTTGCTCGAATTGGTAGGCCACCATGATTTTCTCCTCACTTGTGAATATCAGGAGAACTGCTTCCATGTAGGTGGTAGTTAGGGCGAGCAACGTAGTATAGGAGATCACAAGATGCACTAAGTCTGGACCGGCGAATTTTATTATGTTAATTGCCTTATGTGATAGTGTTAATCAATTTTGAGGTTGATATCTTTTATGGATGATTGCTATCGCCTTTAGGGTAATTATCATTCTGTGGTTAGCGAGGGCCGGTATGCGAATGTCTGGTGGGAGTCATATGGGATGTTTGTTGTGATGCTTTGTTCTTTACTTGACTCCGGCAATTCTATTCTAAGGTTTAGTGCTCGAGGGTGAGCAATGTTCAAGCTTAGGGGAGTTTGATGCGATGATTTTGAGTCACATTTATAGACTGGTTTGATATGTGTTTTATGCATTTATTAGTCATTTTCATGGTTAATGTTGCATAATTCATCTACTTTGGTCTATGCTACTTCTTTATGTCAAATTTCCCTTATTTCAACATTTTGAGTATTAATTATCAAAAGAATACGTTTTGTGTAGACTTATGTGGTTTCGTGTGTTAATTTCAGGAAAAACAAGTATCTGCTATTGTTGATACCATCGACAGTGGTCGATACCATCGACCAGATCACAGGTTGCCAGCTGCAAGGACCAGAAGAAAGTTGATACTATCGACAGGGATGTCGATGGTATCGAGATACCATCAGGTTACTGGCGAGAAGTGAGTCGATACTATCGACCCATATGTCGATACTATCGACTAGTGGAGCTACAGTGACACAAAAAGACAAAACCGTCGTTACAGGGTTGTCGATACCATCGACCCTCGTCGATGGTATCGAGATGACATCAGGCGCAAAGACAAAAGAAAAGAAGAACTGCCGATATCGCGCTAGGTCGATACCATCGACCCGCGTCGATGGTATCGACACCGTCAGATATGAGTTTGCTTCAGATTGATATTAATCTGACGGCTGTGATTAATTGGTGACCTAACTCGGGAAATATACCTAATGACGGCACCGAAGAGGGAATCATCGCGTCATTAGCCGCTACACACGTTCCGAGAAGGTGTGGAGAGAAGAATGGAGCCCAGAAGCACGCCCTAGCTGATCCGGAGACCGAAGAAGACGATTTCCACCACCGAAAGGCGGGAGAACGTGTATTCCACGCAAAGGATCGCTTGGATCTTCTCCGTTCAGGGGTTTCACCACTCAATCACATTTTTCTCCATGTTTTCCTTTTTCTACTCCACGTTTTGCTATGAGATGAACATGCAGGGCTAATCCCCATTGTCTTTAGGACCAGGAGTAGCCTGGGAATTCATTGTATGACGATTTTATCATAGTAATTCATATCTTATCTCTTAAATCCGTGGTATAATTTCGTTTTCTCAATTATATTGTTATGCTTGATCACCATAATAATAATCTAATGCCCTAATTACTTTGAAAGAAGAATTAATGGTTGAAAAGAGACGGAATTTACATTGATTGACAAATCTCTTGAACAAGGTGGTGTAAGGTTAATGGTGGATACTGAGAGATCATTTTTAATGCACCTAGTCTAGGGTATAGGTTACTACGACGGTGGAACCGACCTAGACGTAGGTAGTGAATTGTACCATGACAGTGGGCAATTCTGATTTCAGGCCACTACCCGGATAGAGAGATAAGATTGAGAGACTACATAGAATTTAATACAATGAAAACCCACGGTGAAACCACAATCCTAAATATCTCATTTTGAATTGATTAAACTAAACATTTAATCGATTGGTTTGTTTTGTTTTATTTTTATTCTCTTTTAATTTCAACAACCCTCAACTATTTAATCGGTTTAGCTGATCGCGAGTAGTTAGTAGGAGTCTCCGACAATTTCACGTATCCCTGAGTTCGACTCGGGCCTCACAAAGGCCTATATTACATTGACGCGTTCACTTGCGTTTCTACACACGGTAAATTCATGTTATGCCCACCAATAATTTCCGGCATCATCCACCCACTCGCAACACTCACCTAAAGCAGCTATATTATACGCCACTACTCAGGATGCTGTCCCATATCTCTCCGGCACCGGAGTTGGAGTACTCTCTAAGCAGTTGCTAATGCCTTCCACCCACCTCAGCAACATCGGAGACCACATTCGTCTAATGTAAATAACTTCACTAGATCTGATGGCTGAGACCGCCGATAACCATGTTTCTATTGAGGAGTACACCTCCTCTGCCACGATGGTAGTAGCCCCCCGGCGTTGCTGTCCGGTATGGGCAAGAAGTGTCCAACCGTGAGGAACCTCAAAGTGATGTCCCTGTCACTCACGGCCACGTGGACCGAGGGAGGACGGGGAGCCCTCGCCGACGTCATATTCTCATGTCTCTTCCCCTTGCACCCCGCCACGCACCCCACACTTCCTCGACGAGTGTCGCCTCTGCACGCGTCCTCTGGGCAGGTTCTTCGACATCTACATGTAAAAAGACAACACACCCTTCTACAGCGAGGAGTGTCGTGACGAGCACATCCAGTTCAAGGAGGTCAACTGGTCAAGGAGAGGAGTAGGGTGAGGTTAGCGGCGGTGGCGAGGGAAGAGGAGCATGAGCAGGAGCAGGTCCCTGGAAACACGCTGCAGCGGCTACGATCGATACCGGAAGCTAGTTTGATGAGGAACGGAATGGAAGATACACATGATTTGATAAATCGGTGATATTTACCCGCGCGAGCATTGAATAAACTCCCATATATATATATATATATATATATATATATATATATATATATATATATATATATATATATATATATATATATATATATATATATATATATATATATATATATATATATATATATATATATATATATATATAGGCTAGAATACACTCGAGTGTACGGATCACACGAATACACTCAAGTATGTTTGCATATCAAGACTATTTTTTACAAAATGTAAACCGTTGATCTTCACCGTCATACTATAACTAGGCTACATACAAATTTGGAGCCCATTTGGATGAGTGTAAGTCACTCATCCAAGGGCAACAAAATCGACGCGTGAAACTAATTTGAAATGCATAATTTTTGCGGTCTTCATAACATGAGTTATACATATCCAAATATGTTCAAATTTTGTGTATGAGTTGTTCACGAGATGTTTAATAAGATCAACGGATTAGATTTTCAAAAAAAAAATATTGCTTCATGAAAAACTACTTGAGTGTATTCTGCTCTGGATACACTCGAGTGTATCTAGCCTGACTCTCTCTCTCTCTCTCTCTCTCTCTCTCTCTCTCTCTATATATATATATATATATATATATATATATATATATATATATATATATATATATATATATATATATATATATATATATATATACGGTTAGGCTAGAAAACACTTGAATGTATTATGCTCTAATTACAATCGATTGTATTCTAGCCTAACTCTCTCTCTCTCTCTCTCTCTCTCTATAAATGATGCCTAAAACGTAGAGCTCGTGTTCCATACGATTTTAGTTTCATAATGCCCTAATATATGTATCTATGATTTGATGATGTACATGTTGAAATACCCCACACACATTCTTCATAAGGAAATGTACTTCTTTTTTATATTTAGACCTCATTGTACTATTTCATGGAAGTAATATCAAAAATGTTATTGACTACTTCAAGTAAACGAATATTTTTTCCTACATGACACTCTTAGAACCATGATTTTTGTATAAAGATTATCACTTTACAAGTATATTGTGCTAACAAGTGAGTAGGAGGATCAAGGGATGAAGCATATTATGGACATCACGTACCACCTTCATATAATTAGTTGTCAAATTGTTTATTACGATCTTCTAAAACATGTCGTGAGGTAGGCTCGTGGGATATATATTTTTCATTGGCATGATTTTCTTAGGAAAAAAAATTACAAATCCACAATTTGTGTGCTACCCTCCAAGGTACTCATGTGAGCCTATGTACATTCACATTTCTCTAATATGATGAAGAAAGACAAAAAAATCAATTTGATGCAAAATATGTTGGACAAATTTTATTATCACAACAGATGAAGTAGGTAGCTGAGAACCAATAAATACATGTGTTTGCCAATTGGTTTGTATTAATGTTTCAATCATATTTCTATGTTTAAGTTTTCACTTAGTTTAATTAAACCAATCCAACTTTTATTCTGCCTAACTAATTTAGTTTTAATTATTAGTAGTCTCTAGATACATACCTCCTTGAGTTTAATATCTCAAGACTCTTTGTTGTTATTAGTTTGATGTGTATGCTTTTTTATTACTGCACAATTTAAGTGTGTAAGCACCTCCACCATCTAGCTTATGTTCTCATTCGTAGGGAATTAATTTCAATAGCCATTTTTTTCTAGGATCCCTTTAGTTATACCTTTCACTTTGGAGATTTTTATATTTTATCCCACTCTATAGGGTTTGACCAAAACTAATCATCTTCCTTTGCATGACCTTTGGCCCCTTGTTTTAAAGAAGTCGTCACGATGCATTGTTGATCTAGGTGGCCTTTTAGGCATGAAGAAACCTGGAGCTAGTTGCTGGTTGAATGAGAATGGTTGCTTCATCAAATTAGCTTCTCTTTGGGGGCTCTTCAAGAGTGATGCGTCAAAAATATGCCAGGTCTCTTGATATGGCCTATGCGGACCTGTGATTTGACCATTATGGATGAGTTGTTTTTTTATGAATGTGAGTTGTACCAATATTGAGTGAGTTGTACCAATATTTGAATGAATGCTAGGTCTCTTGATATTGAGTGTGTTGTACCAATATTTCAATGAATCCCAGGTGAATGGAAAGATGTAGGGAACTTTAAAGGCCTTGCATTTTTATCTATGGATGCACATTGGTCTTCATAGAATTAAGTAGTCCTCAAATCCACATTATATTCTTGCATGAATCTAGATTAGTATACCCTACAGTGGAGTGGTGATCTAGTTTGATGAATCTTCAATTTCACTCATGTAGACTTGCACTAGGGATGGGTGATGTTTTGTCTTGAAATTTCAGATTGCGAGGTAGGAATTCCCAACTTTACGCATTTGATTATTTATCTAAGGTAGGGGAAGTGTGTCATTTATGACATGGTATTTATGTTGATGAAGTTTGGTCATTTCCAGTGTGTAAAGTATTGCAAATTCCATCCTTCTTGTAGAAACTAAAGATTAATTCTCATGAGGTCCAGAAATAGTTGTGAAGATGTGGCTTGATCAAAAGAATTTGACTCTCAGAGTGTTCCCTGTCTGGAAAGGATTTGTCTTCTGAAGTATTTGGATTGGATTGTGTTGACTTTTGACCCCTCAGGAGAGCTTCCATAACTCACTCATCCTCCTTTACTTTGGAGTTTTTATCTTTGGAATTTTTTGTTTGTAGTATGTGTCAATTTTAAATTTTCAAGCCTATGCAAGAGATTCCTTTCGAAATAAATATAACAAATTTTGCTAAGTGTTTTTTGTGGTGTGAGGAACCAACTTTTTGTACTCCCTTCATGATGTTTATCTTGTATCTTATGTAAGAT
The DNA here is from genome assembly GCA_963693085.1 of Alisma plantago-aquatica. NCBI lineage: Eukaryota > Viridiplantae > Streptophyta > Magnoliopsida > Alismatales > Alismataceae > Alisma > Alisma plantago-aquatica. Next base: position 192,300,782 of record OY856413.1, on the reverse strand, counting down.
GTTTGTCTTTGATCAGAATCAATATTGAGGTCTTTGTTGCTATGAGATTCTTTTAGTGAATTAGGTGACCTAGTGTAAAGAGTGAGACCAGAGAGGGGATTCCTGTTTTGCTAAATAGAGATATAAAATCATCCTACACCAAAAGTGGAGGAAAGGAGTAATATCATTATTTCTCATATACTATATGTTACATAAAAAGATAATGAATAAATAGAGAAAAGACAATTACTAAAAAATTACAAGATATTCCATATATAATAATTTCTCATCTAAAAAGGTGGAATGACAAAATAAAAAGGTATACAAATTGCAAAAGACAACTTGACCATTCCAATCTATCCTTTACTCCATGTATTGTATTTATTCTTCCTAAGTCATGGTCCTCTAATGTACCTACACATGGGTGGAAGGGGAACATCACCTAGACAATAGGAAACAAACACATGTATTATTAAACTTTGAGTAGGTGTATTTAAATAACATTTGGTCATTACATTTGGTTACAAGTATAAAAAGGATGTTTCCATGAAAAAGGGCCATATACAAGTGGGTAGGTAGAGTTAACATAAGTCAAGAGATTGAGGCATATGTTTATGAGGAGAAATACTTGAAATAAAAGAAATAACTTGCCATAACAAACATTCAATTTCTAAATAAACAACAACTTTGCATGCATAAACAAATTAAACTAAATATACATAAAAGAGGACATTAACACCATAGGATCATGATTACAAAGGAAGGGTGAAAATGCATAACCCGAGTAGAAGAGTAAAATACACAAACCCTTAATAGGTATGGTTGTACATAAGTATCACTATTCTAGATATTAGTCAAAAATCTAGCATTCACAAATAGACTGATAAAACTAGCAGTCCAGGAACAGCTTACATTAGTATTGAAAGTATAGTAAGACGAGTCAAAGATACTATTTATATAGAAAAATTCAACATCTACAAATTTTCATAAGATTATAAATCAGTAGATGTGGATGTTCAACTTTGGATTTTCTTAAGGGATAATACTCAAGTAAATGCCTCAATATAGGAATTTTGAGAAGAATCATGATTATACCCAAAACAACATAGGGACTGTACATACTTTGTATCCTTGTATATGAAGTCCAAGGTGACAACCCTATGTCCACTCTACGGTTCATAACACATATCACTGATATATATATATATATATATATATATATATATATATATATATATATATATATATATACATATATACATATATATAAGGGTTAGGGTTTAATTGCATTTGATATTCAAACCTTAGGTTTTAACATAATCTTCCTCCTTTGATACCATATACTTACATATTATTCTTAACATCATGTTTGGCACGCATATTAGTTTGTGTAAACATTTTGATATCGAATAATTGAAAAAGCTCTAATTGGAAGTAAGTACTATATTGGTAAGTGGGATGAGTATAATCCATTCCAACATGCTTCTCATAATAAGTCCATCTATATAAAGATTCTTTGAGTCTACATTGTGTAGCGTTATATCCATAGGTGTAATATATAAATATATATGCTTGCATGTATATATTTATATATATATATATACATATATATATACACATATGCATACATATATATATATATACATATGTGGGTGTATGTTTGTTTGTGAAGAGTGGGACCCGATAGGTTATCCTCTCAAATGATTTAATATAAGATTACTATAATAATAAAGTAGTGGAAATAAAAACTATTATAAAGTGACATGATGATTCATTTATAATTGCTTATCACCATAAAATGTAATGTAACAAAGTAAAAGGTATACATTTAATAATATGTAGCATCGAGTGCAGAGGACTACCCATCCATTTGAAGTTATTCCTAAGTCTATTTTAAGTAGGTGATCTTCTTGAGTCCTTCTCTTCTAGTGTACCTATACCTGGTTGGAGGAGAACATCATCAAAAATATAGGAAACAATATAGAGGTCAGCAAATAGCTGAGTATGTACTTATAATAAACAACTTCGACATTATATTGGGTTATAGTAGCAAAAAAAGATGTTCCCATAAGAAGGGGACTATTTACAATTAGGCAAGTTCAAAAGAAATATGATAAGAGGAATGAGGTGTATTAAAATTAAAATCACAATCATGAGAATAGCATATCTTGTCAGATTAATTAACTACAATATCATTTTGAAATAATAAACATTTGCATGCTTAACAATATGGGCTAAATATATCTAAAATAGGGTCATAACATCATAGGATCGTGGCCTAAAAAAATAAGGGTGGAAGCGTGCACCTTAGGTGGAATGTGCATGCCTTTTATAAGCATGATTGTACATAAGTATCACTATTCTAGATATTCTAGTCTAATACACAACATGCATAAATAGAGTGGCAAGACTATTATTTTATCAGTTTCACATAAAAGATAATCATACCAAGAGGGGTCCAAGGAACCCATGTAAAGAAAGTAGTTCAACAACTACAAGGATATATCAATTCAGCAATTATAAATGTCCAAAAAGTTGAATTTCCAAAAGAACAAATAGTTCAAGAGATGTATCAAAAAAATAATGTATGCTTCAGTCAAACAATGTCCAAAATAAAAGGCCAAAAAACCTAAATGATATATTTACCAAATGATATGATTTCCATTTTAATTTCCAAAATTGCACATTTGTGGGCAAATACGTCCCCTTGGGAAATGTATTATTTTTGTAAAGAAGAAATATGTCCTCCATTGGGATGTATTTCCCCCACAGGAGCGATACAAATCATCAATGAGGACACATTTTTTTTACTTTATTTTATAAAATATGTTACCATGTAATGATTTTTGTATCATATTTATTTAGTTTTTTAATAACTACAATAGTTAAAAATTATACATATTAGTAGCAGTAATTAAGATATAATAATTCTTAATTCATAATATTTGGAATCATAAATTATAGTATATGTAAGATTGATTGACGCAATAGTAAACAAATAACTATAGATAAATATTAAACCAATATATACCAAATATATTACTTTATATTAAACAAAATACATAATATGAAAAGAAATAATATATTTAATCACGATATTACATTTATAAAATAAAATATATAAAGAAAATAATGATACATAATTGAGATATAAGACGTGAACAACATATAATAAAAGTGTCATTATGTTTATTTAGTTGCAAACTAATCTAATAGATACAATACTAAAACAAAACACATAGTTAAAATTTAATAATATGTATCAGTTCTTTAATTATATGTTTTAATCTTATCTTATCTTTATATGTGTTTTATTAAAGTATGATACCTATTATTAATGAAATACAATTGTTCATTAATAATATATATATCATATCTTTTATTTTATATGTTTGCTATTATGATTAAAAGATTTATTTAAATACATTATATTTTTTATAGATTGATTTAAATTTTAACTATAGGTTTGTCTATTACTATTGTATATTTGATTAGTTTAGAAGATAAATTAACACAACACCATTTTTAATATATGTTGTAGTTTAAATAATATGTATCATGTCTTTTTTTTTAATTATATGTTATTAATTTCCTTTTATATTTTATTATATATATAATAGCGTGGTTGTATTATTTATTCCAATGTTATATATTTTTTGTATATATTGGTTTAATATTTTAACTATACTTTTTGCTTTACTATTGTATCAATCAATTTTATTGTTATTCATGATTTTAAATATTATGTATAATAACTATTATATCTTATTAATGTTTTCATTTAAATTGTCATAATGAATTTGTTTGTTTTTAACTATTTTAATTATTAAAAAATTATATAAATACGATACAAAACTTTTTACAGGGTATCATATTTAAAAAATTAAAGTACAAATAAAATAATAAAAAAAAGCAATGTGTCCCTTGAGGGGACATATTGCTCCTGTGGGGTAATGTTTCCCAGCGGAGGACGTATTTCTACTTTAAAATAGTAATTTATCTCTGAAGGGACGCATTGGCCCCATCAAGAGCAATGTGTCCTCGTATTTGTTCAAAAATGTGATATTTTGAAAACTAAGTTAGAAATCTTGCCATTTTGGTAATTAAAGTTACGAAAAATATCATTTAAATTTTTTCATCAAAATAAAATAGAGGATGTACATACCTTACAATCCAAGCCTCAAAACTACTCCTAAGTTTGAAGTTAGATCTTCCAAGCCTAATTCCAATAAATAAAATACATAACTCTTATTAATTAGGGTCTAAAAACCAAACCATTTAACGGACTAATTATTCTGATTTCAAAAACATATATTTTATGTTTTAATCATAATCCAATTAATTGTTGTGCTTTCTAAATTAATTATTTAAAAATTCCAAAATCGAGGAAAGGACCCCACATCACATCACGTTTCATAATATTGATGTGTGGTAGGAGAAATTAATGAAATAATAGTCTCAAACCTTATACAGAAACACACATCATGAGCGGCTAAAAGGCAGTAATAATATGATTGTCAAGGCAGCATAAACATATTGTGGGCTGGACTAGGAAAAACACATCCCAGAGTAAGCCTGTAATTCATGGAGAGTACCGATACGAGGCAAGGCATCCAATGAAGTGCGACCCTGGAATACTATGAAAACCCACTAACGAACTCCACTCTAAGATCCTGGGGTCCCTCTGATTCTCAACCATTCATTTTTTCTATTCTCAGTTCTGAGGTGGTTGGATGTGTTTATGCAACTTCCCACCAAGAAAGGAAGATACATGAGTTTGGAGCACCTGGAGTATGCAAACATGGACCCCAAACTCAAGACAATCAGAAAGCATTGCTCCAGCGACCACGGGTCTAGCATATTGTAGGTAAATGAAGTCGTTGGCAAGAAAATCAAACCGAAAGGGGTTGAGCACGTGAATTGATATGAACACCTTTGGGATGCAAAATTCTACCCATAACATCCCACATACCCGGCCACCTACCCGGACATCGGGACTCACCAACTCCTGCGCCCACCAGCTGCTGCGCCAGTCCACTACTACGCCCACTAGCCTCTGCGGCCGCATGCACAATTAAATTGATATCTGCAGCTGCGATTCTACATGTTTTTACAGCAAAAACGATTCATGAAATAATTATCTCGCCACCAAATGCAGATATCAATCCACTATAGCTTACAAAAAAAGTTCTATTGCATATTTATCCCCACTGCAGATTACGTAAGTATTGTACCTACAATAAATACATATACATTCACAAATGAATTTGAGAGGTATTGTACTTATGTTTGACAAACTTGGTTGGAAATTAATAATTGGGTACAATACTTATAGATGCATTTTATAGTTGATTATGGACCAGATGTGCACTATATTTTTGTAAAAAAATTATGTCCAAGCGAAAAATATTGTTATTGGATTCCGTAGGTACTGTACTTATGCTTCCAGATCAGTTATACAATTATGCTTGATTTTATAATTTGTTAGGTATTGTACTTATGCTTGGTTTTATAATTTGGTAAGTACTGTACTTATATTTGAAAAAACTGAGTTGGAATTAACAAGTGGGTATTGTACTTATTTTGCATGGATTCCGTAGGTACTGTACTTATGTCCAGATGACAAATGTTATTACTGGATTCCGTAGGTACTGTACTTATGCTTCCAGATCAATGTTGTTATTGGATTCCGTAGGTACTGTACTAATACGGGAATGCAGGTGGGTGGATTAGAACGGGAGAAAATAATTACAAGAGAAAAAACGAATTAATACACTTTGCATGAGTATTAATACTCTGGAGAGAAGAGTGGACAGACATACTGTGTCATTCTCTGCACTTTGTATGGACTTTGTATGAATATTAATATAAAAATAACTGCAAATGCTGTAGATGTATTTTTCCAAGAACCCAGTGAGAGCCCGGAAGGGGGGTGTGTAGCGTAACTCCTTGAGATGAAGGAGGGGGAAATAAGATTAGCTCGTTGTGAGGGCCAAATAGCCACGCATCCGTCTCTGCAGAGACGCTATGCATACCTTTGATCGTTAAGGGGAACAACCCCCAAGACAAGAGGTTGAGGAGACAATCCACTGCGACGTCACTGGAGCCGAGAAACAGGGGAAGCCGAAAGTATAATCTGGACTGCAGGTGGTAGCTCGGCTACAGAAGTGAAATTTGTAGGCGGAGACGAGATATGAAGAGTCTGAGCGGGTTTTCCCAACCCAGGTTGGGTGTGAGTGCGCCAGAGACTAGTGCCCGAGCGTGGAGGTGAGGAAAACGGATGGCGTGACCGAGCAACATGAGAGGAGAGTAGAACGATGATAGAGACTGCTTTTTCCTGGCGGCTACAACAGCGAAGACAACGTGAAGAGGACGGCCGGGGCGTCACACTGAGATTGCTTCACGCGGATCCGGACCTTCAGATAGCGAGAAACTAACACAAGAAAATAATTAAAACAGCGTAAAAGGAAAATCCCAAAATACTCGGGGCATAGTAAGGCGTGATCAGACCTAGATTATTCATAGTATTTCTTTATTAATTCAATTGGTTGGGAAAATATTAATAATCAATGTCAGATTTACTAGGTAGACTATTTGATATGCATGAAGTTTAAATTTAACCTCAATTTTACTTTTTGAATACATTTCATATTAGATTTCATCATTAGTGTATTAAGTCTACACTCAATGTATTTATCCCTTGAAATTACTCAACTGACACTATGTCACATAAATTTTATTTTCTTTATCATAATATCCTAGGCGTATCATCAAGTATCTACTAGCGCCAAACCTACTATTTTGGATATATTTGTACATTAAGTTCAGTTATGAAAGTATTAGGGTTATTTTTCCATATATACAGTATGATATGAATTCATGATATTATTTAACTCTAATTATTATAAATGTGATGAAGTATTGATAACCACCTCTACCGTTTGTGCTAAAGGGTGTACATACATCAATATGTATGCTTCCTAATAGATCACTTGCACTTTCACTTTTATCAGTAAAAGGCACTTTTATCATCTTGCCTAATAAATAATATTCACATGTCTCAATTGATTCAAAATCAAGTGTGTGTAGATATCCATCTTTATGGAGTTGAGAAATGTACTTCTCATTTATATGTCCTAAATGACAATGCAATAGATCGGGTTTATTTGAGTCATTGAGTTAAGGTTTCTAAGTATTTATGTAAAGAGCATATAATATAGGGTCATTATGATAAAATATCTCATCTTTAGACATAGAACATTGACCATAATTAATAAAATTCAAATTCATTGTTGTTCAAATAAGAAATAGAAATAATATTCCTATGTATAATAGACTCATAATAGTAGTTTTTTAACTCTATTACAACCTCACTTGTCATATAGAAACAATAGGTGCCTAAAGTAAAGGCAGCAACTCTTGCTCCATTTGTTACACATAGATCCACCTAACCCTTCTTCAAGGGTCTACTTCCTTTTAGATCCTATATATTTGAATATATGTGACATCCACATCCTCTATCTGATACCCATGGTGATTACATAGATAAATTTATCTCTATAACATATATACTTGAAGTGTAGATATCTATCCCCTTCTTCTTATTCTTCAGCTCCTCTAATTAGACATGATAATTCCTTTTTCTAGTATATAGACTGGTGATAGTTGTGGTATCCAACTTACAAAACACAAAATTTAACTAAGCGGGAGTGAATCATTTGCAGTGGATTACTGAAAATCGCTGAAAATTAAAACTTTTTGCAAAGAGGTCCAATCATAGGATATCTTTTTCTTTAAGAACCAAAGTATAACATTCACATTTTGTTTCAAAGTACATCTTTTGCACTATCTTTTCTTGAGAATTACAACATTAACTGTCTCAGGACATAATATATAGACAACATATAACTTCGAGGCATCAAGCCAAAATCTCAAATCGACTCATTAAAACACTAACTATAGACTCTGAGGACCTGAGAGTACAGAGACGACACATAGGACTTTCTAACTATATGACTTGATAGTCAGGGTCTCCACCTGAGATCTCACTGTTGTCTGGGCTGTTGCTTTCCTTTTCATGTAAAAGAATATCTGCTTCTTTGTCCGCGACCACCTAAAAATGTTGAATCCCACGGGGGTGAGACAATTGTAAATTGCCCCAGCGGGAGATATAACTCTCTGCCAAAATGTTGTTATTGTAGTTTAAAGATATGATAATGGGCAGAGGAATAGAAGTTGAAAGCATTCTCATCTTTGAAAGCATTGCAACTATTTATGACACAGCAATATATCATATATTCTTTTAATAAGGAAAAGGAATGACATGTATATCATTTATCCATCATATTATGTCATCATATCAAACTTTTCTTGTGACACTCATTATCTTGTCATGTCACCCATGAAACATTCTTGTTTCAATCTGTTGGCCTTAGCCAATCTACTAAACAGATAAGGAATTACATCTACCATGTACTCATATATCATTGATACAGGCATTAGGTTATTACCAATTATGTGTTATTAATACAGGCATTGGACTACTTCCAATCCTGTGTCATCATTGCAGGCATTGAGCCTCTGCCAGGTATTGGACTCTTCCCAACCTGATTACACCGCCAGACATTGGACACTACCAATCCTGATTTCACAGCCAAGCATTGGACTTTAACCAATCCTGATTACAGGCATTACACCTCTACCAGGTATTGGACTTCTCCAAACCTGATTACACCGTCCGACATTCGACTTTAACCAACCCTGATTACCCCACCAGACATTGGACTTTAACCAACCCTGATTACACCGCCAGGCATTGGACTCTAACCAACCCTGATTACACTGCCAGGCATTGGACTTTAACCAACCCTGATTACAAAGCCAGGAAGTGGACTCTAACCACTCATGATTACAGGCTTCATGCCTCTTCCAAGTATTGGACTCTAACCAATCCTGATTACACAGCCAGGCAGTGGACTTTAACCACTCCTGATTTTACAAACAGGCATTGGACTTTAACCAACCCTGATTACAGGTATTACACCTCTGACAGGTATTGGACTCTTCCAAACCTGATTACATAGATCATGGAATATAATTTCCTTTGACCCATCATTAATCATCTTGGTGTCTCTTACTATGCCATAATTGTTCTCATGGCTCATAAAGCCCATAAAGCATCTTGTCACCTCTCATTAGGCAACATCTAATCATATGGCTCACAGGGCTATTCAACATCTTGTCACCTATCATTAGGCAACAAATCATTTTATCTCATGTAATATAATAGTAACACCACTTCTCCCTCACTAGGGTCAAGGCTTGATGTTCACATCACATTAGGGCTTCTCATGTCCCATTACCCAATTTAGGGTTAGGGTTTTCCCATCTCACATTAATTAGGGTTTCATACTCACATTATTAATTCAACTTCTAATACGTTGCTCCACACCTCTAGGAGATTTCAAAGATATCATACGTATTTTCTTATGATCACAATTCTCATCATATATCATTAATGATCATCTATTCAAGGTATGAGTTCATTTCTCATCCTTATCATGGTATGATTACATCATACTCCTTGATTTGGCTTATCCCCATTCTCAAGTTATATTAGTCAACATTTATCAAAGTACATTGAGTTTATTACATCTTTATTGTAACAATTGCATAACACACCCTTCATGTGTTTCTTATCCAAGAATGTTGGATTAGGGGTCCATCAAGGTATGCTTACCATGAAATGTTGAATATGATATCTATCATATCTTGATGTATCACTTTGTTCTCATGTCCATCTTACTTAAGTTAATCTACAAACCTTGTATTAAGGTATTTCCCTCTTAACACTTTATCCACTAACTTGTCACTTTCATCATATGGTGCATAGGTCACACATTGAGACCGTCAAATTATCTTTAATGATATGGACTTAACCAAAGGTTAGGCATTGTTGATATAGATTATATCATTATCAGCCACTTTAGGTATTTCAACCCATAGGATGTTATTCACTCCATTATATAATATTGCATACATCACTCCTAAGAGTTTCATACCCTCATCATTGTAAGATGAATAGGGTTCTTACACATACACGAAATTAGATATATAATAATCTAGGCATCATCTTGTACTTTGGACCCTTATTCATTAGGGTATCAACACTATCATTCATATAGTTCATCAACTTTACCCTTCATGGTTATAACATCCTCATCTTACTTGATTATAATAACCACATCCTACTTTAGTATATTTCCCATTATACCATGACTATGGTTGCACATAACATTATATGGCATCATCCTGGATTTAAGTCTCACTTCACATCATTCTTCAGGGTTTCCATAATACTACTCTTAAGTAGGGTTTCACATGACATTACCCTAGATTAAGGTTTCTCATAACATTAATCTTAATTAAGGATTCTCATAACATTACCCTTAATTAGGATTTCTCATGGATTCACCCTCAATTAGGGTTTCACAAAAAATCACCCTCAATTAGGGTTTCACATGGAATCACCCTAAATTTGGGTTTCTCATGGCATCACCATCAATTAGGGTTTCTTCTTTCCTATTATTTGGGGATACTCATTCCAATTAGGGTTTCACTCTTTATTCCCATAATTGGGGTTTTACAATATGTTACCCTGAACTAGGGTTAAGATTCATTAACCTTCTGGATTAGGGTTTCATGATCTCTTTATTAAGGATCATAACCTAATCATCACATGTTCAATACTCATATATGAATTCCTCTCTATCTTCCTCCCAACTTGATTAGGTCACATCAACCCTTCAATACAACTATGGTTAACATAGTGTACTTAAGACATTACTCGCATAACCTTTTAGGGTTAATTAATCTAAAGGTATTGATCATCTACGTACTTTAGGGTTTCAACCTTTGTACCTAGCCTTAATAATAATTATTGGATCAATGGATCATTCATCATCTTAATTCTCAAGAGATTCAATCACATTGGACTTCCATTACATAAGGTATCCAAATGAATTGACCAATTGGATCTTCTATTATAGTAGGTATCCAAGTGGATTAACCAATTGAGTTCTCAATTACATTAGGTATCCAAAAGGATTAACCATATTGATCCTCAAGCAATTTTGATTACTTGGACCCCAAACGGTCTTGGTCTTTCAAAGTTCAAATAGTTTGAAACCGTTTGGTAAAAGTGACCTTCAAGATCGTTTGCTAAAGTACCTTTTTGAAACCGCATGAACTCAACCGGTTTGGGATTGTTTGGTCCCAAACAGTTTGAGACCGTTTGGTCCAAACCTCCTCAGAACTGCATGGACCAAAGATGGTCTCAACTACTCCAATCGGTTTAGGGTTCTCAATGTTGATTCCATCAACCATTGTATTCATGTAACAAATCATCAATTGTACCTATCACCATACTTTGATTGAGTTAAGTAGGTCATCCTTCAACTGATTTGACTCTCAATTGACCCTCAATTGGTCATCAATTAGGGTTTGAATCAATTGGATTAGGGTTTGGAATCGATGATCCTTCAACATTAATCAATGTGTAACTAGTTACTTTAAAACTTATGGACCATCATCCAAATTGAACATGACCTGACCCCAAACGGTCTTGAGGTCATTTGGATGACCTGCAAACGGTCATGAGACTGTTTTCCCATCTCATCACTCAAATCCATGTCATCCATTTAGGGTTTGGATCACTAGATTGATCACCAAATCAACATTTGATTGCAAATCAACTTGGTATCTTTAGATCTTCAAACCCCTAACCATAGTCAACCCTAGACCTCCAAACGGTCTTGGGTGACCCCCAAACGGTCTTGGGATCATTTGGATGACCTCCAAATGGTCTTGAGACTGTTTTCCCATCACATCATCATTAACCATGTCATTCAATTAAGGTTTGGATCCTAGGATTGGTCACCAAATCAGCAATTGATTGTACATCAACTTAATATCTTTCGACCTTCAATTGCTCAACCATACTTAACCATAGACCTCCAAACAGTCTTGGGTGATCACCAAACGGTTTTGAGAACGTTTGGGTGATCCCCAAATGGTTTTGAAACTGTTTGGGTCAATCAACCCAAAACATCAACTCATTCCATTGCAAAGTCAGCACTTAGCCGAATAGGGTTAATACCATATCTTTGGATCTTCAAACACTTAACCATATCCAACCCTAGACCTACAAACGGTCTTGGGTGACCCCCAAATGGTCTTGAGACCGTTTGGGTGATCCCCAAATGGTTTTGAAACCGTTTGGGTCAATCAACCCAAGTTTTCAACTTAATCAAATTACAAATCAGCACTTAACCCGATTAGAGTTTTGGTGATTGATGGACCTTCAACTCATGAAGCAATTGGAGTTAATCAATAATAATTGATGGTTCATTAAACTAGATCATTATGAAAAAATACCCAAATGGTCAACCCTGGTCAACATCACCAAACGGTCTTAAACTGTTTGCTTCTATGCGGTTTAGTGAAACCATTTCATTCCAAACAGTTTGTGAAACTGTTTGGACATTTGATTGAAATCGTTTGGTCTAGATATTTGGGAAGGTATGTGCTTATGATTATGTCATCATCATCAAGCTCTATACCCACGAAACCTTCTGTGATTTCCGTGGAGATAGCATCAATCAACCAAATCAATGATTGTAAATAGAGAAATGATCATTATTTGATGGGGAATTGAATGCAATAAAAAAATTAGGGTTTCAAGTTATAAAACCCGCCTCCAATTGAGATCTAAAGCTCCAAGATCACGGAAACAATGGTGGATGAAGCTTTTGTAACTCCCCCTAGGCTCATCCTCAAGCTTTTGGTTGAAAAGATTGGCTAGGGTTGAAGAGGAGATCGAAATAAGAAGAAATCAATGATTTATTTTCGATTTCCACCATGGAATCAAGGTTAAAAGGGTCAAGAACCTTACCAACAGGCTGGGAGTCGTCCTCCTGGTCCTCCCTAGCTCCCTTGGTCGGTTTCCAAGCAAGGAGAAGAAGTGGGGTCGAAAAAGCCTTTGTTTGGGCTAGGAAAGGGTCTTTTTATAAGAAATTCAATGAGAGAGAAAATACTTTTATAAAAGTCTTTTAATTTCAAAATTGTTGCCACCCTCTCCTCCTTGGTTTCTTGTATGCAAATGCATCTCTATCCCCACCTTGCTCCCTTCCATTATCCAAGAATAAAGGGAAAATAAATTAAGCACCTTAACCCTTATAATAGTAATTTCCATATTTGAGTGGAAATTCTTTTTCTTATAATAATGGTGAGTGGAGTCTTCACCTCCTTAGGATATTCTCGTGCCTTTTCAAGGCTTAAGTTCTTCCACATACATCTGAATCCAACCATATTAATTTTGGTTTAAGGCCCCTCAATTATTTTATTTATTTTTGCATTAAATCGAATTAGGGTTCCAATTAGGCTTAAGTCTTGATTATTTTAATATCAAGATTCTCTCTCCTCCAACTTAATTCAAATGAGGCGCCCTTCTCATTTAATTTGCTCTAAATGATGTCAAGAAACATTAGGGACCTCATTGAAGTGATCATTTGCATATTGAACCCTAGGTTTTGGGTATTTTGCTCATTACACCAAAACTAGGGTTTAATGCACAAGGATTGCTCTACAAGCTTTATTTTGGTGCCCAAGCTTGTGGAAACCTTACCACTACATCATATTCATTCTTATGATGTCTCACCATCATAGGAACATCTTATCATGTGCAATTTTGCAAGTTAGCCCCTCAACTTGGGTAATTTGCACTTTAGTCCAAAATAAGCAAACATTACTTCGACATTGTTCAAACAGGACCAAAATTGAAACATAAGTTTCTCATGAGCCCTAATTACTTTTCAGAAGATAATATCAAGCATATAATCATCCTTATTTATTAAAAAAACCTAGGATTAAAGCATAACCCAGGTCAGGGATGTTACAAATTATCCACTCCTTATAAAGATTTCGTCTCCGAAATCCCAGATAAAGGAAAACAATTATTATCCATGCATCATATCATCATGTACTCAAATAACACCTCATTATTATGGATACACCATAGATTTTTGATCAATACAAAGTTATTCCATACAAGTTTATCATGGAATGATTCACATGGAACATATACTCCCATGTTCCTTAGTTGATTCAACATTTCTCTTTCAAGGTTACCATTATGTTCTGTCATCCTCTTGGGACTATAAGTCCTTTCATACCTTGATTGTGCCATCTCACCTGATGACACCATACTAGTTTTCCTTATTACTTGTACTAACTATCTCATTAGTTGTACGTTCTCTTACCATAAAGAGGGGTTACTTATCAATCAGTAACTTATCTCAAAGATATCTTCAATTGATATGTTTATGAAAAACATATACCCCTAACATGTGATGTTCCTACTATTTTACATGATTAATCTGATTTCATGGTTGACCATTCTTGATAGTCAACATAAATCATCATATATTTCTTAGATACCAGAATCTTTTACCTTGGTATCTATCACATGTATTGAAAGCACATCTCATATATATATATATATATATATATATATATATATATATATATCTTCCTTTCATCTTGGGACATTACTTGTTACATATATCTTCACATTGGAGCCAAAGTCCAAGATAAACTGATACCTTTCTAAATGTCCATCACATAAACATCTTTATATTATGCACATCAAGTGTCCTATGACCCACTTGATTGCCATGTCTCTGAAAGGAAAGAGAACAAGTAATCATATTCCTCTTATTATTTCATGTATTTTCAACTATTCATGAAACATTTACTCTTTTTCTCATCCTAGGTTCCTTGCCCTAGCATAGGAATTATAAGGATGATTACATGACACTATTCTTTTCTTTATTATTATCTAACATGTTTATGATCATCTTAGGATCTCATCACATGTTCCATCTCCACATCATGGAAAGGATCTTTATAATACTTACAACTTTATTGGATAACATTCATCTCCCTTATTCTCATTCTTTTCTTATGAGGATTATACTTTTAATTCCTCATACAAACATGCTCATCTGAGGTTATCTCATATTTCTCTTTCTCAAGCTTAGGATAGGACACATTTGTTTATTCCATACTTCTTATTTCATGATACTCATTAGATTGTATCAGAATGACTGTTTAATCAGGGCAATCAAAAAGATAACAATCTAAGAGTCTCCATACTCACTTTGTCATCAATAGTTGTATACCCGTCCGGGGTATATAAATACTGAGATCAAGTAGTATGCACTTGTATATTGTCATTTTCTTCTTTTCCATATTATCACAAGTATAAGATTTAACATTACTGGATTTTTACCCAGGCATCTCTTCTATACCTCATCTTCATCTCATAGAGGTAAAAACAACATAAAACATTTGTAATGTTTACTATGAAAAATATAAGTCCTCATAGGACTAATCAAAGAAAATTCAATCAATTACTTTCTAAATTTAGCTCAGGAAACCATAAAAAGATATATTAGAAAGATATTATTTGTCTAACCTGTCATGATTCGTGGTTTGTTCAGTACCTCAGGCTAATTCTACCTCAGAGGTTGACTTACCATAACATTTTTGTCTGAGCAATCTTTTTCCAGATGTCCTACCTGTCTGCATTGGTAACAAATTCTGGGTGCTATATATGGTCTTTCTAGATAACCATTGCTTTGGTGCACTAGGCCCTGGTTGTATTGGTGATACCACAGTCTTTCCCTTTATGGAGATACTAGGCCTTTGTCCCTGGATTTGGATAGGCCTTTTCTCAATTCTCTCTTCCTTGTTCTTGGTTGGACAATTCTTTACAAAATGTCCAGGCTTTCTACACCTATAGCAAATTATGTGTTTGCTTTGAAACCAATTCTTTCCTTCACTATTTATTGATTCAAAAGGATGAGGTTGAGCATAAACTCGATTTGAGTGCAGAACTTCATCAATTCCTTTTGCTTCAACCTGCTGATGTGGATTACATATCATGTTGATATCCAAAACATCATCATTGGGGGCTGGTAATCTAGGTTGCACTGCTAGTGCTCGATCCACTAAATACATCATGGTTGCCCTAAATTCCCCAACAGTGATTCCTAAGGAAGGATTTCTTATCACAGTTGGATTAGCTAGGGGGTCTCAGGCAATTGTCCATCTCTTGCCTGCTCCCCTACACCTCTTCTTGGTGTAGCATTGCTGCTCTCTGCAGCAAACTCCTCATGTGACCCAGTCATCTTCAAGTTCTTCTTCTCCTATATGAGCAGAAGACACTATCAGATACACTGGATGACACTAGAACAGACTCTACTACCTTAGTCCTATGTCTCTGTAGACTCCGCGAACCTAGAGCTCTGATACCACTAAATCGTGGTATCCAACTTACAAAACACAAAATTTAACTAAGCGGAAGCGAATCATTTGTAGCGGATTACTGAAAATCACTGAAAATTAAAACTTTTTTCAAAGAGGTCCAATCATAGGAAATATTTTTCTTTAAGAACCAAAGTATAACATTCACATTATGTTTCAAAGTACATCTTTTACACTATCTCTTCTAGAGAATTACAACATTAACTGTCTCATGACATAATATACAGACAACATATAACTTTGAGGCATCATGCCAAAATCTCAGATCGACTCATTAAAACACTAACTATAGACTCCGAGGACCTGAGAGTACAGAGACGACACATAGGAATTTCTAACTATATGACTTGATAGTTTGGGTCTCCACCTAAGATCTCACTGTTTTCTGGGTTGTTGCTTTCCTTTTCATGTAAAAGAATATCTGCTTCTTTGTCCGCGACCACCTAAAAATGTTGGATCCCACGGGGATGAGACAATTGTAAATTTCCCCAGCGGGGGATATAACTCTCTGCCAAAACATTGTTATTGCAGTTTAAAGATGTGATAATGGGCAGAGGAATAGCAGTTTAAAGCATTCTCATCTTTGAAAGCATTGCAACTATTTATGATAGAGCAATATATCATCTATTCTTTTAATAAGGAAAAGGAATGACATGTATACAATTTATCCATCATATTATGTCATCATATCAAACTTTTCTTGAGACACTCATTATCTTGTCATGTCACCCATGAAATATTCTTGTTTCAATCTGTTGGCCTTAGCCAATCTACTAAACATATAAGAAATTACATCTACCATGTACTCATATATCATTGATACAGGCATTAGGTTATTACCAATTCTGTGTTATTAATACAGGCATTGGACTACTTCCAATCCTGTGTCATCATTGCAGGAATTGAGCCTCTACCAGGCATTGGACTCTTCCAAACTTGATTACACCGCCAGGCATTGGACACTACCAATCCTGATTTCACAGCCAGTCATTGGACTTTAACAAATCCTAATTACAGGCACTACACCTCTTCCAGGTATTGGACTTCTCCAAACCTGATTACACCGCCTGGCATTGGACTTTAGCCAACCCTGATTACACCGCCAGGCATAGGACTTTAACCAACCCTGATTACACCGCCAGGCATTGGACTTTAACCAACCCTGATTACATAGCCAGGAAGTGGACTCTAACCACTCCTGATTATAGGATTCATGCCTCTGCCAGGTATTGGACTCTAACCAATCCGGATTACACAGCCAGGTAGTGGACTTTAACCACTCCTGATTTCACAGCCAGACATTGGACTTTAACCAACCCTGATTACAGGTATTACACCTCTGCCAGGTATTGGACTCTTCCAAACCTGATTACATGGATCATGGAATATAATTTCCTTTGACCCATCATTAATCATCTTGGTGTCTCTTACTATGCTATAATTGTTCTCATGGCTCATAAAGCCCATAAAGCATCTTGTCACCTCTCATTAGGCAACATCTAATCATATGGCTCATAGGGCCATTCAACATCTTGTCACCTATCATTAGGCAACCAATCATTTTATCTCATGTAATATAATAGTAACACCACTTCTCCCTCACTAGGGTTAGGGCTTGATGTTCACATCACATTAGGGCTTCTCATGTCCCATTACCCAATTTAGGGTTAGGGTTTTCCCATCTCACATTAATTAGGGTTTCATACTCACATTATTAATTCAACTTCTAATATGTTTCTCCACACCTCTAAGAGCATTGAAAGAGATCATAAGTATTTTCTTATGATCACAATTCTCATCATATATCATTAATGATCATCTATTCAAGGTATGAGTTCATTTCTCATCCTTATCATGGTATGATTACATCATACTCCTTGATTTGGCTTAGCCCCATTCTCAAGGTATATTAGTCAACATTTATCAAAGTACATTGAGTTTATTACATCTTTATTGTAACAATTGCATAACACACCCTTCATGTGTTTCTTATCCAAGAATGTTGGATTAGGGGTCCATCAAGGTATGCTTACCCTGAAATGCTGAATGTGATATCTATCATATCTTGATGTATCACTTTCTTCTCATGTCCATCTTACTTAAGCTAATCTGCAAACCTTGTATTAATGTATTTCACTCTTAATACTTTATCCACTAACTTGTCACTTTCATCATATGGTGCATAAGTCACACATTGAGACTGTCCAATTATCTTTAATGATATGGACTTAACCAAAGGTTAGGCATTGCTGATATATATTATATCATTACCAACCACTTTAGGTATTTCAACCCATAGAATGTTATTCACTCCATTATTTAATGTTGCATACATCACTCATAAGAGTTTCATACCCTCATCATTGTAAGATGAATAGGGTTCTTACACATACATGAAATTAGATATATAATAATCTAGGCATCATCTTGTCCTTTGGACCCTTATTCATTAGGGTATCAACACTATCATTCATATAGTTCATCAACTTTACCCTTCATGGTTATAACATCCTCATCTTACTTGATTGTAATAACCACATCCTACTTTAGTATATTGCCCATTATACCATGACTATGGTTGCACATAGCATTATATGGCATCATACTGGATTTAAGTCTCACTTCACATCATTCTTTAGGGTTTCCATAATACTACTCTTAATTAGGGTTTCACATGACATTACCCTAGATTAAGGTTTCTCATAACATTAATCTTAATTAAGGATTCTCATAACATTACCCTCAATTAGGATTTCTCATGGATTCACCCTCAATTAGGGTTTCACACGAAATCACCCTCAATTAGGGTTTCACATGGAATCACCCTCAATTAGGGTTTCTCATGGTATCACCATCAATTAGGGTTTCTTCTTTCCTATCAATTGGGGATACTCATCCCAATTAGGGTTTCACTCTTTATTCCCATAATTGGGGTTTTACAATATGTTACCCTGAACTAGGGTTAAGATTCATTAACCTTCTGGATTAGGGTTTCATGATCTTATTATTAAGGATCATAACCTAATCATCACATGTTCGATACTCATATATGAATTCCTCTCTATCTTCCTCCCAACTTGATTAGGTCACATCAACCCTTTAATATAACTATGGTTAACATAATGTACTTAAGACATTACTTGCATAACCTTTTAGGGTTAATTAATCTAAAGGTATTGATCATCTAGGTACTTTAGGTTTCAAAATTTGTACGTAGCCTTAATAATCATCATTGGATCAATGGATCATTCATCATCTTAATTCTCAAGAGATTCAATCACATTGGACTGCCATTATATAAGGTATCCAAATGAATTGACCAATTGGATCTTCTATTACAATAGGTATCCAAGTGGATTAACCAATTGAGTTCTCAATTACATTAGGTATCCAAAAGGATTAACCATATTGATCCCCAAACAATTTTCATTACTTGGACCCCAAACGGTCTTGGTCTTTCAAAGTTCAAACGGTTTGAAACCGTTAGGTAAAAGTGACCTTCAAGATCGTTTGCTAAAGTACCTTTCTGTAACTGCATGAACTCAACCGGTTTGGGATCGTTTGGTCCCAAACGGTCTTGAGACCGTTTGGTCCAAGCCTCCTCAAAACTGCATGGACCAAAGATGGTCTCAACTACTCCAATCGGTTTAGGGTTCTCAATGTTGATTCCATCAACCATTGTATTCATGTAACTAATCATCAATTTGACCTATCACCATACTTTGATTGAGTTAAGTAGGTCATCCTTCAACTGATTTGACTCTCAATTGTCCCTCAATTGGTCATAAATTAGGGTTTTAATCAATTGGATTAGGGTTTGGAATCGATGATCCTTCAACATTAATCAATGTGTAACTAGTTACTTTAAAACTATTGGACCATCATCCAAATTGAACATCACCTGACCCCAAACGGTCTTGAGGTCGTTTGGATGACCTCCAAACAGTCTTGAGACCATTTTACCATCTCACCACTCAAATCCATGTCATCTGTTTAGGGTTTGGATCACTAGATTGATCACCAAATCAGCATTTGATTGCAAATCAACTTGGTATCTTTAGATCTTCAAACCCCTAACCATAGTCAACCCTAGACCTCCAAACGGTCTTGGGTGACCCCCAAACGGTCTTGGGAACGTTTGGATGACCTCCAAACGGTTTGGAGACCGTTTTCCCATCACATCATCATTAACCATGCCATTCAATTAAGGTTTGGATCCTAGGATTGGCCACCAAATCAGCAATTGATTGTACATCAACTTAATATCTTTGGACCTTCAATTGCTCAACCATACTTAACCATAGACCTCCAAACGGTCTTGGGTGATCACCAAACGGTCTTGAGACCGTTTGGGTGATTCCCAAATAGTTTTGAAACCGTTTGGGTCAATCAACCCAAAACATCAACTCATTCCATTGCAAAATCAGCACATAGCCGATTAGGGTTAATACCATATCTTTGGATCTTCAAACACTTAACCATATCCAACCCTAGACCTCCAAACGGTCTTGGGTGACCCCAAAACGGTGTTGAGACTGTTTGGGTGATCCCCAAACGGTTTTGAAACCTTTTGTGTCAATCAACCCAAGTTTTCAACTTAATCAAATTACAAATCAACACTTAACCCGATTAGGGTTTTGGTGATTGATGGACCTTCAACTCATGTAACAATTGGAGTTAATCAATAATAATTGATGGGTAATTAAACTATCTCATTATGAACAAATCCCCAAATGGTCAACCCTGGTCAACATCACCAAACGGTCATAAACCGTTTGCTTCTATGCGGTTTAGTGAAACCGTTTCATTCCAAACGGTTTGAAACCGTTTGTGAAACCATTTGGATATTTGATTGAAATCGTTTGGTCTAGATATTTGGGGAGGTGTGTGATTATGATGATGTCATCATCATCAAGCTCTAGACCCCCTAAACCTACTGTGATTTCCATGGAGATAGCATGAATCAACCAAATCAATGATTGTAAATAGAGAAATGATCATTATTTGACGGGGAATTGAATGCAATAACAAAATTAGGGTTTCAAGTCATAAAACCCACCTCCAATTGAGCTCCAAAGCTCCAAGATCACGGAAACAATGGTGGATGAAGCTTTTGTAACTCCCCCTAGGCTCATCCTCAAGCTTTTGGTTGAAAAGATTGGCTAGGGTTGAAGAGGAGATCAAAATAAGAAGAAATCAATGATTTATTTTCGATTTCCACCATGGAATCAAGGTGAAAAGGGTCAAGAACCTTACCAACAGTCTGGGATTCGTCCTCCTGGTCCTCCCTAGCTCCCTTGGTCGGTTTCCAAGCAAGGAGAAGAAGTGGGGTCGAAAAAGCCTTTGTTTGGGCTAGGAAAGGGTCTTTTTATAAGAATTTTAATGAGAGAGAAAATACCTTTATAAAAGTCTTTTAATTCCAAAATTGTTGCCACCCTCTCCCCCTTTGTTTCTTGTATGCAAATGCATCTCTATCCCCACCTTGATCCCTTCCATTATCCAAGAATAAAGGGAAAAGAAATTAAGCACCTTAACCCTTATAACAGTAATTTCCATATTTGAGTGGAAATTCTTTTTCTAATAATAATGGTGAGTGGAGTCTTCACCTCCTTAGGATATGCTCGTGCCTTTGAAAGTCTCAAGTTAGTCCACATACAATTTAATCCAACCATATTAATTTTGGTTGAAGGCCCCTCAATTATTTTATTTATTTTTGCATTAAATTGAATTAGGGTTCCAATTAGGCTTAAATCTTGATTATTTTAATATCAAGATTCTCTCTCCTCCAACTTAATCAAATGAGGCGCCCTTCTCATTTAATTTTCTCTAAATGATGTAAAGAAACATTAGGGACCTCATTGAAGTGATGATTTGCATATTGAACCCTAGGTTTTGGGTAATTTGCTCATTACACCAAAACTAGGTTTTAATGTACAAGGATTGCTCTACAAGCTTTATCTTGGTGCCCAAGCTTGTGGAAACCATACCACTACATCATATTAATTCTTATGATGTCTCATCATCAGATGAACATCTTATCATGTGCTATTTTTCAAGATAGCCCCTCAACTTGGGTAATTTGCACTTTAGTCCCAAATAAGCAAACATTGCCTCAACATTGTTCAAAAACAGACCAAAATTGAAACATAAGTTTCTCATGAGCCCTAATTACTTTTCACAAGATAAGATTAAGCATATAATCATCCTTCTTTATTAAAACACCTAGGTTTAAAGCATAACCCAGGTCAGGGAAGTTACAATAGTGGCGACAACTGCCTTCTTCACTCATTCATTTTTTTCTTTAAGTCCTTCAAAAAATATTTGGAAAAGTCTTTCTGCATTTGTGCCTTAGCAGTTCTCAACATACCAAACAACTTTGTCAATGGCTTGACAAAGTTGTTGATGTTATAGTTCATGAAAAATTATGTATATGATTCTAACAATGATTTTTGGATCACAATGGTACTCATGTTTTGGCCTAAAGGAAATCCTAATTTTTATAGGCTTCCCACATACTCAATTAACTTGACCACATGGGGCCCAACTGGATCACCTTCTGCATCTTATACTTAAACAATGCCTTGGATACATCATACATCTCTTTTCTTACATGTTCTTGATACATGTTACTGAGATGTGCGACCATCTCGATAACTCCCATGTTCTCATGTTTCTTATGAAACTCATGATTCATGGAGCACATCATGAGGCATTTCATGCTTATTGCGTAATGGGCATGCTTATGATAAGCATCCCTTTCTACCCTATGTACATTTGGAGTTGATTCCTCTAATACCGGTATGCCGAATAGATAGAGGTTATACTCATGCGTGAGAAGTATTCAAAGAGTATTGAACCAATCATGAAAGTTATCACCATTTTTTTACACTCCATTAATTTCCTCCAATTAGTGTTCCTTGCAATGGTGGTCCCAGGTAGCCTTCATAATCAATGCCTCATCATAATCCCTTGTTGAATAGATACCTAACCATCCCTTGTCCACTAGAGCTAGTAGTACTCTCTTCCAAGCCATTACTTTATTCCTTGACCTCTCCCCACATCCAATCTATATAAAATATCTAATCAGATGGTCAATCCTGTGACAAATTGATAATGGCTATTTTGATGATTGCATGATGTAAGTTGTGGTCATTTTCAATACTGATTTGCTAGAGTGATCATGTAATGTCCTATGTATTGAGGTCTTGGGTAAAATGGTCTTAAAAGGACTGATTGGACTACTCATATTACCAAGGTGGATGCCCTTTTTAGGGAGTGCATCACTAAATACTCCATAAAATTTCGAACCAGTTGGCCAACCCTACCACAAATTAATAATGGTTGTTTTAATGAATGTATGATGTAAGCAATGACCATTGTGGATACAGACTTTGCTAGAGAGAACAAGTAATATACTAGGTTTTGAGGCCTTGGATAAAATGATCTTCAAATAAATAATTGGACTATCCATATCACCAAGGTGTATCTCCTTTTCAGGGTGCCCATTACTAAGATATCCAAAGTTAAGCATGCTTATCTTGGAGTATTAGGATGGGTGACCAGTTGAGAATTTAATCCTGACTTGTACATGAGTAAGGATAAAGTACATGATTATGGCCAATCATGGTATGTGGGGACATTCTCATTCCTCGAACTCTACTAGAGACTTGGGAAGTAGGCTTGGGGGATACAAATGATATCAGAGCCAAAACCCCTCCAATAGTTGGGTCCCACCTGGCATGTGGCATGTCGGTCTTGATTTGTATGGTTTATACATGTTGGAAAGAGCTATCCATGATGATGTAGCCACCCTTACATTGGTAGCCGTGATCGAGCTGGGTGCACATGGGTTATGATTGGTCTACATTGAAATGAGGAATGATCATTAGGTCTCACAGTTGAGCCTTCATGAGGACGTCAACAATATGTGTGGGAGAGATTATAACGTTCCAAGTGTTCATGCCTTGACAAAATGTTCTTAAAAGGAATAATTGGACTATCCATATCACTAAGGTGCACCTCCTTTTCAAGGATCCCATCACTAAGAAATCAAAAATTAAGTGTGCTTGGATTGGAGTAGTACTAGGATGGATGATCAATTGGGAAGTTTATATTGGCTTGTGCGTAAGTGAGTACAAATCCCACGGTTAAGGTTAGTCATGTTATGTGGGGAAAATCATCATTCTTGAAACTCTACTAAAGTCATGGGTAGTGGGCCCGAGTGTTAGAGATCAGGTGCTACAGAAAGAGTTTTGTGTGTCCACCCATTCATTTTCATGTGCATGTTACTAACTAGATATGTATAGAGTTATTTACAATTCCTCCCATGAATAATTAGCACACCTAGATGTCTCCCTAGATTGTCCATCGTCATAATTCCAGTATTCCTATAGACTTGTCTTCTAACCAAAGCCGTTGTCCCCTTTGGAAAGAAGATATTTGATTTCTTCTTACAATTTATTGACCCGAGGCATGTTTAAATTTCCGCAAGAAGTCCATCATCACCTTCCCTTGTCTAACTGAAGCTTCATCAAACAACAAAATATCATTCTCAAAGCAAACTTGATTGAATGCAATATTTTTTCTTGTGAAAATAGTCAGTTTACACTTGTTTCCTTCCACCTCTAGGGCAATATCTTGGATCATTATGTCTAAACATAAATGAAAAATATAAGGCGAGAGTGGAGCACCTTGTTTGACATCTCTGGTTGGTTTCAACTACTATAACACCTCACCACCCCATAAAAGGAAAGAACTTCTAGTAGAGATAACCTACATAGAAATAGAGATAATGTTAGTAGGTAATCTAGTGTGCTTCATGCTGTCACTGATGAAATCCCAATTCATCATAAGAAAATTTGTAGACATATTTGTTGGTATGTGTTCCCAAAGATCTAATCATATGATGATTAGAATGTGGCATTAGATACATGATTTCATAATGATAAAGGTAATTACATCTATTATGTTTATCTCAATCATGAGATGATGAGACAGACAAAGTAGATGTCTAAAAAATGGTTCTACTTGATGACATATGTCTTTAGGTTGATGACATGAACAATGACATCAGATGTATAATCAGAGTACATACATTCTTGTTATGTCCCTAGCCGGATATTACTACGGAAGCAAAATAAACAATAGTAATACATAAAGACTAGTGTGTGTGTTGACTAATTATATAGTGTCATTAGTCATGATATGTGATATCAAGTCAAGCACATGGTACATGTTAGAGAATAGTGTATTAGACAAACCCACCTTGAGAGTGATACATGGATACCTTTGAATGGTAGTCAGAATCATCTCTCATAGTGATAGTGGTGATTGTGGTTCTTAGACCTAAAGTAACAACACTCATCACATGTCATTTATTGTACTCTGATGTTATCCAACATTTCCTTTAATAAGGCTTACTATTAAGGTGATGCTTGGGTACTTTGTGACACATGGGGAAGGAGTGTGAGTGATGTAGATGGGATTTGTCCCTCCTACATGAGATTGATATCCATGCCACTTGATAAGTGAGACTGAGATACGTATGGCCATACTCATGTGATTCAATATATGATATGTGAACTCACATGCATCTCAGACAATCTATTTTAGTTCAAGGAACATGGATTAAACATTGAAGAGGATGATGAAGTTATGCCTCAAGTTCAATCCTGATATCAAAGACAAAAGAACTATATGATCATGGCATCACTAATCATGGATTGTAGGTTGAATTTGTTCTCCAAATTTATGAATTAATTGGATAGCAATGATGTATTTCTAGATACTGCTCATTGCTTGTAATATCATATGTTAGTTATGGACATTCACTACCAACACAAATTTGGGACCTATAGGGTCACACACAAGATGCAATTGGAATAGGTGTTTATTCATGAATGATGTTTAACTTAATTACTAAAAGTATTTAGGTATTTAATTAGACAACTAAGGTTCAAAATTGACTGACTGGACTTTGAACTGACTGGTTCAATTGGAAATATAATTGGTTGAATATTTTCCTGACCGGGACATGTGAAACACCATTTCACATATGAAATAACCTTTCATGATGTGAATTGACTGGTTCATCATTTGGGTTGTCGGGATCAATGATCAATTTGATTGGATCAAGGATTGATGTTGATATCATGATTTTGCATTAGTCAAATATTGAATGCCAATTTGATTCTAAATAGGAAAGTACATGAACCAAATGGTTCACCTCTAAACCACCTGGCTGGAGAGTAAATTGACATGCTCAATGTTCATAGTTTCTAGAAAATTTGTGAATTCTATCTCTTTGACTCCCAGATTGACTGGAAACCCTGACACAGGTGCTTCCTATAAATATAGGGGTATTGCGGACATCCTAGATACAACAATATGCTCATACAATTGTTTCCCTCTCTGGTTGTGGTAACCAATAGAGAGCCCGACCAAGTATTACCCATAAAGGGAGGGATGGTAAGGGAGAGACAATTCTAGAGAGCAAAATGATGCTAGTACACTAACATTTGAAGGGACAACTGCTTCCCATTGGCTCTGGTAGCACGATGTGGAGTTCTTAGTGGTCTGTGCAGACTACTCTATAGGTGAGGTGGTTTCACCAACTTGGTGGACACCATCAACCGCCATATGTGATGGTGCACCAGGAGGCCATTCGTGACGACTGTTCGAGTGTCGCTGAAGAAGAAGCATGATGTTGCCTAAAGAAGAAGCATGTTGCTACTTGGAGAAGAAGCACACTACCACATCAAGAGTTATTGATAGACTTTCTCCAGATTCAGGTATAACTCTTGTTACCTTCTTTTTTATATACATTATTGTTGATGTGATCTTGCTGATTAGGGAACTAGGCTTGAATTTTTTGTTTCTTCTTCCTTAATTGTGGCCTAAATTTTCCAACAATGGCATCGTAGCCACATCAATTTATGGTGTATCAGGGATTTAAATTGATGTGATGGGATTTACTTTTATTTCATACAAAGTGAATATTAAAATGATTAATGTGCATATACAATTAAATATAACATACGATCTCAAATATATATAAGATGTGATATATATGCAATTTACTCAAGTCACCCTAAAATTGGTTTTAATGATAGATGTTAGCATGGTAATGGCTAATAACCCTAGATCTGTGTGTTCATGGTTGTGATTATTTATTTCTATTTATATACCGGTTTGTATACTGAGCCTGTCTCCTCCTTTCCAAATGTAAATGAATGCTCTTCATCCTATTTCCCCTCGAATGTAACTCAAGGTTTTCCCTTTTAAAATGTAATATGAAATAGGATAGTTTTAATTTATGTTTCGTCATGAGAAGACGTTCTGCACCAGACCAACCAGCAGGCTTTAGACGAACCGATTGGGTGAAAGACAAAGGAGGCAAGACAACAGGATGAACCGATCAACTAGTTGCCCAACGGATCGACTGGAGGAGTCCAGATATTGATCAAACTTGAGACCAGACGAGTTTTTGAAGATCCCAAATGAGTGCTAGGAGGCAAGATGATTGGTTAGTATTGAACCGATCAACCCAGATTGGTTCAACAATAGATCTTCACCAACAAAAAGTTGTTTTATATGATGTAGATCGTTTTTTGGAAATATGTAAATATATTGCCAAAGGAACCTGTAGAACAGGACCGAACTACAAAAACATATATATCGGGTTGTTATCTACAAAAACCCTAGTATCTATTGGCTTGCTCAGACAGACCTAAGGCAAGGCCCTTTCTGCATTTGAAAGATCGTAAAAGTGTACAATCCACCTTCTCCACAGTCTCTTCTTCTCTACAAAAATTCCTTCTATGAGTTCTGCTATTCCTCTCCTCCCAGACATTATAGCAAACACTTGTAAGGCAAAGAACACCTATAGAATGCTCATGTTTACCAGTGAGCATACCCATCAGCTTGGAAATCAACCCATTGATGCTATCATCAATAACTTGTCCCCACCTGCATCTGAGTGTGACAATCACCCAAACTCTTCTAAAGAAACTGCATGTCCCAAAAATATGGTTATGGATTTCTTCCTCCCGGTTGCATAGTACGCATCTCCTCTCCACCTACAAACCCCACCCAGTAAGCCTGTCAGCAGCAGGTAACCTGTGGAGGAGAGCCTTATAAGTTGTCGTGCTCCACTTAGGAATGTGGCATTTGTTCCACAGTAGCTTGGCTCATAACACATCAACATCCTCGTCCTTATTGGTCCATGGTGTCACCCTCAGGTTGAAAAGAGAAGCAATACCATTTACATCAACACAGTACGCATTCTGTATGTTCTCCCAGCTCCTGCACATATTCCTCCACACCCTCGATGACTTGCCGTCGAAGCCACGATTCAGACCTCCATACCTTCTGTAACATCCCTGACCTGGGTTATGCTTTAATCCTAGATGTTTTTCTTAATAAAGATAATTATATGCTTGCTCTTATCTTTTTAAAATTAATTAAGGCTCAAGAGGAGCTTATGTTTCAATTTTAGTCCTTTCTGAATAATGTTGAAACATTGTTTTGCTTTTTTTGGACTAAAGTGCAAATTACCCAAGTTGTGGGGTTAACTTGCAAATGTTACATGATAAAATGTTCCTCAAGTGTTGAATCATCATAAGAGTGAAATGATGTAGAGGTATGGCTTGTGGAAGCCTGAGTACGAAGAAAGAACTTGTTGAGCAAAGTTGTGCATTAAAACCAAGTTTTGGTGTAATGTGCAAATTACCCAAAACCTAGGGTTCAATAGGCAAAATACCACCTCTTGAGAGTCCCTCATTTTTCTTGGCATCATGTAGAGAAAATAAAATGAGAGGGGCGTCTCATTTGAATCACTTTGGAGGAGAGAGAATCTTGATATTAAAAAAATCAAGATTTAAGCATGATTGAAACCCTAATTCAATTTAATGCAAAAATAAATATATTAATTGAATTTCCCTTCAACCAAAAATGTGATGGCTGAATTTGCATAAGTGTGAACGTCCTTGTGCCTTGAAAAGGCAACGAAATATCTAAAGTGAGTGGAGAGCCCACTCACATTAGTTAAAGAAAAAGTAATATCCACTCATTTTTTTGATATTATTATTATATTGATTAAGGTGCTTAATTTGTTTTCTTTTAATTCATGGATAAAGAAGAGGAATTACAAGGTGGGGGAGATGGCTTCATATGCAAGGGATTGAGGGGAGTATGTGGCACCAATTTTGGGAGTTGAAGGAATTATCTATCACTTTCTCTCTCATTGAAATTCCCTTATATACATCCCATTTTCAACCCACATGAAAGGCTTTTTCGATTCCTTTTTCTTTCCTTGCTTTGGTTGAACACAAGGGAGCTTAGGAGAAATAGGAGGACGTGCCCCAACCTGTAAGTAAGCTCCATAGTCATCTTCAACCTTAATTTCATGGTGGAAATCAAAATTCAATGCTTAATTTCTTCTTTTCTTCATTCAATCTTCAACCTTAGCCATTCATTTTACTCAAAGACTTGAGGATGAGCCTTGGAAAGTTGAGTAAGCTTCATTCACCATTGAGAACGTGAAGCTTGAATCTTGGATTCAATTTTGAAGGTGGGTTATATAACTTGAACCCTTAAACATTGTTATTGATTTCATTCCTTTATCATATGATTGATTCTTCCTTTACTTTTGGATCCCCTTTTTATTGGTTGATGAATTCACCACAAGAATCACAATGGATTTCGAAGGTTTCAAGCTTGAAGATTATGATGTCATCTTAAGCACACACCTCAACATAGAACATGTGCAAACGGTTTTGCTTTTTGGTGATCAAACGGTCTCAAGACCGTTTGAGAGGGCAAACGGTCTCAAGACCATTTGAGGTCAAGAGGACTCAAACTGTTTGAAGGTCAAATGCTGATGTGGTTGGATAATATTCCAATGGTTCCAATTAATTGAATTTTAAAAGTTTTCATGTATGTATGATCTACCAATTGCATGCCCTAATCGATTGAATTGATTGAAACCCTAGTTGAGGGAATCGATTTCAAGGTTGTTTGACTCAAATGGTCTCAAGACCGTTTGGAGGTCAAATAGTCTGAAGACCGTTTGAGACCAAACGATCAAGACCGTTTGGAGGTCATTGGTTGATTGTGGTGGATGGTTGGAGATCGAAGGGCTACAATCTGATGTACTTTCAATAGTTCAATTGATGGATGGTTCAATGAGTACATATCCTAAATCGATTTGATTGTGTAAACCCTAATTGATCCATTTGGTTTTAAGATGATTTGGACCAAATGGTCTTGAGACCGTTTGAGTCCAAACGGTCTTGAGACCATTTGGGATCAAACGGTCCTCAGACCGTTTGGACGGAAAACGGTCTCAAACCGTTTGGAGGGCAAACAGTCTCAAACCGTTTGATGTTCAATTGGTTTCAATGATGAGTTGCTCATTCGGTTTCAAACTGTTTGGGGTTAATTATATTTAATTCAAATGGTCTCAAACTGTTTAGGGACTTTGGGATCAAGATCGTTTGAAGGTCAAAGTACTTCAAGACCTTTTGAAGGTCAAGGTAATTCAAGACCGTTTGAAGGTCAAAGTACTTTAAGACCGTTTAAGGGTCTAATACCTCAAGATTGTTTGGAAGTTTATTTTACTCAAACCATGTAAGTACTAGTAAACCCCATGAATGTTAATGATGTTTATCAAAGGTAATTATAGTGGTTGTACCTCTAAAATACTTAGGTGATTAGTACCTTTAGAGTGGTTAACATTTGATGCATATGGAAGCAATGACTTAATACACTACGTCAACTCTTCATTCCAATTGATTCAATCTAATCAAGATTAAAGTAATTAACCTCCTAGAGAGGATGAGAGAGAGGAACTTATACATGAGTGATAATCATGTAGTGATTAATCGTCATCACTTTCAACATGAATAAAATATGTAATTAGGGTTTGATCCATGATGATGAGATCATGAAATCCTAATCGAGAAGGTTGATGAGCTCTAACCCTAATTTAAGGAAAAGCTAGGTGAAACCCTAATCTAGGGTGATGGTGTAACCCTAGTTTAGGGTAATGATATAGGAAACCCTAATTCAGGGTATGTTAATGAAAAACCCTAATTTAAGGGAATGCTTCATGAAAACCCTAATTTTGGGTGAAGCAACATGAAACCTTAGTTTTTGGGGAAATGTTATAAGAAATCTTAATTCAAGGTAAGGATGTAATGTGAAACCCTGACACAGGGTAATGTGATATGAAACCCTAATCTAGGGTGACGCTATGTATTAACCCTAATTTGAAAACCTAGCCCTAATTTGTGTAAGGGGATGAGTAACCCTGATTGATATGAATTGGGGAACCCTAACCCTAATAAGGGTATAAGTGGCGTTACTTTGTATAGAATGGTGCTAAAATGTAATGGATATAACTGTTATCAAGCGTACTAACCATGCATGTATCATAAGATGATGAGCATAACTAGGTATGAGCTATGATGTTTCATTTATTATTATTAATGGGCCTTGTGAGCCATAACATGATTTGTTACCTAGTGAGAGGTAGCAAGAGATAAAATGGGCTTTGTGAGCCATGTGAGATGCTTGTGTAGCAAGTATGATGTTTACCTTGGTCATACGACCTGAAGGTATTAGTTACCTGATAAATGGTAACAATTGTTCTAGATTGAACTGAGGGTTTGAATACCCATGTTTTATAATCATAATAATGAGTTTATTAAGGGATGAGAATACCCCTGATGAGATGAGGGATTGAGATCCCTATACTTTATTAAAGGTTTGAACGGTACTTGATGGAAGTATTACACATTCTTTCTAGCAACTAATATAATAAATGATGTTTGGAAACTTGTTGATGCTAAAAGAATATGGTAATACACTTAATTAATCAAGTGGTATCATATAATGTAGTTCCCTAACCATAAATCCATCAACGTCAGAATTTGTTGAATGGTGAAACGAGTTAAACTCAGAACGCATATTTTTGAATATGTGGGGGTAATTGGGCAATTATATCCTCATGCCCCATAGGAATGGCTGTGGGCTATATCTTATGTACGGGATTGGTTGCGGACCATACCCCAGTATTAGTATGGCTAAGGGCCATGACTCCATGATATGATACTAGGCATTGGCTACGGGCCATAACCCTGAAGCGAGTATATGCTGCGGGCTATAACTCTATAGTGAAGATGCCAATATACCCTGGCAAGCTAATTGCACTTTGACACGTGATGTCTCTGTTGAATAATCTCATACTGACTGAGAAGGATGAGGTCTTGGAGTCTGGCTCTTCCATTGACCTTGTGTGGTACCGATGCTTTCCGTAATCGTAATTGGTTGGAGTATGAGCAGTATACCTCATCTTCTCAGGGCTTAAGTATGATTGTAAAATGTAATTAGTCGTGTAGTATATTTGCTTAAGATTGAAATACGAGAATGATTGGTTGATGTTATCTTGTTTAGCATATCCTAGATGGATAAATGTTATACATGTTCTTAATATTCCTTATTAAATAAATAATATGTTGTTGTATCAGTCATAGCTGAAATGCTTTGAAAATAAATATTGTTCTAATCTGTTTAGACAATGAATTATCTTCCTCTGTTCAGTTTTATCTTATGAAACTACAAAAATAATGTTTTGGTGGAGAGTTATATCTCTCACTGGGACATGGGTCTCACTCTGTTGGTCACCAACACTTTTTAGGTAGACGCGGAGGAAGAGGCAGAAACCCTACAGTAGGAGAAGAGCAGCAGCAACAACAGGGACAACAGTGAATTCTCAGGTGGAGACATTGGTTGTCATGTCTTATATATAGAGTCCTATCTGTCGTCTCTGTACTCTCAGGTCCTCAGAGTCAGTAGTTAGTTTAATGAATTGATCTGAGATTTTGGCTTGATGCCTCAATGTTTTTATGTTGCCTGTGTATAATTTTAAACATGGCAGTTGATGATTGTAATCCTCGAGAAGGAATGGTACAAGATATGTACTTGTGAACCAGAATGTAATTGAATTACTTTGGTTCTTTTTATAAGATTTTTCTAGTGTATGAATCTCTTTGTAAATGGTTTTTAATTTTTAGTGATTTTCAGTAATCCGCTATTAATGTTCGCTTCCGCATTTGTTTGTATCTGATGTGTGGGATTTGTCGTCACAGTTTAATTGGTATCAGAGCTCTAGGTTCACTGAGTCTATAGAGACATAAGATTAAGGTTGTTGAATCTGTTCTAGTGTCTTCCTTTATATCTTATAGTGTCTTCTGCTCACATAGGAGAAGAAGAACTTAAAGATGTCTGGATCACACGAAGAACATGTTGTTGAGACAAGCATTGCTGCACCAGGAAGAGGTGCAAGGGATCAGGATAGGGAGGAACCAGCACTTGAACATCCCTAGTTTGACCCAGCCGTGATAGAGAACCTATCTTTTCATGCTTCGTTTGGGCAGTTCATGGTAACCTTGACGCATATGGTGGACAGAATGCCACAACTTGCACCTAGGGCACCAACCCATAATGAGGGATAGGGAGCTGGCTAGACTTATGAGAGACTTCACCGGGTAGGAGCCATAGAATATGCTGGTGCAGCTGACCCAGCAGATGCTAATTTATGGTCGACTGAGCTGGAGAAGGCTTTCAGAATCCTCAATATCCCAGAAGCCAAAAAGGTGAGACATGTAGTGTACCTTTTAAAAGGGAGTGTCGGGCACTGGTAGACAACAGAAGAGGGCAAGAGGCCAGGTGTCGAGGTCAGATACGAAGAATTCTGATGAGAATTCGTCACTAGATACTTCCCCAAGACTTGCCTTGATGAAAATATATCTCAGTTTGAGAAGATAAGACAAGTACCGATGAACATTAGCGACTATGAGGCTAAGTTCATGGAGCTTTTGCGGTTCTGTCCGCATATGGAAGCACTGATGAGGAAAGAATTCAGCATTTTGAGAAGGGGTTGAATGCTGAATTGACCACTCCTGTGTCTGCTTTGGAGAACAGGGAGAGGTTTGCCACATTTATGGAGTCCGTCAGACGGATAGAGAGGTTTGTGATCGAGAAGTGACAGACCAGTGGTAAGAAGGTGTACACTCAGTTTCAAGGACAAAGGTCTGAGGGCTTTAAGAAGCCAAGGTTTTCTACATCGGCATCACCATCAAGACTCAATACCCAAACACAATGGACGTCAAGTAGGGGTGGGGGCATAGTTTTGTTCCAAATAGAGCCCCCATCACAACATCAACATCGGTGACTGGACCACATAGACCCTATCTGGAGACCAGGATCTATCATCAGTTCAGACAAGTGGGACATCTGGTAAGGTATTGTCCAGTCGAGAACACAATGGTGACTCAACCCTAGAGGCAGAGTCAGCAAGGCTCTCAGAGGAGGCAGTTTTCGAGTGGAACTCGAGGACTTGGGCAAGCGTCCCAATCTGGTTCGTCGGCACCCAACAACCGAGCATCGGGTCAATAGTAAGCAATGACTAGATTCTATGCGATGGATCAACCTAAAGTAGTAGTTAACCTACAGGTTGTGACAGGTCAGATGGAACTGTTTTATTTTGATATGTCTTCATCCTATTTCGTATCTATTTTAATTGATCTGGGTGCTACACTTTCCTTTATCACTAGAAAAGTGATCTTTAACTGCAATATGATTGTTAGTCATAGAGAAGATAGTTTGTTGTTAGAAACCCCTTTGTTGGGATCTGTAGTGTTGCGAGAGGTGTGTTCTCCCTGCATTCTTTCCTTTTCTGAACATCGCATTCATGTGGATCTTATACCACTTGAGATGCATGGGTTTGATATAATTCTTGGAATGGACACCCTAGAAAAGTATAAGGTTGTCTTGGATTGTGATTCCAAGAAAGTTGTGTTCGCTGATGACGGTGACACATGGATCTTTCAGGGAGATAGAAAGATTCTTTCAACCTGTTTAGTATTGGCTATGGTAGCTGAGAAGCTAATGAGACAAGGATGCTTTGCATTCTTGGCACATGTAGTAGACACCACAATGGAGAGCTCTAATCTTTCTGAAGTTATGATAGTTAGGGAGTTTGAAGATGTGTTTCCTGAGGAACTTCTAGGTATTCCTCTGCCCTGAGAGGTTGATTTTGAGATTAATCTAATCTCGGGCACACAACCAATAAGCACAAACACCGTATAGAATGGACCCTGCTGAGATGGCAGAGCTCAAGAAACGGTTGCAGGAGTTGCTTGAGAAAGGTTCTATCTGACCGAGTACTCACCATGGGGTGCTCCGGTTCTCTTTGTTATGAAGAAGGATGGGTTTACGCGATTATGCATCGACTATAGGTAGTTAAATAAGGTAACTATAAAGAATAAGTATCCTCTGCCAAGGATAGATGACTTGTTTGATTAGTTGCGTGGTGCAACTATCTTTTCTAAGATAGATCTGAGGTCAGGATACCATTAGTTGTGTATCAAGGAGAGTGACATACCTAAGTCTGCCTTCAGGATAGGGTATGGTCACTATGAGTTCATAGTTATGTCGTTTGGACAGACTAATGCACCAACTGCATTCATGGAACTCATGAATAGAATCATTCGACCTTTCCTTGATCAGTTCATAGTAGTCTTCATAGATGACATCTTGATATACAATAGAGATGTTCAACAGCATGAGCAGCACCTCCGTCAGGCTTTAACTTTGCTAAGAGAGCATAAGCTATATGCTAAGTTTAGCAAATGTGAGTTCTGGTTACCAGAAGTTTCTTTTCTAGGACACATAATATCTGCCTCAGGTATCTGTGTTGATCCTAAGAAGGTAGAATCTGTCTTGCAATGGAAACAACCAAAGACACCAACGGAGATACACAGTTTCCTAGGACTGGTAGGCTATTATAGGAGGTTCATTACAAACTTAAGTTCTATAGCTTTACCCATAACCAAGTTGACCAGGAAGGGGGTTCCTTTTATCTAGAATGACAAGTGTCAACATTCATTCCATTCATTGAAAGAAAGGTTAACAAGTGCACCTGTGCTGGTGTTACCTGAGCAAGGAAAGGGGTACATAGCTTTCTGTGATGCATCTAAGAATGGTCTAGGATGTGTGTTGATGCAGGATAATCAAGTGATTTCTTTTGACTCTCGACATCTTACAAAACACGAGGATAATTACCTGATACATGATCTAGAACTAGATGTTGTGGTCCATGCCTTGAAGATCTGGAGGCATTATCTTTATGGAGAAGCATTCCAGATTTTCACAGACCATAAGAATCTAAAATATATCTTCTCACAACATGAGTTGAACATGAGACAATACCTCTGGATGGAGTTAATCAAGGACTACGATTGTACAATTGATTATCATCCAGGGAAGGCTAATGTAGTGGTTGATGCACTAAGTAGGAAATCATCATCACCAGCCCTAGATAACGCACAGTTGAACTCCTTAGTGTGATTTAAAAGAGATATGCTTATCTCTATGAGGCAAAACAATATACATCTTAAGGTATCTTTTTTATCTGGGTTGTTAGCTGAGATGCAAGTGAAACCTACTTTGAGACAGCAGATTAAAGAAGCACAGCAAGTTGATATTGTAGTTCAGTAGATTAGGTCAGAGTATGGTAGTGAGAAACAGGATGGCTTTCATGAATCAGAGGATCATGTAGTCTGTTACCATGGTAGGATGGTAGTACTTGATGCCAATGACTTAAGGAAGTTAGTTTTGGAGGAAGCTCATTCTTCGATGTATGCAATGCATCCAGGGAGCACCAAAATGTATCATAACTTGAAAGATATGCATTGATGGCTAGGATTGAAGAAAGATGTAGCTGAGTTTGTTGTTGGATGTCCGGTGTGTCAGCAGGTTAAAGCTGAACATCAAAAGCCCACATGAACAATGCAACGTTTGCCTATACTGTAGTGAAAATGGGATCATGTGACCATGGACTTTGTGGTTGGTTTGCTCAGAACAGCCAAAAGTCATGATTCCATTTGGGTGATAGTTGATAGGTTGACTAAGACAGCACATTTCCTTCCTGTCAAAACAACCTATACTGCTGAGAAGCTTGCACAGATATATATATATGAGATAGTGCGTTTACACGGGGTACCAATTACAATAGTTTCTGATAGAGGTCCCCAGTTCACGAGTCATTTTTGGGAACGACTACATAAAGCTTTGGGTACACAGTTAAGGTTTAGTAATGTCTTTCACCCACAGACAGATGGACAATCTGAGAGGACCATACAAATGTAGGAGGGCTTGCTTAGGGCACGTGTCCTTCAATTTGTAGGAAGTTGGGATCTACACGTGAGCTTAATAGAATGTTCTTATAATAATAGCTATCAGCACAGTATTGATATGGCACCATATGAAGCATTATATGGTATACGTTGTATATCTCCTTTATGTTGGTATGAAACTGGAGAATATCAACTTTTAGGTCCTGAGCTAGTGCAGAAAACAACTGAGAGATTAAAATAATACAACAACAGTTAAAGACTGCATAGGATAGACAGAAGTCGTATGCCGACAAACGGCGAAGACCCTTAGAATTCCAAGTTGGAGACATAGTATATCTCAAGGCCTCACCTTGGAAAGGTGTCCTTAGATTTGGGAAGAAGGGAAAATTAGCTCCTAGATTTATGGGGCCTTATCCAATCATTGAATGGATTGGAAAGGTAGCCTATAAGCTAGAGTTGCCACCCGAACTGCATATGTTGCATCCAGTGTTCCATATCTCTATGTTGAGAAAGTGTCATCCTGACATAGAGTTAGTTTTGCAACCTGTAGAGGTAGAATTAAATGATGATATATCATATGTTGAAGGACCTGTGTTGATCCTTGATAGAAGAATTAAAAAGATGAAAAAGAAAAAAATATATGTCTTGTGAAAGTTCTCTGGTAGCATCGTGGCATTGAAGAAGCTACGTGGGAGCTAGAGGAAGATATGAGGAGGAAGTACCCTTCTCTTTTCTCTTGATGATTTCGGGGACGAAAATATCAAGAGAAAAGATAATTATATGTTTTTCTTAATAAAGATAATTATATGTTTGCTCTTATCTTTTGAAAAGTAATTAAGTCTCAAGAGGATCTTATATTTCAATTTTAGTCCTTTCTGAATAATGTTGAAATACTATTTTGCTTATTTTGGACTAAAGTGCAAATTACCCAAGTTGAGGGGTTAACTTGCAAATGTTACATGATAAAATGTTCCTCAAGTGTTGAAACATCATAAGAGTGAAATGATGCTGAGGTGTGGCTTGTGTAAGCATGAGTACCAAAAAGAACTTGTTGAGCAATGTTGTGCATTAAAACCTAGTTTTGGAGTAATGTGCAAATTACCCAAAACCTAGGGTTCAATGTGCAAAATACCACCTCTTGAGAGTCCCTCATGTTTCTTGGCATCATGTAGAGAAAAGAAAATGAGAGGGGCGTCTCATTTGAATCTCTTTAGAGGAGAGAGAATCTTGATATTAACATAATCAAGATTTAAGCATAATTGAAACCCTAATTCATTTTAATGCAAAAATAAATATATTAATTGAATTGCCCTTCAACAAAAAATGTGATGGTTGAATTTGCATAAGTGTGAACGTCCTTGTTCCTTGCAAAGGCAACGAAATATCTAAAGTGAGTGGAGAGCCCACTCACATTATTTAAAGAAAAAGTAATATCCACTCATTTTTGGATATTATTATTATATTGATTTTTAATTTATGGATAATGAAGAGGAAATACAAGGTGGGGGAGATGGCTTTGTATGAAAGGGATTGAGGGTAGTATGTGGCACCAATTTTGGGAGTTGAAGGAATTATCTATCACTTTCTCTCTCATTGAAATTCCCTTATATACATCCCATTTTCAATCCACATGAAAGGCTTTTTCGATTCCTTTTTCTTTCCTTGCTTTGGTTGAGCACAAGGGAGCTTAGGAGCAATAGGAGGATGTGCACCAACCTGTAGGTAAGCTCCATAGTCATCTTCAACCTTAATTTCATGGTGGAAATCAAAATTCAATGCTTAATTTCTTCTTTTCTTCATTCAATCTTCAACCTTAGCCATTCATTTCACTCAAAGACTTGAGGATGAGCCTTAGGAATTTGAGGAAGCTTCATTCACCATTGAGAACGTGAATCTTGAAGCTTGTATTAAATTTTGAAGGTGGGTTATATAACTTGAACCATTAAACATTGTTATTGATTTCATTCCTTTATCATATGATTGATTCTTCCTTTACTTTCAGATTTCCTTTTTGTTGGTTGTTGAATTCACCATAAGAATCATAATGGATTTCGAAGGTTTCAAGCTTGAAGATGATGATGTCATCTTACGCACACACCTCAACATAGAACATGTGCAAACGGTTTTGCTTTTTGGTGATCAAACGGTCTCAAGACCGTTTGAGGTCAAGATGAATCAAACCATTTGAAGGTCAAATGTTGATGTGGTTGGATGATAATCCAATGGTTCTAATTAATTGAATTTTAAAAGGTTCCATGTATGTATGATCTACCAATTGCAAGCCCTAATCGATTGAATTGATTGAAACCCTAGTTGAGGGAATTGATTTCAAGGTTGTTTGAGTCAAACAGTCTCAAGACCGTTTGAGACCAAACAGTCTTGATCAATGGTTGATTGTGGTGGATGGTTGGAGATCCAACGGCTACAATCTGATGTACTTTGAATAGTTCAATTGATGGATGGTTCAATGAGTACATATCCTAAATCGATTTGATTGTAGAAACCCTAAGTGATCCATTCAGTTTCAAGCTGATTTGGACCAAATGGTCTTGAGACCGTTTGAGTCCAAACGGTCTTGAGACTGTTTGGGATCAAATGGTCCTCATACCGTTTGGAGGGCAAACGGTCTCAAACCATTTGATGTTCAATCAGTTTCAATGATGAGTTGCTCATTCGGTTTCAAACCATTTGGGGTTAATTATATTTAATTCAAATGGTCTCAAACCGTTTAGGGACTTTGGGATCAAGACCGTTTGAAGGTCAAAGTACTTCAAGATTGTTTGAAAGTCAAGGTAATTCAAGACCGTTTGAAGGTCAAAGTACTTCAAGACCGTTTAAGGGTCTAATACCTCAAGACCTTTTGGAGGTTTATTTGACTCAAACCATGTAAGTACTATTAAACCCCACGAATGTTAATGATTTTTATCAAAGGTAATTACTGTGGTTGTACCTCTAAAGTACTGAGGTGATTAGTTCCTTTAGAGTGGTTAACCTTTGATGCTTATGGAAGCAATGACTTAATACACTATGTCAACTCTTCATTCAAGTTGATTCAATCTAATCAAGATTAAAGTAGTTAACCTCCTAGAGAGGATGAGAGAGAGGAAGTTATACATGAGTGATGATCATGTAGTGATTAATCCTCAACACTTTCTACATGAATAAAATATGTAATTAGGGTTCGATCCATGATGATGAGATCATTAAATCCTAATCAAGAAGGTTGAGGAGCTCTAACCATAATTTAAGGAAAAGCTAGGTGAAACCCTAATCTAGGGTGATGGTGTAACCCTAATTTAGGGTAATGATATAAGAAACCCTAATTCAGGGTATGTTAATGAAAAACCCTAATTTAAGGGAATACTTCATGAAAATCTTAATTTTAGGTAAAGCTACATGAAACCCTAAGTTTTGGGGAAATGTTATAAGAAATCTTAATTCAAGGTAAGGATGTAATGTGAAACCCTAAAACATGGTAATGTGATATGAAACCCTAATCCAGGGTGATGTTATTTATTATGAAACCCTAATTTGAAAACCTAGCCCTGATTTGTGTAAGGGGATGAGTAACCCTGATTGATATTAATTGGGGAACCCTAACCCTAATAAGGGTATAAGTGGTGTTACTTTGTATAGCATGGTGCTAAAATGTAATCGATAAAACTGTTATCAAGTGTACTAACCATGCAGGTATCATAAGATGATGAGCATAGCCATGTATGAGCTATGATGTTTCATTTATTATTTTTAATGGGCCTTGTGTGCCATAACATGCTTTGTTGCCTAGTGAGAGGTAACAAGAGATAAAATGGGCTTTGTGAGCCATGTGAGATGCTTGTGCAGCAAGTATCATGTTTACCTTGGTGAGACAACCTGAAAGTATTAGTTACCTGATAAATGGTAACAATTGTTCTAGATTGAACTGAGGGTTTGAATACCCATTTTCTATAATCATAATGATGAGTTTATTAAGGGATGAGAATACCCCTGATGAGATGAGGGATTGAGATCCCAATGCTTTATTAAAGGTTTGAACAGTACTTGATGGAAGTATTACACATTCTTTCTAGCAATTAATATAATAACTAATGTTTGGAAACTTGTTGATGCTAAAAGAATATGGTAATACACTTAATTAATCAAGTGATATGTAGTTTCTCTGACCACAGATCCATCAACGTCAGAATTTTCTGAATGGTGAAATGAGTTAAACTCAGAATGCATATTTTCGAATATGTGGGGGTAATTGGGAAATTATATCGTCATGCCCCATAGGAATGGTTGTGGGCTATATCCTATGTACGGGATTGGTTACGGACCATACCCCAGTATGAGTATGGCTAAGGGCCATGACTCCATGATATGATACCAGACATTGGTTACGGGCCGTAACCCTGAAGAGAGTATATGATGCGGACTATAACTCTATAGCGAAGATGCCAATATACCCTGGCAAGCTAATTGTTGTTTGACACATGATGTCTCTGCTGAATAATCTCGTACTGATCGAGAAGGATGAGGTCTTGGAGTATGGCTCTTCCATTGACTTTGTGTGGTACTTATGCTTACCGTAATCTTGGTCAGTTGGAGTATGAGCGGTATACCTCATCTTCTCAGGGCTTAAGTATGATTGTAAAATGTAATCAGTCGTGTAGCATATTTGCTTAAGATTGAAATATGAGAATCATTGGTTGATGTTATCTTTCTTAGCATATCCTAGATGGATAAATGTTATACATGTTCTTCATATTCGTTATTAAATGAATAATATGTTGTTGTATCAGTCATAGCTGAAATGCTTTGAAAATAAATATTGCTCTACTCTGTTTAGACAATGAATTATCTATTGTTAACCATTTATGATTCCTCTATTCAGTTTTATCTTATGAAACTACAATAATAATGTTTTGGTGGAGAGTTATATCTCTCGCTGGGACATGGGTCTCACACCGTTGGTCACCAACACTTTTTAGGTAGACGCAGAGGAAGAGGCAGAAACCCTACAACAGGAGAAGAGCAGCAGCAGTAGGGACAACAGTGAATTCTTAGGTGGAGACACTGGCTGTCATGTCTTATATATAGAGTCCTATGTGTCGTCTCTGTACTCTCAGGTCCTCAGAATCAGTAGTTAGTTTAATGAATCAATTTGATATTTTGGCTTGATGCCTCAATGTTTTAATGTTGCATGTGTATAATTTTAAATAGGGAATTTGATGCTTGTAATCCTCGAGAAGGAATGGTAAAAGATATGTACTTGTGTACCAGAATGTAATTGAATTACTTTGGTTTTTTTTAAAGAGTTTTCTAGTGTATGAATCTCTTTGTAAATGGTTTTTAATTTTTATTGATTTTTAGTAATCCGCTACTAATGTCTGCTTCCACTTTCTTCTTTATCA
The DNA here is from genome assembly GCA_963693085.1 of Alisma plantago-aquatica. NCBI lineage: Eukaryota > Viridiplantae > Streptophyta > Magnoliopsida > Alismatales > Alismataceae > Alisma > Alisma plantago-aquatica. The sequence goes on along the minus strand of OY856413.1, from coordinate 192,257,821 downwards.
GATGTGTGGTATTTGTCATCACACCTTCTTACCATCCATTGAGTCCAAATATTATCACCTCCTCTTAGAAATATGTCGGCCCTTCTCCCATAGCTCTCTGTGACCATGGTCATTGGGTTTGTCAAATTGAGGCCCCCTTTGCAGTAAGTCTTCGCTATGATGTCCCAGGCCATGACATGGCTACTTCCTCCCCAGACAAAGCTAGGCAAGAGCTTCCTCATATTCTCAGTAGTAGGATGTGGGATGTCACACACCTTGCACCAGTATCTGACCATTGCCTAAAGTACAGACCTCGTGAGAAGGATCTGCCCTGCCATAGGTAGCCTCAGAGAAGCCCAACCATTGATTTTACTCCTCAACTTGTCCAGACATTCCATGAAATCCATCGATGAACCTTTTCCCCCAACAACCAAAGCACCCAAGTACCTAGTAGGCAAGCAGCCGATTTTTAGACCCACTACATTCCTGAGCTTTCCTCTCCTACCATCGCAAGACTTGGATAGATATATTATTGACTTGATGGTACTGATGTAGAGTCTGGTGAGGTACCCAAACCTACTAAGAATCGTTTTCACCTCTTTTAGACTATTAGCATACCTGGAGGTATACAACATGACATCAACAACAAAAATAAGGTGGGAGATTACTTTGATATTTTGAACATTGAACGACGTCACCTTCCTTCTATCTTTTGCTTCATTCATCATGACGTGAGGCCCTCCATCACAATAGTGAATAACAGGGGGGAGAGGGGATCCCCCTGCCTTAGTCCATTCATCGCAGTAAACAACCCCACCGGCCCACCGTTGAGAAGGACGGAGAAGGAAGTGGAAGTTACACATTGTTTTATCACCTTAATCCATCCATCGCTGAAACCCAACACATTCATCATGGCACATAGCGCATCCCATCTGACGTAGTCATACACCTTTGTGAAGTCAACTTTGAGGCAAGCTTTGGCATTGTTGTTGGCGAGTTTGAATCCTGTGAGGAATTCTGCGGCAAGAAGGGTACTATCAGAAATCTTCCTGCCTTGAATAAAGGTGCATTGCTCCTTCGAGATGATAGAGGGCAAGACTTTCTTCAACCAACCTATAAGTAACTTAGATAGGATTTTATATAAAACATTACAACATGCAATAGGTCTGTAGTCAATAATGCTTTCAAGAACACTCCTTTTAGGAATAAGTTTGATAAAGGAATGATTCACATCACGAACCATGTTGTGACCATTTAGAATCCATCTAATAGCTTTGTTGATGTCATCTTTGATCAGATACCACATAGCCTGAAAGAACCTTCCATTCATCCCATCAGGCCCAGGGGCCTTGCTAGCCCCTATAGAGAATGCAACACGTTTGATCCCATCATCATCAACATCAGCTCCAAGCATCGCATTTGTATCATCATCAACTCTTTTGTTTGGCATGATCTCTGCAAAGGAAGAGTGTCCTCTTCCTCTTGATTGTACATCCTGTTGAAGTAGTTGACAACACTGATGGCCACTTCTTCTCTCCCATTGACTACAATCCCCTACTCATCCACCAGCTCATGTATGCACTCCTTAAACTCCTTCTTCTCAACTTCTCTGTGGTATGTCTTGGTATTGTAGTCACCATCCATCACCCACTCCATCCTACTCCTTTGCCAATTGAAGAGTTCCCCTATTTTTCCACAATTTCAGCAGTCTGTCTTCGGCTTCCACTTCTTCTTTTATGAGCTCAGAGTTTAGAGGGTCATGTCTACTTTTCTCCATCACCAAGATGTACTTGTTTTCAGCTTCATAGATCAGGTTTTTAAGTTAATCTTCTCTTTACTCCAATTCTTCAATGCCTTCTTAGTGTTTTGTAGCTTCTTCAAAGCTACAAACATATCATTCCCAACTACATTGATGTTCCAGCTTTCCTCAACGACCTCTTTGAATCTAGGCCATTCACACCACAAGTTAAGAAATTAGAAAGGTCTCTTAATCACTAGTTTGTCCACCAAATCAATCCTCATCCACGAGTGATCGATTAGAGGGTCAGCCCCCAGTTTGATGAATGAATTAGGCCACTTGTTCACCCACTGCTCATTAACCATCCCCTTATTAATGGAGTTGGCTATCTTGTTACCCCTTTGTTTAATGGACCAGGTGGTCACACCTCCAACCTTATTGAGCTCAATCAGCTGAGCTTCATCCACCATGATATTGAAGGCTGCCAAGACCCTTTCAGGAACCTTTCTACCTCCAACCTTCTCATCGTCTCTTCTGATGTTGTTGAAATCCCCAATGACTATCCAGGGGATCTCATGTTGCGTCATCTCTGTGATTCTCTTCCACATACTAGTTCTGACAGCTTCAAGCCTTTCACCATAGACTGCACTCATGATGAACGATGCACCCCCTGGTTACAACACGACACTATGATGACTTGATCGGATGAATTAATCTCATCCACACCCCATACATCGTTCCTCCATCCCACAATGATTCGTCCACCATCCTTCTGGTCAAGCTTGGATATGGCACTCCACCCCTCTAGGAACATCTTGTCTACTCTCTCTTTCACATTCCTACTTATCCTAGTTTCCAAGAACACAACTAGAGTGACCCAATCGACAGGATTGCTTTCCTTACCTCCCTTTGTCTCCCCGCCAAAGAGGCCCCTCACACGTTCCATGAGAGGATGGACATTAAATATCCTTGCTTTTCCCACCCCCATTCTCAGGACAGGAACTCTTCCTTCCCTTCTTAATTGTGTTCCTTGTTTGTCTAGTGCTCCTGCTACGTCCTTTGTCCTGTGATCCTGGGTCATCATCATCAACCTGATTCAACTCCAAGAACAGGTTGACATCCTCCACAACAACAGTCTCTTTACCCTACCTTCTGTTAGCTCGGGTGTCACTCTGAGGCACCTCACCCTCTTTGACTCCATTGGTATTCTCATGTGTAGCTGCACCAGTCCCAGAAGTGGTCACATTGGATGGAGTTGTCTCAGCAATATCATCGACAACCACCACAGCAGTCGTCTGTTCAACCACTTTTTCTTTTCCCCTCCTCGTCCCCTGTGGTGGTCTGGACTTCCCTTGCCTTCTGGTTCTGCCTCGTGGAGGCTCAGGGATGTCAGGAGGGGCCCTGAAGACGGTCTTGCTCCTTTCACCTAGGCATTGACCAATACTGTGCCCGAACACCTTGCAGGTGCTACACCTGTCTGGCATTGCTTCATACTTGAATTTGACCTCCCATTCATCCCCATTAGGGAGTTCTACCATCACCTCTGGCAGTGACTCCTTATCAGCAGAGATGTTGACGCAGAAGCGATCACATCCATAGGCCACCCCATCGGCCCTTCTGTTGATAGCACGGGGAGCCCTTACAGTGTGCACGATCACTGTGATGGCTCCTGCCGTCCAATGCTTACCCACATCTAGGAGGGAGACCCAGATGGGGGCAGTAGTGAATGTGGCTCTATGGTTATCATCTTGTGGAGTCCATTTATAGACTAGAACCAGCTGATCATCGAAGAACCACGACCCCTTCATCATCGCAACATTGCGATCAGTGTCATTGGCGAACCTCTTAAGGAAAAGCCCCCCATCTAGAGTGAAAAGCTCGAGCTCGCCCTTCGGCCGCCAATGCCTGATCATCCATCCCTTCAGTTGCTGAGGATGGAATTTCTTGCCCAGTATCTACACGATGGCTGAGAAACAGTGGTAATCCTCCATCTCATCCATATTGGGATTGTTGAATCTCGTCAATAGTTGTACGTCCCTCCTTTAGGAATGGGACCTTTGGGTCTGCCGCCACAGCATCCCAGATCTTCAGAGGTGGACCAACAACTAACTTCACCCAATCTCACCCGATGGTAACATCGGTGTCAGGGGCGAACCAGTCTTCATTCCTCTCGATGGCCTTGGAGGAAGAAGGAAGCGTAGCAGTGGAAGGGGGCGGGCCACCCCCAGTCGCCATGGGAGTCGCCAGCCCTAGGCAGAGCAAGTGATAAGTATATGCATTAATAACCTTTATGATGTAGATCTTAGGTGGTAGTAATTCCTTATGACTCCAAGGAATTACATTTATGCATCCATAACCATTATTTGTGTTTATAATTACATGTTTTTGTTTGTGGGATATATCATGTATATGATGTGTACTATAAGTATGTGGTGATTGGATATGTATATTTATTTATACATATAAAATACCTCAATATAATACGAAGTCTAAGATGCTTTCCATTAGCAACACACACAAAAATCTTGATCAAATAAGTGTGGGCACGCCAAGCATGGTGTGTTTTTCATCTCGTAAAAATGTGATGGTAGTTATGTGGGCCTACCTAGCAGGTTAGTTGGCTTTTGGATCACACTTAACTAGGTGATCTTAATGAAATTAAGCACCTAGAAGCATGCAGATGGACTATGTCAAAGAGTTGTGCATACCATATATCAAAGAATTACAAAGATGCAATTGGCAAATGTTTCCTACCTTAATAATTAGTTGTCGATGTTGGCATTGACCTGGTAACAATTCAATTGTTCTGGGTCTTGGATCACTAGAACATTTTATGATGCAATGTTTTGATTTGGTAGTGAGGGCTATCAATTTGAAAAAATAGTGAAAACCAATTATTAATTAAAGGTCTAATTAATGTCATTAAACTTATCAAATTAATAAAAATATTTTAACTAAATTTTAGTAATATCTTTACAGAATCTAATGGAAAACACATGTACGCTATCATCGCGACCAATCCTTGAGTATGACAAACTAAACATGATTACTTCTACATCTGATTTGGGACTTAGAGAAACGTTCACAATATGAGTGAAATATCTATGTACTTGAAAGACCAGAGCCAGAGTAACACGCTCCAAGTATGCCTAAGGATGAAATGGATGCTTACTTGAAACACACAAATGATGTTGCCAACATCAAAGACCTTATGCTGATTTCTATGAACTATGCGTTTCATGTACAACATAAACATTCTTCAGTTGGTAACACAACTTAAGAATCATGTAAAGCAAGCAAGTTATAATGTATCCAAAGTATTGTTTGAGTGAAAACTGACAGGTGGAGATCCAGTAGATCCCCATGCACTCAATATGATTGGGCATGTGGAGAGATTGAGATTTTGTTTAGTCAAGAGTTGTCCATGGATATGATTCTATATTTGTTGTCTAAATCATATAGATTCAGTTAATCAAATGTTGTCATTTGAGTAATCTGGCTAAACTATTGTTTGAAATGTTGGGCATGTTGATCAATGTTGAAGAACAAATGAAGGACAACCCCATGATGATGATTAGCAGAAGTGAGTCCACATGAAAAGGCAAGGCCAAGAAGAGTTCTGAGGATAAACATAAGTCCAAGTCTTATGTACTCAAGATAAGGATAAGGGTAAGTGAAAAAGAAATTTGTCCTTTTTTCTTACAAGGTTAAGGAAGGAAGTGCCACCACCATCACCAGCCTGGACACTGGAAAAGAAATTGTCCTCTTTCTATAGAGGATCTTAGAAAGAAGAAAGAGATAGAGATCTCCACCTCAGGACGTGAGAAGAAGTAAGCTATAACTGTACATAGTAAGGGTTGTTGCCACTACAGTTGGAAGTTGTCAGTCATGGGCATGTAATAAAATTAGTGAATTGCTATTATGTATCCTCCATTGATGAAAACATCATGTATCTTGAGGACAAGAATATGAATATATTGATGTTTCATCTTAAGGTATGATCTTATATGGAAATGCACTATGTCTAATAACCTATATTTGATAATTGTAGAGACAAATATGTATAACATATATGTTGAATGACTTGATCACTCAAATGATGAATACCCTTAGAATTGTCATCAAAAGCACGTAAATGTGAATTGAATTTCTAGGATTCATAATGATGGTTGTCTAAACTCTTTTGGTTCTTGAACAAATAGATACATGCAAGTCTCATTTATTAGGAAATATGACAAAAAATATTTTCACTAGATGTACTATGAGAGCAACTATTCCATTATGGCTCATACATATTGATGTATATAGACCTTTTAGAATAAATGCTAAAGGTAGTTACCAGTACCTCATTATATTTATTGATGCTATTAGTAGAAATGGAAGTTTATATTTAATGAAATACAATTCTAAATCTATTGAAGTGTTCAAGGAGATCATGATTGAAATACACAACCAATTGATGCATTGGATAAGTGTTGTTCTCATAGACTATTTGTTATAGATTTTTGTGCACATGTTGTTCATTTTGAGATCTTTTGTGCACTATTTTGCGTCATTAGCTCGTGACACTTGATGGCATCAAAAAAATGTATTTTTAATATTCCTAAATGATTTAATATTATTTGAAAGCTTATGTTCTTTTTTTTGTGAATTTTAGGTGAATCTACAAAAAACTACATAGCTCGATACTAAATCATGACAACTTCGTAGCACTGACCAAAGGAAGTAGTACTATTGACACCATCACAGGGAGGACACAGAAAATCTTGAGAAATCTCGATACTACTAACGTCAACTTGGTACGACCGACAAATATACAGGTGGCCGCAATTTATCGAGGGCGATGATACTACCGATACCCAATTATTAGTATCGATATAGTGGGATCAGGCGGATATCTAGATGTCATTAATATGATGATTGAGGATTAATTTCACCCTAAGTCACTTCTATGACTTTGGTGGAGTTTGGCCAAACCTAATGATCATGATCCATTCAAGTGTACGGTAGCAGAGAGTAGAGATGAGATAAAGGATAGGGTAAAGGTACATTTTGGATGGTTCTTGCACCACTGGTGGCCCAATTTGCAGTTGGAAGACAGAAAATAATTGCATTTTTCAGGAGGAACCATTCATACCATCTTTCTTCAAGGATTTTCATTTGTTTCTCAATGTTTTTTTCCTTCTCTACTTCTTTTCCCATGTCTAAAGCAACTGAAATCATGCAGGTCTAATCCCCTTCTTCCTTAGGATGTGGGAGTTGCCTGATTTTGCATTGTAATTGACAATTATGCCTTAATATACATGTTTTTCTTAATTTATGGACATAATTTTAGGAGAATATCATGAATTATCCACACTTGAGCACCATAGGTAATTTTTTAGATTGTTTTTCTTTCAAAGAGAGATTAAGGGTTAGAAAATTCATATAATTACATGTTTTATATCACACCTTGAGAAAGGGGCTTACGAATGTGAAGAGAATAACCCAAAGTTATCAATAAAGGACCTAAGTAATAACACAATTTCTACATAAGTGGGATTGGTATTAGGTTAGGTAGTGAATCAAGCCATGAGAGTGGGTAATTCTTTCTATATGTCTCTTTGTTCAGGTCTAAGAGAGATTAATATTAATGAAATAATGTTAATTGCAATGTAAATTGTGGTGAAACCAAAATCCTAAGGAAGTCATTCCATTTGTGATGACAACCATAATCTTAACCTTAATTCTGCAATTTAGTCATTAAATAAACCATTTCACTCTTTTCTCTGGCCTAGATGATTAGGTCGTTGTTAGTAGTGGTATGTAGAAATGCATTTTCACGTGTTCGACATTTTGGCCTCTTTAGGCATGTATTACATTGATACATATACTTGTGTTTGATGTGTAGTTTATGCTACATCAAGTTTTTGGCATCGTTGCCTGGGAAAATGGTGTGTTTGACACTATGAGTGTTGTGACCGACCACTCTAGGCCACATTTTTTTATTTTTTTCTTTTAACATTTCAAATATGAATTTTGAATATTTATTCAATCACTACTACCGTGTTTTCATATAGATTTTACTATTTTTAGGTACTAGTATATGGTGCAGACAAGAAGCACCAATCACAAAGAGTCAACTCTTGATAGGTCCAACCTTAGCATAGAAGACCTTCGTCGCAAATCACAAGAGTGCATAGAGTCTGTGGAGGACCTTGTTCCAACTCCACCACTATAGACAACTAAACTAGAACCAGACGAGATGGCTGAACCAGGAGCAAAAGAGCATACCATTTGGGAGAAGATAAAGGCATCGTCTACAACAGTGCAGTTGGGGCCAATTAAAAGGTAGGCTATAAATGTGGGTAGCTATAATATAGACTCTCGCTTGGTGGGACTAGTTAAGTCACAAGCATTTCATGGAACAGTGTGGAGAACCCTATGAAGTACATTAGCAACTTTGTACAAAGATGTGACATGATGAAGATTGATAGGGTTCTAGCTACAATAATCTATCTGAAGTTGTTTCCTTCCTCATTGTCTTATAATGTAAAGTTGTGGTTTCTTAACCTACTACCAGAGTCAATAGAAACATGGGACCATATGATTGACGTCCTCTTTGAGTGTTACTCCCATCCTGGAAGATGAATGTGTTGGTCAAGAAGATTTTTAACTTCAAGCAACAAGTAGAGGAGTCCTACTCAGAAGCATGGGAGAGGTTCCAAAACATGTTGAGAAAGGTTCCTCATCATGGAATTGATCTGTATGTCCAAGCAAAGATCTTCCATTATAGGATGTATCAAGGAGAGAGGACCACACTCGATAGTGCGAGATCATAATTCTTCCTTAACAACAAGCCATCGAGGTGTCATGAGATTCTAAAGAATATGGATAAAAATGAGTCATGGGGAGATGAAACAGAACATCCAACAATCATCAAAAGTGTTTGATCTGTATGTCCAAGAAAAGATCTTCCATTACGGGATGCATCAAGGAGAGAGGACCACACTCGATAGTGTGAGATCAGAATTATTTCTTAACAATAAGCCATCTAGGTGTCATAAGATTCTAAAGAATATGGATAAAAATGAGTCATGGGGAGATGAAAGAGAACATCCAACAATCATCAAAAGTGTTTGAGAGTTTAAAGTCATCACAACATTGATTGAGAAGCTAGCTCTTATTGCCAAGAAATTAGATCAAAAAGCTGGAAACTCCTCTTGCGGTGAAGAGGAGGATTGCATGTACATGTGTCAAAAATATCAACAGGACAGGGCCCCAAGTAAGATATACATAATAGAAGACATGCTAGGAAAGTTGGTCAGTCAGAATGAGACTTTACTGGACCATACAAAATGGGTGCAACATAATAATGAGGATCAGATGCATAGTCTTGAAAACCAAATTTCTCAGTTGGCAACAGAGGTTGCTCCCATAAAGAAGCCCGTTTAACAAATATTTCCTTGGAATGCAAAGACATATCATCAACATCATTAAGTAAATTTTATATCTATGGTCAGGATCTAGAACATCCCACTGAGAAATCACCAGAGAAGCAAATTCCAAAGTCAAACTGGGAGTATGTGTCAAAAGTTCCATATCCCCACAACCTATATGGAAAACTAGGGGGAAGTGATACACTGGTGTGGTATTCTCACACATGTGCCTTAGATAATATAGGGCCAGTGAAAAGTGATAAGGAGACCACATTGTTTCCAGCTTTGCATGGCAAGAAACTTCAAAGTTCCACCAATGTTAACTCACCGCCTCTAGTTCCAGAAAAGGTGCCTATAAAAAAAACTGGTGAAGGTACTACTCTACAATGGAACATTCACAATCGATAAGGAGGCACCCACAATATAGAAGGAGCAGTCGTCAGTCATTCCATCTGCCGACACCAGAAGGGAAAAATTAGGATTTGTGGGAAAGCCAACAATTATTACATTCTACCTACAGGACTTGACTATGCCGCACCCCCCACCACCATACTAATCGGTACCACTATTCCACCTCTTAAGTTGGATTTTTACTATGATGATATAGTCAAGTTCAAGCTTAGGGGGTGTTGGAACAACTCTATCCTTTAGTTTTATTTTTCTTTTAGTCTTTATTTGCTTTTACGTTCTTATTATTCCAAGTTGTAGGATCCATGATCTATGTAGTGTATATGTGGACAAGTAAAAAGCATGATTTCTAACTTTGTTACCATAGAGTTCGTTCTTCCATGTTGTTGCAATGAAAAAAAATGAAAAATTTGGCTTCATTGTAAATTTCTTGAGTTGCACCACCTAGATGAAGTGTATGGACTGGTCAGCTTAAGGATAATTAATATGAATGGAAATCTTAATTATCCATGTAAAGTGGATGAAGATGGGGTTTGATCCTGTGTTGATCAAACAATTAACATGACCTTACATTGAAATTTTAGAAAGAAATCCTAAAGTAACCCTATACACAGGTCAGTAGTACAGGGACATATCATAGTTCAAGAATGGCATTGTCTCTTAATCATGTGATTCCATCCATTTTTCATCCATTTTCATTCACCACCTTAAGATGATCAAGTAGCTCAAATTGTTTCCTTTTGATTGCATTGCATGGCATAATAGGTAGCATGATAGCTAATTTTTTCTATAGATGAATTAGTTACAAAATAAAAGAAAAATGTACACCAACAACTTTTATGCATTTCATCTAGTTGCATAACTATTACATGGAGATTGCATGCATTTTCCATTATTCATATTACATCATGTAGTTATTGTTTTCTTCTAAAATAAGAGTAGAGGGATACACATCCATACCCTCTGAAAAGAAAAGAAAAAATGAATGAGATGTGTGAGTGAGGCCCAAGCATAATTTGATACCATGCTAAAACAGTGGGTCAATGAAAAAAATGAAATTTTGATGTTGCAAAATAAAGAGGGAGAAAGGATGCCCTAAACTCGGGTTGGAATTTCACTTTAAAAAAATGGAAACATTCACATGGTGCATTTTCTTCTTTACTTCATTCTCATCCATTGGATGAGATTTTCCATACATGCATCATTCCACCCATAATATTAGGCATTAGGATTCATGCATTTTTCATTATCTTTACCATACAGGTTCATCATGTTTTATTTTGAATAAATGATTTGTATATTACTTATGATTCTTCACAAGACACCTACTTCATTCCATCCATTGCTCTTATTGGTAGGCCACATATATGATTAATCTGCTCATTTTTTATTATAAGGAGAACTGCTTCCAAGTAGTTGGTAGTTAGGAAAAGAATAATGTATATAGGGAATCACATAATGCACCAGGTGAATGCCTGATTGGCTGTGATATTAATTGTCTATTGATATTGTTTCACTAATCTAAGGGTGGACATCTTTTATGGATATTTTTGGTCGCTTGAGAGTAGTTGATTGTTTAGGGGTCAACAAAGGCCGGTTTGGGACCACCAGGTGGGGATGGTTGAGAATAAAAAGTCATAATTTGTTTCCTTTTAGTGAATTGTCTCAAACAGATTTGATGGTGTCTTTCTAGAGGACAAGCAACATTTAATCTTAGGGAAGTTTGATGCACTGGATAATTGTTTTTCTCACATGCTATTTATTATGGATTTTTGTACACTTATTTTTCATTTTGAGATCTTTTGTGCACTATTTTGCATCATTATCCTGTGATACTTGACTACATCAAATAAACATAATTTTAATATTCCTGAATGATTTATTATTATTTGAGAGCTTATGTGATTTTTTTGTGAATTTTAGGTGAATATACAAAACACTACACAACTCGGTACTACTGAGTTGCCTTTCGGTGGTATCAACACTTGATCACCATGAACAAGTTAAATCAAGATAGCCCAATAGCACTGACCGAAGGAAGTCGGTACTATCAGCAACATCAAAGGGAGGACTCAAAAAATCTTGAGAAATATTGATACTACTGATGTAAACTCGGTACTACCGACACCTACACAAGTGGTTGTAACTTATCGAGGTTGTTAATATGATTGAAACTTAGTCGGTAGTACCGACACAAAAGGATAAAAAATATATCTAGACATCGTTAATCTGACGGTTGAGGATTAATTTTTCCCTAAGTCACTTATATGACTTAGAGGGAGTTCGACCGGACCTAATGATCATGTTCCATTTAGTTGTACGGTAGTGGAGAGAAAAGAAGAGAGACATGAGAGGACAAAGCTATGTTTCGGGTGGTTCTTGCACCACCGATAGCCTGCTCTACAGTTGGAAGATGGAAAATCATCGTGTTTATTGGGAGGAACCATCTGTACCATCTTTATCCAAGGGTTTTCCTTTATTTCTCAATGTTTTCTTCCTTCTCTACTTCTTTTTCTATGTGTAAAGCAACTAAAATCATACAGGAATAATTCCCTTCTTCCTTAGGATCCAGGATTAGCCCAATGTTGCATTCTAATTGATAATTATGCTTTAATATACATGTTTTTCTTTAATCAGATCCTAGTCCTCTCTGTAGCCTAATGGATTGACCTAGTACATGGCTACCAAAGGGGTAGGCTCTCTTATAATTCTAGGAGGGTATCACGAATTATCCATACTTGATCACCATAGGTAATTGTTTAGACCATTAATTTCTTTGAAAGAAGGATTAAGGGTTGGAAAATTCATAGAATTACATGTTTTATAACACACCTTGAGAAAGGGGCTTATGAATGTGAGGAGAATAACACAGATTTTTCTATAAATCACCTAACTAATAACATAATTGTTATGTGAGTGGGATTGGTATTAGATTAGGTAGTTAGTTATGCTATGAGAGTGGGTAATTCTTGCTGCAGGTCTCTTTGTCCAGGGTTAGGAGAGATTAATATTAATGAAATGATGTTAATTGTAATGTAAACCATGGTGAAACTACAATCATAAGGAAGTCATTCCATTTTTTTATCACAACCATAATCTTATATTTAATTTCTGCAATGTAGTTGTTAAATAAACCAATCCACTCTTTTCCTTTGGCCTATCTGATCAGGTCATTGTTAGTAGTAGTCTTTGGATACGTGCTTTTCCCATGTTTGATATCCGAGCCTCTTTAGGAAAGTATTACATTGATATGTATACTTTCTTTTGACATGTAGTTTATGCTACATCAAGTTTTTGTTATTGTTGTCATGGAAAATAGTGTGTCCAACACTGTGAATGTTGTGACCGGTCACTCTAGGACATATATTATTATTTTTTTTCTTTTAACATTTCAAAGCTGAATTCTAAATATTTATTCAATCACTACTACCGTGTTTTCACATAAATTTTACTATTTTCAGTTACTAGTGCATGGTGCAAATGAGAAGCACTAACTACGGAGAATCAACTCCAGTAGCTCCAACCTTAGTGTAGAAGACCTTCGTCGCAAAGCACAGGAGCACATAGAGTCTATAGAGGACCATGTTCCAACTCCACCACCACAGACAACTCAACCAGAACCAGAAGAAATGGCTGAACCAGGAGGAGAAGAGTAGACCATATGGGAGAAGATAAAGGAGACATCTACAACAGTGCAGTTGGGCCCGATTAAAAGGCGAGATATAAATGTGGGCATCTATAAGATAGACACTGGCTTGGTGGCATTCGTTAAGTCACACGAATTTCATGTCCACAGTATGGAGGACCCTATGATGCACATCAACAACTTTGTAGAAAGTTGTGACATGGTGAAGATTGATAGGGTTCCAGCTATAGTAATCTATCTGACGTTGTTACCTTCCTCATTGTTAGATAATGTAAAGTTGTGGTTTCTTAACCTACCTCCAGAGTCAATAGAAACCTGAGTTTAGATGATTGACATCTTCTTTGAGCATTACTTCCCATCCCAAAAGTCGAATGTGTTGGTCAAGAATATTTTTAACTTCAAGAAACAAGCAGAGGATTACTACTCATAACATGTTGAGGAAGGTTCCTCATTATAAAATTGATCTGTATGGCCAAGCAAAGATCTTCTTTTACAGGCTGCATAAAGGAGAGAGGACCACACTCGAAAGTGTAGGATCAAGATTCTTCCTTAACAACAAGCCATCCAGGTGTAATGAAATTCTGAAGAATATGGCTAAAAATCAGTCATGGGGATATGAAAGAGAACATCTAGAAACTTTCAAAAGTGTTGGAGAGTCTAAAGTCATCCCAACATTGACTGAGAAGCTGGATCTTATTGCCAAGAAATTAGATCAGAAAGATGGGAACTCCTCTAGAGGTGAGGAAGAGGATTGAATGTACCTACATCTACAAAATCAATAGGACAGGGGACCCAATAAGAGAGACAAAATAGAAGACATGCTTGGCAAGTTGTTCAGTCTGAATGAGACTTTATTGGACCATACAAACAGGTGCAGTAGAATCATGAGGCTTAGATCAGTAGTCTTGAAAACCAAATTTCTGACCTGGGACCAGAGGTGGCCTCCATAAAGAAGCTCATTCAGCAAGGATTTCTTGGGAATGCAGTGACAACTCATCGACATCATTAGGTAAATCTTATCTTTGTGGTCAAGGAGCCAAAACATCATCCCACTAAGGAGTCATCAGAGAAGCAAATTCCAAAGTTAGATTGGGAGTATGTGCCAAAGGTTCCATATTTCCACATCCTATATGAAAAATGAGGGGGATGCATTAAACCAGTGTAGTATACTCACACATGTGCCTCAGTTGATATAGGGTCAGTGAAAAGTGACAAGGAGATTGCATCTTTGCCAAATTTGTAGGGAAAGGAACTTCAAAGATCCACCAATGTTAAGTCATCACCTCCAGTTCTAGAAAAGGTGCCTACACAACAAGAACATGTGAAGGTTCTACTCCACAGTAGAATAGTCACAGTCAACAAAGAGGCACCCACAATAAAGAAGAGCATCTACCATTCATTCCATCCACAGGAGATGTGTCAAATTCCCCCATAGAAAGTGGCCTTGAAGCAAGCTTAGGGGAGGAGATCCCTAATGTGCCATATGTTCCTTTGTACAAGCATGTAGAAAATCCAGATATGCCATTCTTGCATAGTCTGAATCTAAGAAAGGAGGAAAAACAATTCAAGAAATTGCTTGGCATCTTCAAAAATCTCTACACCAACATCCCACTTGTGGAGGCAATAGATTATATTCTTGTATATGGAAGATTCTTGAAGGATATCATTAACAAGAAGATACTGATAAATGACACAATTGTCTTGGGAGTTGGTGAAGTGGTTAGTGCACTGATCCAGAGAAGACTGCCCATTAAGAGAAAAGACCCAAGATGTTTCTACATTCCATGTTCCATAGGAAGTCAACATTTCCAACAAGCACAATGCAATTCTAAGACGAGCATAAATCCCATGCCTCTTGTTACAATTCAAAAGTTTGGGTTGAATGAACCAACAAAAACATCCATAACAGTCGAGTTGGCAGATAGATTGATTGTGAGGCCATATGGGATATGCAAAGATGTATCAGTAAATGTTTATAAGTTCATCTTTCCCATTGATTTCATGGTCATGGATATGCACAAGATATGAGGATCAGAGATGTTGTTAGGATGTCTGTTCCAAGCTACAATTGATGTGATCACTGCCATTGGTAGAGGCTACTTGACACTCGAGATAGATGATGACAGAGTGGAGTTTAGACTTCCATATGAATCTTCACCATCATCCCGTGACATCCCAGGTTGAAGAAAACTTATCTCGTTGAGTCTATGACGTAAAACAAGGGTGCTTGTTGGGAGGCAATCCTATCCTCTTTTAGTTTTTTAGGATTTTGTTCTTTACATTTGAGGTTATAGTTTTCATAGCTTTAGTTTGCATTTTATTACTTCTCTATAAAAAAGGTGCCTTGATCATTCTTATTTGGTGTGCAGGTTGAGTAAAAGTTGATGGTATCGATGACATTACAAGGAAAGTAGAGTTGAGTTTCAAAAACTCATTATTACCAAGAATATGCTCATAGCACTGATGTTTTTCCATAAAGGGGCCGAGTTAACTGATCGAGATTCGGTACCACCGACACCAACTTGGTATTACTGATGCAAAATGCATGTTCCATGTTTAGGATACTAAGACAATGCTCAGAATTATCGAGAAATTTCAAAGACTTGGTACTACCGACACCAAAGGCGGTAGTAGCACCATCAACGATCGCATTCTACATGCATGACCCGACTATGCCACACTGACACACTTGAACTGTGTGTTAAACACAAGTGTACGTATCAAAGTCATATAGGCCTTATGAGGCCCGAGTCGAACTCAGGGAACGTGAATTTCAAAAACTAATACTAACTGGTTGCGATCAGCTAAACCGGTGGAAAAGTTGATTGATTTTGAAAAACAAAGTAAAATAAAGAGAAAATAAGAGAGCGATGATTAAATGTCGATTTAATCAAATGAGAATGGGAATCCTTAGGATTATGGTTTCACCGTGAGGTCTCACTGCATGCAATTCTACACAACTAACATAACTCATCCATTATCCTGGATAGAGGCATGTAGTCAGAATTGCTCGCTTCCGCGATGCAATCTACTACCTAGTTCTAGTTCAGTTCCACACCAGTAGAAACTTATACCCTAGATCTAAGTTCATTAATTAATACTCTAGGTATCCACCATAACTGTACATTACCTTGTCTAAGGAATTTATAGGCTAATGTGTTAATCGTGCCTTTCCAACCATTAATACTCTGTTAAGAGAAATTAATAGTATTAGAAATCAACTATGGTGATCAAGCATAGAAAACTGTGATAGAAACATGATAACATATCAGGGAGAATTGAGACAAATTATGATAATCAATGGAAAATTGTCATACAGTAATTCCCCAAGCTACTCCTGGTCCTAAGGACAATGGGGATTAGCCCCGCATGTTCATCTCAACGATACACATGGAAAAGGAGGAAGAAATCATGGGAAACAGATAGAAATATCGTGTAACCCCTGGAACGGTGAAGAACTGGATGATCCTCAGTGTGGGATGCTCATTCTGCAGCCTTTCGACAGTAGAATCGTCCATCTATGGCTCTCGAATCCTACAGAACGTTACTTTCGGCTCTGTTCTTTTCTCTCCTCTCCTTCGGGACTCGTGCAGCAGAATAGAATGTGATACCCTCGTCTGGGCCATCTTTCTTTAGGTATAGGTATGACTTACAGCCGCCCAAAAGATCGCATCTGTTTGATCGTGACAATTTTGAACTCTGATCTGATGGCGTCGATACTATGGATGGGATGTTAATATTATCAACACTTTAGGGCACACACTCTTGCTTCTAAAATGGAATTTGTCATGTTGACGTCTCGATACTATCGACCATGTGTCGATAGTATTGACAGAATGCTATTTCATTTTCTAGACTGGTCTCAAGACCATCGACACTGTGGATCAATGGTATCGACCAGGATGCTCTTCTCCTATTTGGTTGTTGTTCCATGTTGATAGTATCAACGAACCTATGGATGGTATCGATAGGTCCTAGAATAGAAGGTACCTAAAACAGAGAGAAAAACACAAGTCAAATTCGGGAAATTTCATAAATCATACAAATATGATATAATAAGATCAACTTGATGCATAAAGTGTTTATAGGCTAATGAAAGTGAATCATGCTACTATAGTCATTAAAATGACAAATAAACACACAAAACAAGTATGAAATCAGCCTATAAATATGCAAAATCCCTGCATCAAACTCCCCTAAGCTTGAATCTTGCTTGTCCTCGAGCAACAAAACTATAAATCTGATTGAAAGGGTCAACTAAAGAACATAAGCACATTGAATGATATATCAAAATGATTCCCTCCTGCAAACCACATACCGACCCTTACCAACCACGAAACGATAACTGCCCTTTTGGTGACAAGAATCATTCATGAAAGATTCCCTCCCCATGATCAAAGAACACTATCAAGCAAAGCAGTTAATATAAGACAATCCTCTAGTTCATGCTTGGTGCATCATGTGATCTCCTATCTACGTTGGTCATTTTTCTAACTGCCATCTAAATAATAGCAGATCTCCTGATACACATGAATGAGGAGAAAATCATGGGTGGCCTACCGCTTAGAGCAACGGATGGATGGAATAGGCAGCTGTGGAAGAAATGGAAGCACATTACAGTCAATCATGCAATACAAAAATGATAACCTATGATGATGCAAATGCAGATGATAATGACCCTAATGCTAACATTTTTGGTGAAATGATGCATGCAATATCATTCCGTCTAAGAGTGAGATGGAATATCTAAGAAAAGTGCATCATGTGCCCATTCTTATTCATGTACAGGTGAAAACATGTTACTTTCTCCCTCTTCTTCTTTGTTACTTCTCCATCTTTTTATTTTCTTTTCTTTTTTTTCCAAGACCTATTTCATAAATGATATGGATTATTTTTCGGGCTTCCTTCTCTTACATAACATGTACACTTGATGCATTCTCTTTTAAACTTTTCTGAGGGTATGGAACAAATTTACCACCTTTAATGTTTTTAGAAGAACATATAGCCACATGATGTAAAACATGCTTAAAAGATGCCAATGCAACTAGATGATAACAATTATGCAACTAAATGATATGCACCTAAGGATAATGTGCATGTATAACTATATATTTTTCCCATTTTCATGTGAATGAATGTAAAAGAACTATAATGCAGGATCTATCTATATGGAATGCAATCAAAGAGAGAAAAATGGTTATGCACTCCCAAGTCCTCTGGTGGAGTGTGAATGACATTGCAGTAGATAAGATCACAAGATTAATTGACAGAACCTTCAGAAAGAATTATATGTCACTCCTTACTGACTTGTGTACAAGTTAATCAAGGGATTTCTCTCTCTCACTTCAAATTAAACTCACGTTGACGTTTGGTTGGTTTAGGCTCAACATCCATATCAATCCTCTTAACATTAACCATAAGCATACACAATCATGTTCATATGTTTAAAAGTTGACCTACCCAATCAGATTCACAAGTGATGTCCTCAAGTTCTCACAAGACCAGCTTACAATTTCTTAAAGACTTTCATTTAAAATTGTTCTCTCACAAACCCCCAAATGAAAACATCGAGATGACATGGAATTACATTAAACTCCAATATTTATACTAGATAGATAGTGGATCCTAGAAAACAATAAATCCTAGAAACAAAGACTACTAAATTTTCAAAAGTAAAAACAAATCCTGAAATAAAAGCTAAATAAAAGCTAGATAAATGTTGTGCCAGCACCCCCCTAAGCTTGAATTAGACTATGGCCTCATAGTCAAAATCCAGACTTAAGAAGTGGAACAGTGATACCCTCTACTGTGGCGGTGGTGGCGGGAACTGGGTGGGGTCCCAAGTAGGATACTGCCCCTGGAATGTCATATCGGTGGGTGGAATCAGCGGTGGTTGTGGGTACCCTCCCAAATAGTTTTGGCTCCAATAATGATCGTAGAACGACTATTGCTGCATCTCAATCCTCTGCAAATGGTTGTGTATGTTCTCCTAGTTTGCAAAGAGGAGGCGCTCATTTTCATAGATGGCTTGTTAGTTGTCGTACAGCCTGTTCTTAATATCCTGGATACCAACAAAAGACGCAGTATGCTGATGTTGCATCTGTTGAATATCTTACAGCATAGTGTACATGCCATGCATGGAGTAGACATCCTCTCCACCTTGAGAGGGGTGTGGTGTAGATGGCTGAGAAGAAGACGATGCTCCAAAATGTTGGGGTCACTTCTGTGGAGCAACTCATCGTCAGAGGGGAATGGCAGCTTCCTCCTCCTCATCATCATCGTCACCTTCTTATACATTTTCCTCACCATCACCTCCTTCTTCCTCGTCTGTATCAATCTCAATGATTGGCCACCTGTAATCGTGGCCAGGCTTGAGGTTGAAGGCAAGGTTAGGAAGTTTCCTCTCTTGAAAGACTTTTTGTACATGGAAGGTGGCGAAGATGGTACCGTGGCGGACGCTGAGAAGGCCCATGTTTACAAAATGATTCAGATTCAGCATATTCTTACATTCCAACATTTGTAACCCATAAAGATCTAGGCCGAGGTGGATGGCGAAAGGAGTAATGAGACCTCCAAAATAGATTGGGGCCTTACGGGATGTGTTTCTCTTCACCACCATGACTTGAGTGAGGAAAAAGGCTGCAAAGTTTAAACACTCCCTCTCCAACAAATTATAGAGAAAGAAGAGCTCTGTTTCTTGAAACTTGCTTTGTGACAGTCGGGATCCTACAAACAATGTGTTAGATATAATATGGTTCAAGATCCGGACGAAAGGATGCTTGAAGTCGGAGATGGAGGCGTGGTGCCAGCTGATAGAATAGCCTTCAGGTACCGTGACCAACTTTGCATACATGGCATCGTAGTCTAGCCTATGCGGCGGCTAGCGCATATCATTATGAGCCCACCCATAAATCCCATTGAACTCATGAAGGGACATGGTGTAATCTCTATTGTAGAGGCGGAAAGAAAATCTCCCCTCTTTCCATTCAGTCTGTGTCGGGTGAAGCTCGTTGGGGATGACATAGATATCTAGAGATTCCATAAACTCAATAACGATATCTTTGTATGTTGGCCACCCATTAAAGAACGGATGACCTTCGGTGTGGTCAGTGCAGAGCATTGGGGATTCTTTAATTTGCCCCTGAAGCACGTACGACATGTTCCCCTCGAACCCCAAATATTCGATTAACTGTTGGTTGCCATACCGGGTGGGCTCAATTATGTGCTTCCATAACTCATCGTAGACCTTCTTGATTTCTGTCATGGGTGGACTATCCTCGGGCGAGGGATGAGTCCTCCAATTTGGGTAGGTGAAGCGGGTGGAGCAGCCCTTGACGAGGAAGCACCAGACCACACCATTGTTACAAGAGGCAACCGGTGAAAGAGAAAAGGGATGGAGAAAAGAGCTCGTAGACAATGGCCGATGAAGCTCGCAGAAGATAGAGTTCCTCAGAGTCGATGGAGATGCTCAATGATGACCGTTGGTGAAGATCTCTGTAACTTCCAAGTGATCGGAGATGCTAGGGCTCGGAAGTGGGATATTTGAAACTTGAAGGTGTGTTTTGATTGAAAGAATAGATTTCCTTTTATAAGAGTCGGTCGCCACTGTTGTCGGTGCGTCGATACTACTGACGAGGCCGTCGATAGTATCAAAAGCTAGCAGAATCTGTTGCTCACTGTTATCGACGCCTCTCGATGGATGGATGGGGGAGGCCCGGATCGCTGACGTGGTTCGTCAATAATATCGATGGCTGTTGATGGTATTGACACCTACGTATGTTTTTGATCTTTTTGAGGTGTTGGCACTACTATTTACTATTGGTATGTCGATACCATAGACAAGGGTGTTGATGGTATCAAAATTACCTAGATGAAATTTTATGAAAATCTCTAGACATCTCGATAGTCGTGACAATTAAGTCGAATGTAGTGACATTTTCTTCGAGCCTCTATTCCCTTGTCGATACTATCGATGGTTCCGTTGATACTATCGACGGAATGAAAATTCTGTAGCCGTTTCACTGAGCCCAACTCAATAGTATCGACAATAATGTCGATAGTATCGACAGTTCTTCAAGCATACATACCCAAAGCACGCATCAGGGTATCATTTTTACAATCTAAGTAGAAAATTACCCAACAACTAACAATGAAAATGCAAAAAATAAAGAAATTAATAATTATGACACCTAAGTTGGGTTGCCTCCCAACAAGTGCCCTTGTTTAATGTCCTAGGCTTGACATAAGGATACCTTTAACCTGGGTGGTCAATGGTTGTCTCTAATGATTTATTTGGCAATTTGAATTCAACTCTATCATCACCAATCCCCAGTGTCAAGTAACCTCACCCAATGGTAATGATTACATCATCCATAGCTTGGAACGACCTTCCCAACAGCATCTCACATCCTTCCATCTCATTCATGTCCATGACCACAAAGTCAACAGGGAAGATGAATTTGTTAACCATGACTAGCACGTCCTCACATATACCTTGTGGCATCATAATGGATCCATCCGCCAACTCAATTGTCATGGAAGTTTGCATTGGCTTCTTCAATCCCAGCTTTTGAAAAGTGGCAAGTGGCATAAGATTAATGCATGATCCCGAGTCACACTATTCTTGTGGAAAATGTTGTCCACCTATGGAACATGGGATGTAGAAACATCATGGATCTTTCCTCTTCTTTGGCAGCCTTCCTTGGATTATAGAACTCATTGTTTCATCAACACACAACATATGTATCTTTGATCCTCCATTTCTTGTTGATGATGTCTTTCATGAGTCTTCCATATGAAGGACTTTGCTCTATAGCCTCCACCAATGGAATGTTAATGTGGAGCTTTCGGAAGATCTCAAGAAATTTCTTGAAGTGACTTTGCTCTTTCCTCGGCTTCAGACTATCCAGGAATGGTACGCTTGGCTCCTTTATGTGCTTGTACGGTGGAATATATGGAACTTTAGGGGTCTCCTCCGTTAACCTTGCTCCAACGCCACCTTCTAAGATAGGATTTGGCACATCATCCATGGATGGCATGACTTGTAGCTGCTTCTCCTTATTGATAGTGGTTGCTCCACTACGAAGTAAAGCTTTTACATGTCCTTCCGGTATGGGAGTCTCTTCAGAAATCTGAGATGTGGGCACGGAAGTGGTGGAATCTTGGAGTGATTTGACTAGCATCCTACATCCTCCTGGCAATCCATACAAACTATGAGGATATGGAACTCTGGGTTTATCCTCCAATTCTATATGCATGATACTCTGCTCATGTATCTCCTCAACAGGAATCTCTGGCTCATTTTTGACTGATATATATTTAACCTGCTGATGTGGTTGAGCGGACTATGCATTCCCAGCTGGTTTTTGTTGAATGACTTGCTTCATAGCAGCCACCTCAGTTGAAATTTGGGTTATGGACATATCTAGCGTCCTCAGTTGTGCACCATGGTTTTGTATAGTCTACCTGAATTGATTCATAAACTCTCCTTGAGACTTAATTTTCTTTCCGAATGTGCTCATCAACTCTTAATTTTGCTTAATCACCTGGTTGAGCAACTCATTGCTCTTGTCCTCTGCACTGGGTTGTGCTTTTGATCCGGATCCTGCAAAAAGGTGTTTGGATCTTTCCAAGAAAATTTCTTGTCCTTTCTCCACGAATATGCATTGTTCCCATAGCCTTGTTGGCGCATGAACTTTACCTGTGCTACATCATCAGACCCATTATCATCTTTAACTAGAAGTCTATTTGCTATCAAGTCCATCTTCTCATTTAATTCTTTAATGGCCTTGGCATCCCCTGCAATTCTGACTTGTTCGGATGCATCTCTTTCACCCCAAGATTGCTTCTTAGCCATATTCTTTAAAATCTCTCGACACTTGGAGCCTTTGTTGTTTAGAAAGAAACATGTTCCCACTGAGTCTAGATTACTCCTATCATGTTCATTAAGGGAAAAATAAAAGATCTTCGCTTGGGTTTCTAAATCCAACCCATGATGTGGGCATTTTCACAGCATGATATTGAAGTGTTCCCATGTCTCTAAGTATGTCTCGCCAGATGGCTATTTGAAGTTGTGGATCCTCCTCATGAGATCATTTGTCTTTTCGGGTGGAAAATACCTTTCAAAGAACACCTCAATCATCATATCCCAAGATTCAACATATTCATCATCCAGATTATAGAGCCACTCCCTTGTGTTGCCTGCTAAAGAGGATGGGAACAATTTTAGATAAATGGCCTCCTGTGGGAACCTATCTACCTTCACCATATCATAGTTCTCCACAAAGGTGCAGATGTGGGCTACCGATTCTTCATTTTTGAGTCCATGGAATGCCTGCAACTTGACTAATTGAATAAGCCCTGGATCAATCTTGTAACTGGGTATGTTGATAGCTTGTTTCTTCATTGGCCCCTTCTGCACAGAGGAAGAAGAAGTTTAATATTCTCCCATATGGTTTGTTCCTTGGCCATTGAAAAAGCCTCGAGTTCTTGTTCAACATCCTCAGGTGGCGTGTTTATCATCTCGTCTTCTTCACCCGATGGAAGAATCTCAGATAATGTTGTGTAGTTCGTACTATGCATCCTCACCATGCACTAGTACCTACAATATGAAAAATCAAGTAAGTACTGCACTAGAATGAATAAAAATCTAAAAGGAAAGCAATTGAGTTCAACAAGAGTAATTAAAATTGAAGTTAAAAGTGGCCTAGAGTGATCGATGCAGCACTCGTAGTGCTGAAATTTGTCGTTCCCCGACAACGGTGCAAAAAACTTGACACACTTGAACCGTGTGTTAAACGGAAGTGTACGTATCGAAGTAATATATGCCTTATGAGGCCCGAGTCAAACTCAGGGAACGTGAATTTTAGAAACTACTACTAAATGGTTGCGATCAACTAAACCGATGGAAAAGTTGATTGATTTTGAAAAACAAAGTAAATTAAAGGGAAAATGAAAGAGCGATGATTAAATGTTGGTTTAATCAAATGAGAATGGGAATCCTTAGGATTACGGTTTCACCACAAGGTCTCACTACATGCAATTCTACACAACTAACATGACTCGTCCCTTATCCTGGATAGAGGCATGTAGTCAGAATTGCTCGCTTCTGCGATGCAATCCACTACCTAGTTCTAGGTCAGTTCCACACCCGTAGCAACTTATACCATAGATCTAAGTGCATTAATTAATACTCTAGGTATCCACCATTAACCGTACATTACCTTATCTAAGGAATTTATAGGCTAATGTATTAATCGTGCCTTTTCGACCACTAATCCTCCGTCAAGAGCAATTAACAGTATTAGAAATCAACTATGGTGATCAAGCATAGAAAATTGCGATAGAATCACGATAACATATCAGGGAGAATTGAGACAAATTATGATAATCAATGAAAAAGTTTCATACAGTAATTCCCCAGGCTACTCCCAGTCCTTAGGACAATGGGGATTAGCCCCACATGTTTACCTCAACGATACACATGGAAAAGGAGGAAGAAAGCATGGGAAATAGATAGAAATATCATGTAACCCCTGGAACGGTGAAGAACCGGATGATCCGTGGTGTGAGACACCCGTTCTGTAGCCTTCTGGCAGTAGAATCACCCGTCTATGGCTCTCGAATCCTCTGGAACGTTACTTTCATCTCCGTTCTTTTCTGTCCTCACCTTCGGGACTCGTGCGGCGGAATAGAATGTGATACCCTTGTTTGGGCCATCTTTCTTTAGGTATAGGTATGACTTACGGCTGCCCAAAAGATCACAACCATTCGATCGTGACAATTCTAAACAAACTCTGATCTGATGGCGTCGATACTGTCGACGGGCTGTCAATAGTATCGACACTTTAGGGCATGCATTCTTGCTTCTAAAATGGAATTTGTCCTGTTGACATCTCAATACTATCAACCATGTGTCGATAGTATCAACAGAATGCTATTTCATTTTCTGGACTGATCTCGAGACCATAGACACTATGGATCAATGGTATCGACCGGGATGCTCTTCTCCTACTTGGTTGTTGTTGCCATGTCGATAGTATCGACGGACCTATCGACGGTATCTACATGTCCTGGAATAGAAGGTACCTAAAACAGAGAGAAAAACACAAGTCAAATTTGGGAAATTTCATAAATCATACACATATGATAGAATATGATCAACTTATTGCATAAAGTGTTTATAGGCTAATGAAAGTGAATCATGTTATTATAGTCATAAAAATGACAAATAAACACACAAAACAAGTATGAAATCATCCTATAAATACGACTCAAAATCCCTGCATCACACACCCACAACCACCATACTGATCAGTAGCACTATTCCACCTCTTAAGTTAGATTTTACTATTAGGACATAGCCAAGTTCATGCTTGGGTGTTGGAACAACTCTATCCTTTAGTTTTTATTTTTCTTTTAGTCTTCATTTGATTTTTAGTTTTTATTTTTCCAAGTTGTAGGATCCACGATCTATTTAGTGTATATGTGGAGCAGTAAAAAAACATGATTTCTAACTTTGTCACCATAAAGTCCATTCTTCCATGTTTGTGCAATGAAAAAAATTTGAAAAAAATTGCTTAGTTGCAAATTTCTTGAGTTGCACCACCCAGAGGAAGTGTATGGGCTAGTCTGCTTAAAGACAATTAATATGAATGAAAATCATAATTATCCATGTAAAGTGGATGAAGATGGGATTTGAGCCTGAATTGGTCAAACAATTAGCGGGAACTTAAATTGAAATCTTAGAAAGAAATCCTATGGTTACTGCGTACACTGGTCAGTAGTAGAGGGACATATCATAGTTCAAGAAAGGCAATGTCTCTTAATCATGTGATTCCATCCATTTTTCATCCATTTTAATTCACCATCTTAAAATGATCAAGTAACCTGAATTGTTTCATTTTGATTGCATTGCATGGCATAGTAGATAACATGATAGCTAGTTTTCCATTAGATGCATCAGCTACAAAATGAAAAAATCTACATCAACAACTTTTATTCATTTCATCTAGTTTCATAACAAACTACTTCTAGATTGCATGCATTTTTCATTATTCATATTACATCATGTGGTTATTGTTTGCTTCTAAAATAAGAGTGTAAGGATACACATCCATACCATTAGGAAAAATGAATGAGAAATGTGAGTGAGGCCCAAGCATAATTTTCTACCATGCTAAAATAGTGGGACAATAATAAAAGGAAATTTTGATGTTATGAAATAAAGAGGGAGAAAGGATGCCTTAAACATGGGTTGGAATTTCACTTCACAAAGAAATAGAAACATTCACATGATGCATTTTCTTCTTTACTTCATTCTCATCCATTTGATGAGATTTCACATACATGCATCATTCTTCCCATAATATTAGGCATTAGGATTCATGTATTTTTCATTATCTTCATCTTATAGGTTCATCATGTTTTATTTCCACATAAATAATTCAAATATTACTTGTGATTCTTCACAAGACACTTATTTCATTCCATCCATTTCTCTTATTGGTAGTCCACATGTATGATTAATCTCCTCTTTTATTCTTATAAGGAGAACTTCTTCCAAGTAGTTGGCAGTTAGGAAAAGAGCAATGTAGATAGGGAATCACATGATGCACCAAGTGAATACCTAATTGGATTTGATATTAATTTCTCTACTAATAGTGTTTTGCTTATCTAAGTGTGGACGTTTTTTATGGATATTTTTTGTCACTTGGGAGTAGTTGATTGTTCAGTGGTCAACAAATCCAGTTTTGGACTGTTAGGTGGGGATATTTGAGAATGAAAATTCATATTTGTGTCCTTTGGCTGATTTGTCTCAAATAGATTTGAGGGTGTGTTATTCGAGGAAGAGAAACATTTAAGCTTAGGGGAGTTTGATGCACTGGATAATTGGCATTCTCACAGGCTATTTATTATGGATTTGTGTACACTTATTGTTCATTTTGAGATTTTTTGTGCATTATTTTCTATCATTAGCACTTTGTTTTAGTCGGTCAAAAGTCATGTTGCTAGAATATTACCAAAACTTTGAGTACATAACAATGCTCCCCTTAAACAAACAGGGATGAAACATCCTAAATAGAAAACAAACGAGATCTTAGAAAAGACCTCCTGAAAGGAAGAGGAAAAGAGAGCTATGTCTGCTACAAAGACACAGACCCCAAACAATAACTGTGGGCCAGCAACCAGCACAACCAACACAACACTGACAATAAAAACACCTTCAAGATGTGCCAACCTGGAAGTCTGAAAGCTGAAACATAGAACTGAAGGAGTCGAATCTTCAAGAAGAGACAAAGATCATCTTCCGCCTCCAACCTACAAAATTTGCAGGTCTCTATATGGATGAGCAAGCATCCAACAAGGAACCCCTTACTACTGAGCACTAAAGCGCTTCAACTAGAACTTGGGGTGACCCAGGTCAGCAAGAAAAATGAGATGCATGAGATTGAATCAACAGTGTCCTTCCATGAGCTAGCCATCGACAGTGTCCTTGAACCAGATTACTACCTTTCCTCCACTGGCGTTTGACTCATTCTCCTGAAGATGTGAACTCCAGGTAGGTGTCCTTCCCCTCAACAACAGTCGACGACCATCAGATACCTGGACCCTAGGAGATTCTACACACAACAGCAGGGAGGATCCGAAGAGGAGATGAAGAAACTCTACCCCCCTTGAATCCAAGCTCACGCAAGGCACCTACAAACATAGGACACTTCGTCGAACACCTAGCAGACGTTCAAACCTAATCTATAGAGGATACCAATATGAACCACCCAAATACGAAGAAGAGGGCCAGACTAGTAGAGGATGGGGGTGACACCATCATGAGCCACTGAAGCGATCATGAAGGCGAGCCGCCCAACCTCATCGTCGTTGGAGGAAAGGGCGCGCTATCAAGCTGTCAGTCAGCCCAGCAGCATGACCCACCGTTGCCGACCTTACCAGCTAGAAACTAGGGTGGGGTCGAGGACCAATCACCACCCAGGCATCGCCCGGGGAAAGAAGGGGAAGATTCTAGTGAGGGAAGAGGGAGAACCCTTCCATCACCAGTGAGATGGAGCAATGACGAAGACCCCAGATCTGGTTGGTAGGACTCTTTCCATCCATCGCACTTGAACGGAGTAGACTCGACCAAGTCAAAATGCCAACCTCTTGCCCAGAGCTACTCCTCGCGCACTGCCAATCTCCTCCCCAATCGGCATACCCGAGCTTCACCCATCTACGACTGCTGTCTTTACTCCATCAACTCGCAACACTAGCTCTTCACAATCGAGATCTCCCTATGACCAGTTAAGGCCTGGGGGAGGAAAGTGTTAAGGGAGACGCTCCCTCCCCCAGCGGCCGCCGTCGGGGGAGACTATAGAGAGAAGGGAGAGCGAGCCCTAGAGAGAGAAGCGAGCCCTAGAGAGTGAAGTCTGGGTTCATTAGCCTGTGACACTTGATTGCATCAAATAAATGTATTTTTAATATTCCTGAATGATTTATTATTATTTGAGAGCTTATGTTCATTTTTTTGTGAAATTCAGGTGAATCTAAAAGAAACTACACAACTTGGTACTACTGACTTGGTTGTTGGTGCTACTGACACTTGATCAGCATGAACAAGTTAAATTGAGACAACTCAGTAGCACCGAGTGAAGGAAGTCGGTACTATCGAAAACATCACAAGGAAGACTCAAAAAATCATGAGAAATCTCGATACTGCCAATGTCAACTCGGTACTATTGATGACTAAACACATGGCTAAAACTTATCGAGGGCATTGATACTACCGAATACCAGTCGGTAGTACTAATACAACATGATCCTGTAGGTATCTAGACATCGTTAATCTAATAGTTGAGGATTAATTTCTCCCTATGTGACTTCTATGACTTAGGGGGAGTTCAGACAGACCTCATGGTCATGTTCCATTTAGTTGTACGACAACAGATAAGAGAGAAAGGAATGGAGAAAACTACGTTCTGGGTTGTTCGTGCACCATTTGTGGCTCAATTTGTAGTCAAAAGATGGAAAATCACCATGTTCGTCGGGAGGAACCCTCTGTACCATATTTATCCAGGGATTTTCCTTTGTTTCTCAATGTTTTCTTCCTTCTCTACTTCTTTTTCCATGTGTAAAGCAACTGAAATCATGCAGGGCTAATCCCCTTCTTCCTTATAGGATCCGAGAGTTACCTGATTTTGCAATGTAATTGACAATTATACTTTAATTTTTATGTTTCTCATAATTTTTTGACATAATTCTAGGAGAGTATCACAAATTATCCATGCTTGATCACCATAGGTAATTTTTTAGACCATTATATTTCTTCAAAATAGGGATTAAGGGTTGGAAAATTCATAAAATTTCATGTTTTATATCGCACCTTGTGAAAGGGGCTTACAAATGTGAAGAAAATAACTCATATTTTTTGGTAAATTACCTAACTAATAACACAATTGCTACGTGAATGGGATTGATATTAGGTTAGGTAGTGAGTTATGCCACGAGAGTGGGTAATTCTTGCTATAGGCCTCTTTGTCTAGTGTTAGGAGAGGTTAATATTAATGAAATAATGTTAATTGTAATGTAAACCATGGTGAAACCACAATCCTAAGGAAGTTATTCCATTTGTGATCACAACCATAATCTTAGTTTTAATTTTTGCAATGTAGTCGTTAAATAAACCAATTCACTCTTTTCCTCTGGCCTAGTTGTTTAGGTCATTGTTAGCAATAGTCTCTGGATATGCATTTTCCACGTGTTTGACATTCAGGCATCTTTTGGCATGTATTACATTGATATGTATACTTTCGTTTGACATGTAGTTTATGCTACCTCGCCATCTTGGTAAAAGTATTAAAACACTTCGATATGATCGATATGGAAATATTTTTACCAAGAGTTTGAGAACCTTATGGGAGGTCATGATAATGTTTCATGATTAACTCCACCTGAAATACAATGGTAGTGTATCGTGAGAGTGTATCAAAAAGAAGTAATCACAACATGTTAGTCATAGTGTGATTAACAATAACATCTAGTTGATCTTCCAATTTCTTTTGGCCACATGATTTATACTAAAACAATGTATATTCTAAAATGGTTCAAAAGACAACATATGAGATATGACATAGGAGATGTCCCAATATGCATGTAATAATAATTAGTAATGCAAGCTTATATAAGAAAATATTTTCTTAAAAGGCTTTGTACATAAATCACATGAATGTTATTTTGTTGAATACTACTTTTATATTCCAATCCAACAACAAAGTTGTTTGTTTCCAGGATGACTGTATTCCTAAAGGGAATTTAATTCCAAAGAAACCAGTGGGAGATAAGTAGAACTCAAAAATTTTGAGACCAACTAGAAAACATTGAACCTAAAAGAGGTATAATAGGAACATAGAGAATTATAAGATGTTACGGAATCTCAAGTTCCTTATGTAACAAAAAACCTCATAGATCTACTAGGACACGCCTTGAGTTTGAAAGATTATGATATCTTATAACTCAAGAAGGCATGAGTTTGTCTGAGATATGGATTGAGGCCATGAGTTCAAAGATGGAATCCATATAAAACAACAAGGTATGACCTTAGTGGATCCACCTAATGGGGTAAAACCCATAGGGGGGATTTGGGTCTTTGAGAAAAAATCAACATGTATGGTAGTAACCTAAACGAGTTGATCAGAAGAAAAGGGTTTCAAACTAGTTCAAGGTGTTGAACATGATGAATTTTTTTCACTAGTTTCCATGGTTAAAACATTCATGATAATGCTTTCCATTGCAGCTTAATGTGACTATGAGATTTGGCAAAATGGATGTTAAAACTACACTCCTTGAAAGGAATATTGAGAAAATGTGTATGCGACATAACCTATAGGTTTTATAAATCTAATAATGCAAATAAAGTCTGTAAGCTACAAAGGTCAATCAATGTGATTGAAGCAAGCATCTCAGAACTGGAATCTTCAATTTGACAAGATAGTCAAAGAATTTGACTTGAGTCAGATGAAGAAGAAATCTGTGACTATAAAAGATTTAGTCAGAGCATATTTATATTCCAAATTATGATGGGGAATAACATCCTTATACTACATATATTAAACTTAGCAAGGGAAGTACCTTTTGTATGAAGGGTTTAGGCAAAGCATCCTATGTGATAAGAATTGGGATCTATAGATATAGATCTAGAAATCTTCTTCACCTAAGAAAGATCACATAAATATTGGCAAGATGCTAAAGGGGTTCATCATGAAAGACTCAATGAGAAATTAATTGTCCATGTTCCATGGAATCAATCTCTCTAGAGCCTAATATACCAGCTCTTGTGAAGAATGGGAAGACATGAGTGAAATGACATATGAATTCACAATTGGATCTATCATGCATGCGACATTATGTACTATTTTTGTTGTCTCATATGTATTGGACATGATGAGAGGACATCTATTAGATCCCAGTGAAAGTCATTGGACTTCCATAAAGTACATCCTTTATTACTTGAGAAGTACTAAAAGGATCGACTCCTTGGTTATGATAACAAGGAAGAGTTGGGTGTAAGGGGTTACACTGATGCAAGCATCCAAAATGACAATAAAATTAATGATCATAATCTAAATTTATTTTTTACCTTAAAATGAAAATTGTAAAGCTGGAAAAGTTCTAAGATGGAGATAGTTGTTTAATTTTACAATAGAAGACAAGTATCTTGGTGTTATGAGAACAATATAGGATATTGTATGGATCTAGAAGTTCATATAGATGAGCCTGTGGGAGGTTCAAACCATTGATGGCATAGTAGAAATATTATGACAACAATGGAGCTACTTGATAGGCAAGGAATCTCAGATAGCATACTATATCAATTCCATCTCATATGATAAGTCATACAACGAGGAGATGTGAAGCTTGCAAAATACCGACTAAAAAGTAAATGTTACCAACCCACTTTGAAAGCGCTTGTGCAACAGAAACATGATGGATGTAACATCCCTAACCTGGGTTATGGCAGAAACCTAGAAGTTGTGCTTAAGTAATTTATTTATAAACTTGTTTTAATCTTTTGAAAAGTAATTAAGACTCAAGGAGAGTTTAATTTTCAGGTTTGAGTTTATTTGCAAACTGGTTGTGCATTATATCATAGTTTGGGTGTAAATTGCAATTTACCCAAGATGAGGGGTTATATTGCAATATGTCACATTTTGAACGTACCTCAAGTGCTTTAGCATCATAAGAGAGAGAATGATGCTAAGAGGTGTCTTGTGGAAAGCCTAAGTTCCAAGTTGGAGCTTGTTTGAATAATGTTTGTGCCTTGTATACCAATTTTGGTGCAAGTTGCAATTTATCCAAAATGTAGGGTTGATATGCAAATTACCATTTCTGGAGTGTCCCTACTCTCTCTTAACATCATCTAGAGGAGATATAAAGAAAGAGGCACCATTTTTTAATCATATTTCAGTGATGGTATTCTTGGTGATGAAAAGACCAAGAAGAGTTGCATAGTTGAAACCCTAAAATGAGTTGTATTGAGTTATAGAGCTTATATGGGAGTGCCTATCGGCCAAGGAGCCATAGAGGAGGTACCATATAGTTTTGTCAACTCTTGGAAAAGGCATGATGAGTTAAGAACCTCAATAATGTGATTGATATCGGCTTAAAACTTTACTTGGAAAAGTTGTATCGGTGTGTGAATAAATGATGTTGGGTTGAAATATCTTGTTCAACAAGATAACTAATGGCTGAAATCTTATCCCTAGATTATCCCCAAGATTTTTGCATGTCAATATAAATATGTGTGAATTCATGGACATGTGTCAACCCATTCATGGACATGTGTCACTTAGTAGTATAAGGTGATGACACCTCTTATATACTCTCTCTCATGAGCCTCAATTATATATACCACTCCTTTCACCTACTAGTGAAAATTTTCGAATCCTATAACTATCTTTCTCTTAGATATCATGCATAGTAGTTGAGGAGAAAGGAGGATCTCGAGCCTTATGCTTAAGGTGAATCCACGGTCATCTTCAACCTTGGTTGAAGCATGAATCTCAGATTGTTGTTCTTCCTTTCTTTTCTTCTTCACCAAGTTCTTATCTATGGTGATTATTTGAATATAAAGGAGTTGTGAACAATTCTTGGATCTTTGATAAGTTCATCTTAAACCTTGGGAACGTGAAGCCTTGTATCTTGGAGCATTAAAGTTGTTCTTGAGGTGGGTTATATAACTTGAACCCAATCTTGTTATTATTCACCTTCAATCTTGCTATACTTGTTGATCTACTTTCAATTTCAATTTTTCTTGAATAATTGATGAATCTATGAGTTCTAATAGTTTCATAGGACTATTGTCCATGAACTAGAGCATTAAGGGACGAGAGTTTAGATCTTGATGATGATGACATTATCATGGCACAAACCAATATTGGGTTGAAGCACCTCTAACCGAATATGGTAATGAAACCCAATATGGTGATATGAAATCTGTTATACCTTGGAACCCCACACCTCTGTCATTTTTTACATTTGGGTTGGTTGAAAAGGGACTAACCCGTTGTCTAGTTTTTCACTCAACACATGGTAGGTTGATAGTTTGAAGGTTTGAAAAGGTATGAGCATAACGGTCTAACCTGATATGCAGAACCCTACACTTGAGTAACCCGATATAAGTGACACACACATACACACCTATTGGATGATATGGAGGTAAGAACACACCTCTTGGATGATATCGAGGTAAGCACACACCTCTTAGACAATATGGTGGTAAGCACATACCTTTTGTATGATATGGTGGTAAGCACACACCTCTTGGACGATATGGTGGTAAACACACACATGTTGGATGATATGGTGGTAAGCACACACCTCTTGCCCGATATGGTAGTAAGCACACACCTCTTGCCAGATATGGTAGTAAGCATACACCTCCTACCCTATAAGGTAGTAAGCATACACCTCTTGCCCGATATGGTAGTAAGCATACACCTCTAACCCGATATGGTGGAAGCACCTCAAAACTAATATGGAGGTAAGCTCCTCAAATCCGATATATTTGAGTGAGTAACATATGAAGTGTTTTATGTCAAATGATACATTAAGATGAAAAGAATTTAATGCATTTTGATAAGTGTAGGTCAATGCACCATGAGAAAAGGGTTGAGCCAACTTAATAAAGTGTGATGTAATCAACATCCTAGTGAGGATGAGAGAGAAACTCATACTTTGTGTGATAATCATTTAATGATAAACGGTGAGAATAAATAAGTATGATTGAATACTTATGATATCAATGTATGCTCCTAATATGTGTCGAGCTATGAATTAGGGTTTTGATTCTTGATAATATGAACTTGAAACCCTAATCGGCTAAAATAGGAAACCCTAACCCTAATAATAGGAAGGTTGTATTTATCTTGTATTGCATGGTGATGATATGTACTTGATATTGTTTTTATCAAGAAATACTAACCATGCAGGTATCTTTAGATGATGAGCATATCCAAGTATGATCTATGATGTCTCATATGATACAGATTCAATGGGCCTTGTGATCCATGTGAATACGTGTGCAACAAGTATAATGTATACCTGGGTCTAAGGACCTAGAGTTAATAGTTACCTGATAAGAGGTGACAATGTTCAGTGATGAACTAAGGGTTTGAATACCCAGATCTAGCAATCATGATGATGATGATATTAAGGGATGAGAATCCCCAGTAACGTGATAAGGGACTGAGATCCTGAGTGTTATGCATTCAATGTGTTCCAAAGATTATGAAAGTACTTGATAAATGTATTACACCTTTCTTTGTAACATATGTTATAATTCATGCTTGTAACTTGGTTGATGCTAAAAGATACAGTAATGCACCTAATTAATCAAGTGGAACCTTATCATGTTGTTTCCCTAGCCATAGATCCATTCACTGTCAAAATTTGCTGAATGGTGAAACAAGTTTAACTTGGAGAGCATATTTTTAAATATGTGGGGGTGATGGGTGAACATATCCTTATGTCCAAATAGGGATTTTTATGTGATCTTCCCTAGAGTATGGCTATGTGCCATGACTCAATATTAATATACCAGGGTTGATGTGTGATCTCCCCGAAGAGAATTTACTAGGGTTGCTATGTGATCTCCCCAAAGAGAGTGTATGTTGCGGTTGTAACTCTATAGCAAAGATGCCACTATACCCTGGAAAGCTAATTACAATTTGACACATGATGTCACTACCAATGGTCTCATACTGACTGAGACAGGTGAGGTCTTGGAAGCCGATTCTTCCTTTGACCTTTTATGGTACTGATTTCTACTAAGCGATGGTCGGTTGGAGAATGAGCGGTATACCTCATCTCCTCACGGCATAAGTTTGATTGAAAATATGTAATCAGACATGTAGCATATATGATTAAGGATTGAATATAAAAACATTGGTTTATGTTACACTACTTTTATACATCTTTAATGGATAGATGTTATATGTGTTCTTTGTATTCCTTATAAAGTGAATAGATGATTTATTTCTCTATCATAGATAGTTGCATTGCTTTAAAAGATGATATTTCTCTGTTCTGCTTATAAATAGTGATTAATCTTTATTATTAATATAAAAGATCCTTTGCTCAGTTTTATACTATTTACCTGTAATAATAATGTTGTTGGCGGAGAGTTATATCTCTCACTGGGACTTTTGTCTCACCACGTTGGTCCCAACATTTTTAGGTGGACACGGATAAGGAGGAAGGACAACAGCAATAGGGACAACAGTAACATTTCAGGTTGAGTGTGTTTCCTGTCATGTCCTATAGATAGAAGTCCTATGTGTCGTCTCTATACTCTCACGTCCTTAAGAGTTAGTACGTAATGGTTTTATAAATGATATGAGATTTTGGCTGGTACGCCTCGAGATTTTATGTTTCTTATGTATATGTTTGGGAAAAGCAACTAGTATATTATACCCTCGAGATAAGATGGTACAATGTGTGTACAATGTGAACCATGATGTATATATTTCTTGGTTCTTTCTTTAAGAGTTTCCTGGTAATGGATCTCTTTGCAAAATGGTTTTAATTTTTAGTGATTTTCATTAATCCATTGCTAATGGTTATTCTGCATAATAATTGTGTGATTTGGTTGTCAATTTGATAGTGGTCATCGCAAATTTTTGGTATCAGAGCCTAAGGTTCACTGAGTTTATAGAGACATAGGATTAAGGTTGTTGAGTTTGTTCTAGTGTCCTCTAGTTTATCTTATAGTGACTTCTTCTCATATAGGAGAAGAAGTAAAGCTAAAAGATGGCTAGAGCACACAAAGAACATGTTGTTGAGAGTAGTATTGTTGTGCCAAGAGGAGATGTAAGGGATCAGGAAAGATTAGAATTAGTGTCTGAGAATCCCCATCTTGATCAAGGCATGCTAGAAAACCCAGCCTTTCATGCTCTTTTTGGGGAGTTCATGACAACAATAACACATATGGCAGACCGGATGCCAGCACCAGTACCTAGGGCACCAGTTCCCAATGAGGGACATAGGTCTGGTAAGACCTTTAAGCGGTCACACTAGGTAGGAGCCACCAAATATGCTGGTACAACTAACCTAGCAGACGTAGATTTATGGCTCACAAAGTTGGAAAAAGCCTTTAGAATCCTTAGCATCCCAAAAACTGATAAAGTTAGGCATGTTGTGTACCTTTTTAAAGGAAGCATTGGCCATTGAAGAAGGGAAAAGACCAGGTGTTGAGGTCGGATGGGAGGAGTTCTGACGTGAGTTTGTCAGTAGATACTTTCACATGACTTATCTAGATGAGAAAATCTCACAGTTTGAGCAGATTAAGCAAGGACTAATGAAGATTAGTGAGTATGAAGCTAAGTTCATGGAGCCTTTGTGGTTTTGTCCACAGATGGATACTACAGAGGAGGAGAGGATTCAGAATTTTGAGAAGGGTTTGAATGTTGATTTATCCACAGCTATAGCTAATCTAGAGAATACATAGAGGTTTTCCACCTTTGTGGAGTCAGTTAGGAGGATAGAAAGGTCTGTGACTAAGAAACATGAGGCAAATAGTAGGAAAAGACCTACCCAGTTCTAGGGACAGAGGTCTGGAATTTTCAAGAAATCAAGATTTCATGCATCATTAGAACCACAGAGATTCAATGCACAGATGCAATGGACGTCAAGCAAGGGTAGAGGTCGTAGTTTTCTTCCAAGTGGAGCCCATAATATGACATCAATGTCAGTAACAGGACCATCTAGACCACAACATGATAAAAATAGCTTCAAGTGTGGGATGACAGGATATATGATAAGGGATTGTCCAATTATAGACGTGGAGGTAACCCAACCACCAAGGTAGAGTCAACAAGGCTCTCAAAGGCAACAGTTTAGTAGTGTCACACAAGGACATGGGAAGGCATCTCGACCAGGTTCATTTGCACCAAACAATAGAGAACATAGTCAGCAATAGGAAAAGGTGAGATTATATTCTATGAATCAGTCGGAGGCAGTAGTCAATCCACAAGTCATGACAGGTCAGATGGAATTATTTCATTTTGATATGTCTTCATCCTGCTTCACATCTGTTTTGATTGATCTGGGTGCTACACATTCATTTATCAATTGAGAAGTGATTTATGACTGCAATATGACCGTCAGTCGTAGAGCAGATAATCTATTATTAGAAACTCTGTTAGTCATATCTGCAGTATTGTGGGAGGTATGTTCTCCCTGTGTTCTTTCTTTTTAATAACACAACATGTAGGTGGATCTTATACCACTTGAAATGCACGGGTTTGATGTAATTTTTGGTATGGATATCCTAGAAAAATATAAGGTTGTCCTGGATTGTGGTTCCAAGCAAGCTATGTTCACAGAAAGTGATGAGACATGGGTCTTTCAAGGGGACAAAAAGATACTTCCAACATGTCTAGTATCAGTAATGGTAGCTGAGACACTGTTGCGATAAGGATGTAAAGCATTTTTGGCACATGTGATAGATACCAAAGCAGAAAGTCGTAGTCTTCCTAAAGTTCCTATTGTCAGGGAATTCAAGGATGTGTTTCCTGAAGAATTTCTAGATATTCCTCCACCTCGAGAGATTGATTTCGAGATTAATCTAATTCTGGGTATGCAACCAATAGCCCAAACACCATATAGGATGGCACATGCTAAGATGGCAGAACTTAAGAAACAATTACAGGAGTTGCTTGAGAAAGGTTTCATTTAACAGAGTACTTTGACATGGGGTGCTCCAGTTCTTTTTGTTAAAAAGAAGGATGGGTCTATGAGATTATGCATATACTATAGACAGCTTAACAAGGTAACTATAAAGAACAAATATCCTCTACCAAGGAGAGATGATCTGTTTGACCAGTTGTTGGTGCAACGGTGTTCTCTAAGATAGATCTAAGGTTAGGATATCATCAGTTACGTATCAAGGAGAGTGACATACCTAAGTCAGCCCTTAGGACAAGGTACAGTCATTATGAGTTTGTAGTTATTTTGTTTGGACTAACTAATGCACCGACTGCATTCATGGAGCTGATGAATAGAATCTTCCAGCCATTCCTTGATCAGTTCATAGTGGTCTTCATAGACGACATCCTAATATACAGTAGAGATGGTCAACAACATGAACAACACCTTCATCAAGCCTTAACTTTATTGAGACACCACAAGCTATATGCTAAGTTTAGCAAGTGTGAGTTCTGGTTGTCAGAAGTGTCTTTCCTAGGACACATCATATCCACTTCAGGAATTCGTGTTGATCCATAGAAAGTGGAGTCTATTTTAGAGTGGGAACAGCCTAAGACACCAACTGAGCTTCGTAGTTTCCTAGGTCTGGCAGGTTACTACAAAAGGTTTATTAGACTTCAGTTATGTAGCATTACCCCTAACTAGGTTGACCAGGAAGGAGGTTCCTTTTATCTGGAATGACAAGTGTCAGCATTTTTTCCAGTTGTTGAAAGAAAGGTTGACTAGTGCACCTATGTTGGTTTTACCTAAGCAGGGAAAGGGATGCATTGTTTTCTGTGATGCCTCTAAGAATGGTCTAGGATGTGTGTTGATGTAGATGATCATGTAGTATCTTCTACTTCCCGACAACTTAAGAAACATGAGGAGAATTATCCGACGCATGATCTAGAGTTAGTTGTAGTGGTCCACGCATTGAAGATTTGGAGGCATTATCTTTATGGAGAAACATGTCAGATTTTCACAGACCATAAAAACTTAAAGTACATATTCTCATAGAACGAGTTGAACATGAGACAACGTCGTTGGATGGAATTAATCAAGGACTATGATTGTATAATTGATTATCATCTAGGAAAAGCTAATGTAGTGCCAAATGCACTAAGTAGAAAATATTCATCTCCACCCATAGATAAAGCACAGTCGAATTCTTTAATGTGCTTTAAATGGGACAGTTTGCCTCTTTGAGACAAATAAATGTCTAGTTAAAAGTATCTTTGTTAGATGGATTGCTAGCCGAGATGCATGTGAAACCTACTCTGAGACAACTGATTAAAGAGGCAGAACATGCTAATACTGTGATTCAGTAGATCAGGTCAGAGTATGGTAGTAAGAAATGTGACACTTTCCATGAGTCAGAGGATGAGGTAATCTGTTACCATAGTAGGATGGTAGTACTTAATTCCAATGACTTAAGAAAGATAGTTATGGAGGAAGCTGATTCATCCATGTATGAAATGCATCCACGGAGTATTAAAATGTATCATAACTTAAAAGATATGTATTGGTGGCCTGGTTTAAAGAAGGATGTAGTTGAGTTTGTTATGTGGTGTCCAGTGTGTCACCAAGTTAAAGCAGAACACTAGAAGCCTACATGAACATTGCAACCCTTACCTGTACCACAGTAGAACTAGGATTACATGGCGATGGACTTTATGGTTGATCTACCCAGAATAGCCAAAAGTCATGATTCCATTTTGGTGATAGTTTATAGGTTGACTAAGTTAGCACATTTGTTCTATTAGAATAACCTATACTAGTGAAAAACTTGCACAGAACTACATAGACGAGATAGTGCGGTTGCACGGAGTTCCAGCAACAATTGTGTCTGATAGAGGTCCCCAGTTTACAAGTCATTTTTGGGAACGACTACATTAAGCCTTGGGTACGCAGTTAAAGTTTAGCACAACTTTTCAGCCCCAGACAGATGGACAACCTGAAAGGACTATATGGACTTTGGAGGACTTTCTTAGTGCTTGTTTTCTTTAGTTTGTAGGAAGTTGGGACTTACATTTGAGCTTAATAGAGTTTTACTACACCAATAGTTGTCAGAAAATTATTGATATGGCAACATATGAAGCATTATATGGTAGACGTTGTAGATCTTCGTTATGCTGGTATGAGATAGGAGAATACCAACTTCTGGGTCCTGAATTAGTGCAACAGACAACTCAAAAGATTGAAGTAATACAACAACAATTGAAGGTTTCACAGGATAGACAAAAGTCATATGTCGATAAACATCATAGACCTTTAGAATTCCAAGTTGGAGACAAAGTTATCTCAAGGTCTCTCCTGGTAAAGGTGTTCTCAGATTTGGGAAGAAGGGTAAGTTAGCTCCTAGATTTATGAGACCTTACCCAATGACAGCATGGATTGGAAATGTAGCCTATAGGTTGGAGTTGCCACCTGAGCTACATAGACTACATCTAGTGTTTCATATATCTATGTTGAGAATGTGTCATCCTGATAAAGAGTAGGTATTGCAACCTATAGAGGTAGAATTGAATGAAGATATAACCTATGTGGAAGGTCCAATGATGATTCTTGATAGAAGAATCAAGAAGTTGAAAAAGAAAGACATAATTTTGGTGAATGTTCTCTGGCATCACCATGGCATTGAAGAAGCCACAAGGGAGCTGGAGGAAGAAATAAGGAGGAAGTACCCTTCTCTTTTTTCTTGAAATTTTGGGGACGAAATCCCTATTAGGGGTTGATAATTGTAACATCCCTGACCTGGGTTATGGCATAAACCTGGAATTTTTTCTTAATTAAGTTATTTATAAACTTGTTTTAATATTTTGAAAAGTAATTAAGACTCAAGGAGAGTTTCATTTTCAAGTTTGAGATGATTTGCAAACTGTTTGTGCATTATATGATAGTTTGGGTGTAAATTGCAATTTACCCAAGATGAGGGGTTATATTGCAATATATCACATATTGAACATACCTCAAGTGCTTTATAATCATAAAAGATAGAATTATGCTAAGCGGTGGCTTGTGGAAAGCCTAAGTTCCAAGTTGGAACTTGTTTGAATAATGTTCGTGCCTTGTATACTAATTTTGGTGCAAATTGCAATTTACCCAAAATGTAGGTTTGATATGCAAATTACCATTTCTAGAGTGTCCCTACGCTCTCTTAGCATCATCTATAGGAGATATAAATAAATAGGCACCATGTTTGAATCATATTTGAGTGATTATTTTTCTTGGTGATGAATAGACCAAGAAGAGTTGTATAGTTGAAACCCTAAAATGAGTTATATTGAGTTTTAGAGCTTATATGGGAGTGCCAATTGGCCAAGGAGCCATAGAGGAGGTCCCATATCATTTTTGCAACTCTTGGAAAAGGCCATGATGAGTTAAGCACCTCAAGAAGGTTATGGATATTGTTTTACAACTTTCCTTGGAAAAGTTGTATCAGTTTGTGAATAAAGTGATGTTGGGTTGAAATTACTAGTTCAACAAGATAACTAATGGCCAAAATCTTATCCTTAGATCATCCCCAAGAGTTTTGCATGTCAATATAAATATGTGTTCATGCATGCACACATGTCAACCCATGCATGGACATGTGTCACCTAGTAGTGTAAGGTGATGACACCTCTTATACACTCTCTCTTATGAACATCAATTATATATACCACTCCTATCACCTACTAGTAAAACTTTTCAATCCTACAACTCTCTTTCTCTTATATATTATGCATAGTAGTTGAGGAGCAAGTAGGAGCTCGAGCCTTAAGCTTAAGGAGAATCCACTGTCATCTTCAACCTTGGTTGAAGCATGAATCTCGAGTTGTGATTCTTCCTTTCTTTTCTTATTCACCAAGTTCATATCTATGGTGATTCTTTGCATATATAGGAGTTGTGAACAAGTCTTGGATCTTTTATAAGTTCATCTTCAACCTTGGGAACGTGAAGCTCTGGAGCTTGGAGCTTTGAAGTTGTTCTTGAGCTGGGTTATATAACTTGAACCCAATCATGTTATTATTCACCTTCAATCTTGCTATACTTGTTGATCTACTTTCAATTTTGATTTTTCTTGAATAATTGATGAATCTATGAGTTCTAGTAGTTGCATAGGACTGTTGTCCATGAACTAGAATAGTAAGGGACGAAATTCTAGAGCTTGATGATGATGACATCATCATGGCACAAACTGATATTGGGTCGAAGCACCTCTAACCCGATATGGTAATGAAACCCAATATGGCGATATGAAATCTGTTATACCTTGGAACCCCAGCCCTATCATTGTGTACATTTGTGTTGGTTGAAAAAGGACTAACAAGTTGTCTAGGCTATCACTCAACACATGATAGGTTGATACTTTGAAGGTTTGAAAAGGTATGAGCATAAGGGTCTAAATCGATATGCAAAACCCTACACTTGAGTAACCCAATATAAGTGACACACATACACACCTCTTGGATGATATGGAGGTAAGCACATACCTCTTGGATGATATGGTGGTAAGCACACACCTCTTGGACAATAGGGTGGTAAGCACACACCTCTTGGATGATATGGTTGTAAGCACGCACCTCTTTCCTGATATGGTAGTAAGCATACACCTCTTACCTGATATGGTAGTAAGCATACACCTCTTCCCCGATATGGTAGTAAGCATACACCTCTAACCCAATATGGTGGAAGCACCTCAAATCCAATATGGAGGTAAGCACCTCAAATCTGATATACTTGATTGAGTAACACATGAAGTGTGTTATGTCAAATGATACATTAAGATGTAAAGTGTTTAATACATTTTGAGAAGTGTATGCCAATGTACCTTGTGAAAAGGGTTTAGCCAACTTAATAAAGTATGATTTAATCAATATCCTAGTGAGGATGAGAGAGAAACTCATACTTTATGTGATAATGATTTAATGATAAATGATGAGAATAAACAAGTATGATTGAAAACTTATGATGTCAATTTATGAGCCTAATATGTGTGGAGCTATGAATTAGGGTTTTAATTCTTGATAATATGAATTTGAACCCTAATCAACTAAAAAGGGAAACCCTAGCCCTAATAATTGGAAGGTTGTATTTATCCTGTATTGCATGGTGGTGATATGTACTTGATATTGTTTTTATCATGAAATACTAACCATGCAGGTATCATTAGATGATGAGCATAGCCAGGTATGAGCTATGATGTTTCATATGATACATATTAAATGGGCCTTGTGAGCCATGTGAAATACTTGTGCAACAAGTATAATGTATACCTGGGTCTGAGGACCTAGAGGTAATAGTTACCTGATAAGAGGTGACAATGTTCAATGATGAACTAAGGGTTTGAATACCCAGATCTAGCAATCGTGATGATGATAATGTTAAAGGATGAGAATCCTCGGTAATGTGATAAGGGACTGAGATCCCAAGTGTTATGCATTTAATGTGTTCCAAATAATATGAAAGTAATTGATAAATGTATTACACCTTACTTTGTAGCATCTGTTATAATTCATGCTTGTAACTTGGTTGATGCTAAAATATACCGTAATGCACCTAATTGATGAAGTGGAACCTTATCATGTAGTTGTCATGGCCATAGATCCATTTAGTGTTAGAATTTGCTGAATGGTGAAATGAGTTTAACTCGGAGAGCATATTTTTTAATATGTGGGGTGATGGGCGAACATATCTTTACGTCCAAATAGGGATTGTTGTGTGATCTTCCTAGAGTATGGCTATGTGCCATGACTCAATATTAATGTACCGGGGTTGCTGTGTGATCTTCCCAAAGAGAATATATCAGGGTTGCTGTGTGATCTTCTCAAAAAGAGTGCATGTTGTTGTTGTAACTCTATAGTGAAGTGGCCACTATACCCTAG
This sequence comes from Alisma plantago-aquatica, assembly GCA_963693085.1. Lineage (NCBI taxonomy): Eukaryota > Viridiplantae > Streptophyta > Magnoliopsida > Alismatales > Alismataceae > Alisma > Alisma plantago-aquatica. The sequence continues at coordinate 192,213,535 of OY856413.1, read as the reverse complement.
CAAGCTAGTTGCAGTTTGACACATGATGTCACTACCAGTGGTCTCATACTGACTAAGGCAGGTGAGGTCTTGGAAGTCGGCTCTTCCTTTGACCTTGTACGGTACTGATTTCGACTAAGAGGTGGTCGGTTGGAGCATGAGCGGTATACCTCATCTCCTCAGGGCATAAGTGTGGTTGTAAATATGTAATCAGTCATGTAGCATATTTTATTAAGGATTGAATACGGAAACATTGGTTGATGTTACACTACTTTTATACATCTTAAATATATAGATGTTATATGTGTTCTTTGTATTCCTTATAAAGTGAATAGATGATTTATTGCTCTATCATAGATAGTTGCATTGCTTTAAAAGATGATATTGCTCTATTCTTCTTATAAATAGTGATTCATCTTGATTATTAATATAAAAGATCCTCTACTCAGTTTTATATTATTTACCTGTGATAATAATGTTGTTGGCGGAGAGTTTCTCGCTGGGACTTTTGTCTCACCCCGTTGGTCCCAATATTTTTAGGTGGATGCGGACAAGGAGGTAAAGACCATACTATAGAGGGAGGACAACAACAGCAGGGACAACAGTAACAACTCATGTTGAGCGTGTTGTCTAGTGTGTCTTGTAGATAGAAGTCCTATGTGTCATCTCTGTACTCTCAGGTCCTTGGGAGTTAGTACGTAATGGTTTTATAAATGATTTGGGATTTTGCCTAGTATGCCTTGAGGTTTTTTGTTGCTTATGTATATGTTTGGGCAAAGCAACTAGTATATGCTATCCTCGAGATGAGATGGTACAATGTGAACCATGATATATATATTGCTTGGTTCTTTCTTTAAGAATTTCTTGGAAATTGATCTCTTTGCAAAATGTTTTTAATTTTTAGTGATTTTTGTTAATCCGCTGCTAATGGTTATTCCGCGTAGTTACTGTGTAATTTGGCTATTAGTTTGATAGCAGTCATCACAATGGACATGTTAAGATCATATGGACTAAGATTCGTGGGTGGTTTGTCTCTAAGTGCGAGTGGGAGTCTGTTGGTATGTATGCCTAGAGAGAAAATTGTATGATGATTGGAATGTGGCATTAGATACCTAATTTGATAGTGATAAAGGTGACTCCATCTACTATGTTTGTCTCTATCATGAGATGATGACACAGACTAGTAGATGTCTAAGGAATGGTGTTACTCAATGACATATGTCTTTAGGTTGATGACATGAACAATGAGATCATATGTATGATTAGAGTACATACATTCTTGTTATTTCCCTAGTTAGATATTATTATGGAAGAAAAATAGACAACAATAATACATAAAGACTAGAGGGTGTATTGACTGATGACATAGTTCATTAGTTATGATATGTGATATCAAGTCAAGCATACAGGTATATGTTAGAGAATAGTGTATCGGACAAACCCACCTTGCGAGTGATACATATCTCCTATAGAATGATAGTCAGAATCAACTCTCATAGTGATAGTGGTGATTGTGTTTCTTAGACTAAAGTCACTACACTCATTACATGTCGTTCATTGTACTTTGACGGCATCTAATGTGACCTTGAATAAGGTTTCTATAAAGGTGATGCAAGGGTACTCTGTGACACTTGGGGATTGAGTGGGAGTGATGTAGATGATATTCATCCCTCCTATAGGAGATTAATATCCATACCACTTGATAAGCAAGACTGAGAAATGTAAGGCCACACTCATGTGATTCGATATATGATATGTGAACTCACATGCATCTCAAACAATCTGCTTTAGTTCAAGGAACATGGATTGAACGTTGAAGAGGATGATGATTCCATGCCTTGAATTCAATCCATATGTCAGAGATAAAGGAACTATATGATCATGGTAACACTGATCATGGTTTGTAGGTTGAAGTTGTTCTCCAACTTTCTGAATTATTTGAGTAGCAATTTTGTGTTTCTAGATATTGCTCATTTCTTGTGATGTCATAAGTTAGTTATGGACATTCACTACCAACATAATTTGGAACCTACATGGTCACACACATAGATGCACTTAGAATAGGAGATTATTCATGAATGATTTTTAACTTGATTATTAGAATTGTTTAGGTATATAACTAAACAACAAAGATTAAAAATTGACTAACTGGACTTTGAACTGACCAGTTCAAGTGTTGAAACGATCGGCTAGAGTTAGGTCAATTGGAAACATAATTGGTTGAATATTTGCCTGACCTGGACATGTGAAATGATCATTTCATGATGTGACTGACCGGTTCATCATCTGGGTCGTCCAAATCAATGATCAATTTGATTGGATCAAGGATTAATGTTGATGTCATGATTTTGTATTAATTGAATATTGAATGCCAATTTGATTATAAAAATAAAAGTACTTGAACTGATCGGTTCACCTCTGAACTGACTAGTTGGATAGTGAACCGACCAGTTCACCATTTGTAGTTCCAGAAAATTCATAAATTTCATCTCTTCGACTCCTAGACTGACTGGAAACCCTATCCCTTGCTCTTCATCTAAATAGAGGAGTACTAGGGGCTTCCTAGACATAATAATAAGCTCTAACAATTGTTGTCCTCTCTGGTAGTGGTAACCAATAAAGAGCTCGAGCAAGTTCTACCCATAAAAGGAGGGATAGCAAAGGAAAGACAATTGTGAGAGAGTGAATTGGTGCTAGTACATTGATGTTTGAAGCGACAAATCCCTCCCATTAGCTCTGGTAGAACAATGTGGAGTTCTTAGTAGTCTGTGTGGACTACTCTAGAGTTGATGTGGTTTCACCCTCTAGGAGGAAACCGCCAACCGCCAACCACCATCCATGGTGTTGCACCCAGAGGCCATTCGTGATGACTGTTTGAGTGTCGTTGAAGAAGGAGCATGCTACTTCGTGAAGAAGAAGCATGATGTTGCTTGGAGAAAAAGCATGCTACTACATCGAGAGTTGCCATTGAACTTGTTCCAGGATTAGGTATAACTCTGGTTACCTTCTTTCCTAGATACATTTTTGTTGACGCGATCTTGCTGATTAGGGAATCATGCTTTGAATTTTTATTTTTTCTTCCTTAACTGTTGTCCCGATTTCTCAACAAGATCTAGCTTAATCTCCATATTACGATTCCTTGATTTACAAACATCCTTAGAAGGAATAGTCTCTTGGACAAGCATCACATTATGAATGATCCTTCTCCGTAGAATGAAATTCATTTGACTCGGTGCAATCTAGTTGTTAAGGTACAAATTCTTGCTTGCCACTATTATCTTACATAAAAGTTTAGGGCAGACATTATTCAATGATATTGGTCACAAGTGATTATAGGTTGTGAGATTATATGAATAAGAACAATTGTAGAATCAGTAACTCCTTCCTTCAATCTACCACCTCAAAAAATTTTAAGACTTGCTACCACTCATTGAAAGTAGTCTTTGTTGCACCCTTCTCAAAGGACTACCACTTCCTCAGTATAGCCCATTTACCTCAGTCGTAAAATATTCAACGACAAAGAAATCAAGAGATGCCCCCTTCCATGATCTATCGGTTCGTATGAATTTATGAAATTAACACTTTAGATAGGGGCAAAGTTGGAACTTATACTTTAAAATGTTAATTCCATAAATGTAACCTTTTACAAGGCTATTTTTTTTATTCTTGTTTCCTTATATATTGATTCGTGGCCGTCACATAAAAATTGAGAATTGGATATCATTTTTATTTTGTATGTGATTAGTTTCATATAAGAGTTGCATTGCGTACAATCCTAATAGTAAATATAGAACACGATTTTGGGGTTCACTACTGAAATAAGGGTATGATCCGTTTGTTGAAAATATTAATTTAAGCACAAGTAAATTTTCGGAATCTCTAGATCGGTATTTGAAATTTGACTTATGATGACTTTCAAGTGACTGATTTGATGTAAGTGCAAACGAAAAAAAATTCCTTAATTTTTCTAGTCACTATGGTCCCTTATAACAAAATGAGATTAAAAATGCTTCATCTTTGTTATAAATGGAAAGCTATACAATATAATATGTCGCAATATGTTGTTAGTCAGCCCGGAACTTGTTTCCGGTTCATTTTTATAGCAAATCCAGGAGTTGTCTTTTATACAAATTTAAGGAACTCCGTACTCCTCGTCAGGACTCTAGTTTTGGACTCACGTAAAACCAATCATGAAAATAAATAAGGCACTCAAGTTGCTAAGGGTTCCATGTCACTTGCTACAATGAAGAACCCAGTAAGATGATTTCAGGTGTAAATAATCGCATACCCACAATATCTTATTATATTGTTTAATATCATTGACAAGCTGAAGCTTCTATTAGTCGCATCCTAATAAAAACTACACAAACTATGCTAATGAACATTACACATTAACTTTAATATTCAAACCTACGAAAAAAATAATCCCATCAAAATCAAGGCCTACAGTTCAATTCTAGGAAATGAGGCTTTATAGATTATGACTTACGACCGAGCTATTGGAGCCTAACAAAAAACCACTGAATGAAATCACTCCTTAATAACTGAAATTTGGGTCTTTAACGTGCGCCATCAACAGACACGAGTATGAACTAGATCCAGATCAATAATCTGCATTGTCGGTGCAGTTTTGAGATCGACGTACATTTATCCTTGCTTATCTTAGCCACTGTTAGCAATTTGCACCCACGCCCCCTTGGACGGGACCCCGTCGTGCACGACGAACAGGAGGTAGTACCCTGCCGGTGCGAGCGCGGCCGTCGCTGGAGTGATACCGTCCAACTGATATCTACCACCGCCTGATCTTCTCATACCTTGCGTCGGCAAAACGAGCAGCCTCTGGTTCATGGAGAGAGAGTGCGTGGTGAAAGATGGGGCCATCATTGTGACCTTAACATCAAGAACCTCGTCCGCATCGAGCTCGAACTTCACAGTTATGTTCTGGCCATACGTTACCTTATCACCTGGCGTGACGGCCGTAATGGACGGCCGGGGCGGGGATCCAGGCATCAGGTAGGGTGGGTGGAATGCCTGAAGGCTGAGTTCGGTGGGGAAAAGCACGCCACTGAACTGGTAGCGCGCGTGTGGATTGCTCCCGCCGACGAGCACTCGTCCGTCAGGGAGAAGGTAGGCGGTCGAGTGGTAGAGACGAGGTATAGGGGTTGAAGCGAGAACCTGAAATGGGGCAGAGTCGCTGTGATATGTTGCCCCGGTACGGTATAGCACCGGACTGAGCACTGGATCTCTGCCCATCTCCCACCCGGCGCTGCCTCTCGCAGCTCCGTTGATAATCAAGACATCTCCGGTGGGAAGCAGGAGCATGTCCCCCATCACCCTCGCCATGGGCATTCGCATCATGACCCACTCAGCCGGCGAGGTTTGGTCGCCATTGGGTGTTATCCGTAGGCGGCCGCATGTGTTTGATGCAGGGAGGAAGATGGACCTGTTAGCTTTGATATTGGAATCGGGGTCCGCCCCGCCGCAGACCATGACTTCAGCTTGCACAGCATCGCCATCACTCGTCAGCTGAAGAGGGAGGAGGACGGAGGAACCGGTGCTGGGGTAGCTGCGTGCGGCTCCACCGGGCATTTCCGGGAACCGGCGGATGACTCGGTGGTTTACGTAATCAAGGAGTATGGATTTCGTGTTGGCGAAAACGAAGAGGTTACCGTCAGGCATTAAGTGGACAAAAGGGTAGAGGTTGTTCTCTACCACGGGATCTTTTGTCTCTCGAAGAAACGGCAAGTCGAACACTTCTGATGTCTCTGCCTTCTTAGGCACGAATTCGTAGTTGAACTGCCTCCTGCCTCCAATCACGATGACGGTCTCCCCGTCGGGCAACACCTGGTTGGTTGCATACCACCTCCGCATAGCTAGCCCATTGGGTTCCTCAACCCAGTCGCACGGCGCCTGGTCACTGTCGTCTGAGGAACACGGAACGAAGTGGCGGACGGCGCGGTCGCCGTCGTTGAACCCGCCTGTTTGGATGATGGTGCCTGAACGGAGGAGTGCACCGGAGGAGCACCAGGTGTCGGTGAGGATGGTAAGAGGGCGGATGCGGGAGAAGTTTGGGTCGAACTCCACTGAATGAGCGGAGCAGTCGTGTGGGACGGCTCGGTCGAGGACGTCGTCTCGGCATCTGCCATGGGGGAGGGAGATGTTGGATGTCCCGAAGTCAGTGCGGTCGAAGATGACCAGCTTATTGTTTGGTAGGAGGGCCATATGCATTGCCGAGATGCCTATGCTTGGACTTACCATCTCCCACCTGCCCAGGCCACCGGCAGCTCCTTCTGACTCTGATGCTACTGCTGCTTCTGGTCCTCCATTGCCCGTACTCGTCGCCTTGCTGCGGCAAGAAAAGAGGGTAATCACCAAGCACAGCCATTGCAGGGAGGCAATTGCTGCTGATCCTGCTCTTGCTAGAAATGGCAATGGTTGACCACAGGTGTTCCATTTCCTCGTCCCCATTCTCCTCACGCCCTTAAAATCGCTCATGTGACAACCAATGCCCGAAGCACGATGCCTTCTATCTTCTTTCTTCTAATTCTCGATCTTTTCTTTTCTGTCGGTGTTCTTCTCGGATGCCCATAAACCAAGTATGTACAGAGATAGAAGTGCTTGCCGAAACCAGTTCTATTTTCATTTTTCCTCTTGATTGAAGTTGTATATTCAATGGTAGCATTTATGGCTGCTGCTCTTATCGGTTTTGGTTGGGTAATTCGGCGGAGCGGTAGATGGAAGCAGTAATGTCCAAAAGGGGACAAGAACTGTGGCCAACTTTGGAGACCGAGAAGTCGAGAGCCAAGTCTCCCACCGTGCAATGCAGATGTTGGGAGTGAAGTCTCCTATCGGGACAAGAACTGAGCCAACCTGATTATGGAGACAGGCTTCGGTCAGAGTGCAGGGAGAACGCACACGATTGGGCACCACAAAGGTGAACAACCTGGCGGGTGATTAAGGGGCATTGATGAAATGTGGTGCAGATGACGAATCTAGATCTATTGATGCAAATGTAAAACGTAACCATTGCTGATCTTTACATTTTACTTTTTGGTAGGGAAACTTATTTATTGAGACATATGGAGACTAAGCGTTGGACATTTATGTAGGGAGTGATGATATCATATGACCCAGCTTTCTCCAAGAATGATTGCTTCCAACTTTTGAAGAATAGTTCTCCAAGACGATCGTCGTTGGTTTTTTTTTTGGGGGGGTGGAAATTTTATTTGGTAAAGAACTGGTTGTAGTCATACCGACACGAATTCACTGAATCCCATCAGAATAATGCAATTAAGCATGATTGGAGATAGTAGTAATAAGAGATGGATGACCTGTGACTTAGTGTTTAGAGTCAATTAGACATAACACCTCCCATCCCTAGGAAACCACCAAATTTATAGAGGCTTATTTTCTTTACGCAAAGCAGTCATTATCTCCTAGACTAAGGAAATGGTTAATAGGAGAGAGAAAAAGGGACAAAAAAAGAGTGTACCCGTAGAAGAACGTGGAGGAGTTCCTCTCATTATCTCTATTGTACTTTTTTCTAGGAAAGAGAATACAGTCCATTAAGTTTCAAGAAAAAGTTACTTAGTTCTCGTAACTTGTACTCCCTAATGAATTTTTCATTAAAATAAAAAGTACTAGATTTATAATAAAAATAATTTCCAATAAGACTAATATTGATATATTTTGGAGGGAAAAGAATATGACAGATGTATACTTCTCTCTTCTATCGTATTGTACAAATGTGTACCAACAATCATTTAGATATTGCGACATATGATTTAACAGTTTCTTGCATTTCTACAACTTATCGTTGATTAGAAAATATGTATATCCTTTCATTTAATGATCTAGGGATGTCAATTTGAAGTGATTTTTGATACACATGTTATCTAAGGGGTATGCATCACATCCGTAAGGTTGGATTGATTTTTATACTTTTACAATCGTCACAAATGAAGATGGGTACATGTAAGCTACATGTACTCGATATATATATATATATATATATATATATATATATATATATATATATAGAGAGAGAGAGAGAGAGAGAGAGAGAGAGAGAGAGTTCGGCTAGAATACACTCGAGTGTATTTAGAGCATAATACACTCAAGTAGTTTTTCATGATGCAATATGTTTTTCAAAAATCTAATCCATTGATCTTCTTAAACATCTTGTGAATAGCTCATATGCAAAATTTGAGCACATTTGGACATTTATAGGTCATGCTATAAAGATCGCAAAAATTATACATTTCAAATTAGTTTCGCGTGACGATTTTTTTTCCCTTGGATGAGTGTCTTACACTCATCCAAATGGGCTCAAAATTTGTATGTATCCTATTTATAGAATAACAGTGAAGATTAATGGTTTACATTTTACAAAAACTAGTCTTGATATGCAAACACACTTGAGTGTATTCGTGCGATCTGTACACTCGAGTGTATTCTAGCCTGACTCTCTCTCTCTCTCTCTCTCTCTCTCTCTATATATATATATATATATATATATATATATTCTCTCATCTTCTATACGTAGGTTTCCATCATCTCTCATACTGTACTTTTAGTACAATACTAATGCTTACTTCACCTCTTTCTTTTCTATTTCTCTTCTCCTTTTTAATATATACTTCCCTCCTCATCTCTCATCTCACTTTTCTACTTCCCTCCTCTTTTTTAAATATACTTCTCTCCTCTCTCTTTTGAACTATACACATATTTTTAGTACAATTTATTTTTCTTTCTCTCTCCTATTTCTCTCCTGTCTTATTTTCTACAATTGCTCTTGTTTTTTCGTAATGTACTAATGCTTTGTAGTACAAAAATAATGTTTATTTCTCTCACTCTCTTTCCTAATGCTTCCCTCTTTTTCTTTTCTTTGCTCCTCTTTCATACGTAATATACAAATAATTTAGTATAGTACAAGAGAATTAAGCATTAATATTGTACAAAATTAACATTCATAGAGTACGAGAAAGGAGAGAAGTATATATCTCTCATGTTATTTTTTCTCTGAAGTATGTCAACAAGTATTTTTTATAAGAATTTGATTGCATTTTTTTAATAAAAAATCACTAAGGATTGAGAGTTATGAGAAAAAAAAATTTCTCTCCTCTCATTTTATATACTTTCCTCCTCTCTTTTTTCTTTTTATATTTATCCCCTATTTATTTTATTACATATAAAAATGTATTGCACATGATTTTACAGCAGAAAGAGATATCTGTTAGAGGAAAAAAATCTAGAAGACACACGTTCCCATGACTGGGTGGGCAACCAGTCAGATCACCCGTTATGTGTAGAATTTTTCTAGTGTTTATATTGCACCCCATTCAAAGATAACGAGTAGTGGCTCCATTGATGGGATCCATACACAAATGATGAAGTGACTTGAGTCCCATCACTATCTAATTAACCACTCCTTAGGAATCCTTCTCCATCATGTAGTCAGCTTCAGAATGGCATGACAGAATCCCACAATTTGCAAACATTGTGGGTTCGTTTGAATCTTGTCAGTATGGGTTCGATGTGTAATGTAAAATTTCCTAAAATACCTAGAAGGGGATCAATCAAATTATCCTATATATAGGTCATTCCTAAATGTGGAAGAAGTTTCTTCAACTAATTCAAATCTGGTTGAGTTGATGTTTCACCTTCCAATCAACTTGCCATGAATAATTCTCAACGGTACTTATATCATTAGATTCAAATATCTTCATGTGACAACCTGGCTTTGACAATTTGACTTTCTCTCTCCTCCATTGTACTCTTTCTCTCATTAAGTGACCTTCTTAAAATTTCAAAATAAATTTCATATTTGGAGTGTTGTGATACTCCAATTTGGTCACATCAGTAGTTGATTTTACTCTGTGGGACATTCATTTACAAAATTTCACTATGTACCATTCATTAATCTAACATCACCTTACAAGGGAAATTAAATCTCATAATTGTGTCCACCTTGTTATCTAATTTTTTTCATGTTGTAGAGCTTTCATCACAAATGCATTGCAAAACGTTGCCTTAAATGGAGCTATGAATCATGAGAAATAGCTATTTGAATATCTCCATTTAATGTTTGATTTAACTTGATTTTGAGACTAATTAGGCCCAAATATGGTGTGTGACACAATTAGGGGAGGTTCCCCCTTTGACTAGAAAGAAAACCTCATGGTGTCATTTCCACCAATCCAAGTAATGTCTAAACCCATGTCGGCCATCCATCCCTTGGTCCATGGATATGACTGAGGTATTATCTTCAACCGATGTACCTCATCGACGTGTTTATCACTGCCATTGTTCCAACTACCCACCTTGTAGACCAATACTCCCATTCTAGCCTCCTTTTTGACATCTAACCCTAGCTTTCGCTAAAAACTACTTCCGCACTCATCTCTAATATTTTCCATCTTCTTGTTCCCTAGGGCACCTTATTCTCCTTTTCTTCTTCATTGGAATCCATGGTCCCACCACCATCCCCTCAAGGATTCCATCCTCTTAGCCTCCCCCGACTTTGATTCTTGGCCCTCTACCTTGGTTGGAGCAAGGCCCGCTTGACAGACACTATTGTGGCTCATTTAGGTAGGTGAGGCGCAACCCTTCCATCCACTTTGAGAACCTATTGTAGTCGTGAGGCTAACAGCTAGTGCACGCTGGAATGACTGGAAGAAGAAGTGCAGACATCTTGAGAATAATCCCAAACATCCTGATCAGCTGAAGGTCATCTCTACACATTTTGGCAATGTGTATGCACCACCTCCTCATCTAGTGAAGCTAGCTTCCATTCCTATAAACATTGACGACAGTGATATTGTGATTGTTGAGAAAGAACAAATGCAAGACACATTTATTGATTTTGATATAGAAAAGGCTCCCAATGTTGAAGCGCCACTGTTTGAGATGGCTGAATCTGATGTGCCTGTCTAGAAGCCATGACCTCCTTACTAGGAACATCTCACGCAAACAAGGCTAGAGGCTAGATTTGTGAGATTCAAGGAATCTATGAAAAAACATCACATGGACAACCCCGTCTTGGATGACCTTGTTGAAATTCCTACAAGGTCAAAGTACTAGAAGACTCTACTGACATGAAAATACACCATAGAAAAATATGAGACTTTGAAATAAAAAATAACCACTTCTGACATCATCCTAAATAAAATGCCAAAGAAGTAAGAAGATCTCAGTTCTTTTGGTGTTGGTTGTTATCCAGGTGGCAACACTTATAAGAAAGGACTTGCAAATCTAGGTTCCAGCATTTCCATCATGACATACAACTTATGGAAAATAATAGGATTCACATATATGTTTTTGTACAGCTATGACTATCTAGCTTTCATATTTCTCTAAGACAAAGCCCATGTGCATCACAAAGGATGTTCCAGAGAAGGTTGGAAAGGATGCCTACGTCCCCTATGATTTTGTGATCATGGACATCAAAGAAAAACTCTACTATGATCTTATTTTTGGCCTCTTATTATTATCTACATACCATGCCCTAATTGATGTGGAGGTAGGTACCATTCTCTTACGACTAGGAAGAGAAACTCATGAATTTGTGTGTTTGACAAAATGAAAAGCCCAAGCATTCATGAAGAAGTATTCTTGCTTGATTGCATTGATAAGCTATCTCGTTTCAACAAGAATGGGAGGTGTTAGAAGAACATTTGCATACAACCCTCACTATTCCATCCAGTTTAGATTTTGAGGATGAGCAAGTCCGCAAGTGCATGATCCATCGTGATACCATTGAGGTAGCTCCTAAGGATAAATTTTAAGAAGTGATGATGATTTATTTTGTTGAAGAGAAACTTGGACCACCAAGGGCTCTCAGAAATGTATAAAGTTGCTTGACCCCCTAGTCATGAGTAGTAATAACCTTGGCCTATTGGTCAGACATCGTACATACTGTAGGGACATGGTGCAAGAAGCAATTAGTGTATGTCATGTGTCATCAGAACCCAAAGTGCGAGCACAAGTGGAGAAAAAATGACACAGTCACTGGATCGGCAACAGGCGGCTATGATGAGATGTGTATTGAGTGGTATCTTTTTTTATTCCTATAGTTTTAAATAGAATATTAAAAACAAAACATATCCCCCTAATCCTGTGTCCAAATTATATGAAATTATATACCATATTGATCATCTCAACAAGATTTCACACAATAGACTAGGTTTTTGACTCTAATTCTACTTCTTTGTTCTTTGATTTCCTACAAAATGCTAATTTTAATCATTTGAATTAATTAATGCTTTCTTTATGATAAAGCATGTATCATTATTTTTCTTGTACACTCTTAATCATCAAATCAATATATTTTGCTCACTTTTAAACTATTTGTGTCACCTAATCACCTTCCATGTACTATAAGATGACTTTTTGCACATATTTGACTTGTTTTGAGCATAAATGATGAAGCTTGATCAAAGTGGTGATCAAAGTCTAAATGAGCTTGAATTTCAAGCTAAATTTGAAACCAATAAATTACACCTCTCCGTGACACTAATGCCAATTCCTAGTATCTTTTTTGCTATTTTTGATTCATATGACACTCAATGTATGACTGTAACCCTTGTGTGGTGATGCATGTTTACTCTTTAATATGGTGTGGTGTTCGACTCCATTTTTACACCAAAATCCTTTACATGCTTGATATCAGTAACACCATGATTGTAACATCCTTGACCTGGGTTATATTTTAACCCTAGGTATTTTTCTTAATAAAGTTGATTATATACTTGCTCTTATATTTTGAAAAGTAATTAAGGCTCTTGAGGAACTTATATTTCAATTTCAGTCTTTTTTTAATAATGTTGAGGCTTTGTTTTGATTAATTTTGGACTATAGTGCAAATTACCCAAGTTGAGGGGTTAAATTGCAAATTGCACATGAAAAAATGTTCCTCTAATTTTTAGACACCACAAGAATGAATATGATGTAGTGGTATGGTTTCCACAAGCTTGGGTACCAAGATAAAGCTTGTAAAGCAATCCTTGTGCATTAAAACCTAGTTTTGGTGTAATATGCAATTTACCCAAAATCTAGGGTTCAATATGCAAAATATCACCTCTAGAGGGTCTCTCATGTTTCTTGGCATAAATTAGAGCAAATAAAATGAGAGGGGTGCCTCATTTGAATTATCTTGGAGGAGAGAGAATCTTGACATTAAAATAATCAAGATTTAAGCATATATGGAACTTTAATTTAATTTAATGCAAAAAGAAATAAATTAATTGAGGAGCCCTTCAACCAAAAGTTGAGGGATGTGTTTGCAATAGTGTTGGACGATCTTGTGCCTTGATATGGCACAAAAATATCTTGGTTGAGTGGAAGCCACTCACATTAATATAATAAAAAATATTATCCACTAAAGGTTGGATATTAATATAAAACTCTTTAAGGTGATTAATTTCTTTTCCTTTAATTCTTGGATAATGATGAAGTTTTGCAAGAAAAGGCAGATATCTTCGTGGCTAAGGAGTTGGGGGGGGGAATGTGGCAATAGTTTTGGAAATTAAAGAAAATAATTTCCTTTTTCTCTTTCCTTGAAATCCTTATACATACCCCTTTTCCTACCCACTTAAGGATCTTTTCCTTAGTTTCTTTTCTCACCTTGCTTTGGCCGACCAAGGGAGAGATCAGGAGCAGGAGAGGGACGACCATAACCTGTTGGTAAGTTTTGATCATCTTCTACCTCGGATTCATGGTGAAAACCCTAAATCAATGCTTGATTATTGGTTTTCTTCACTCGATTTCCAATCCTAGCCAACTGGTTCATCCAAAAGCTCAAGAACGGACCTTGGGCAGTTTCTGGAACTCCATCCACCATTAGATCCGTGGATCTTGGAGCTTGGATATCAGATTTGAGGCAGTTTTTATAACTTTAACCCTTAAACATTGATATTGCATCAAGTTCTTTATGATTTGTTGGTTATTTTCTTCTATTTTGAACTCTTTTGATGCATTGCTGCAATTCCAATGAAGAACAGCAGTTTTTCTTGGATGAATGAAGGGAGAAGATGATCACATCATCTTATATTTTTATACAAAGAAATCTCAGTCCAAACAGTTTCCATCAGTTGCTCAAACGGTTTCCCAAACCGTTTGGGAGCAAACGGTTTCAAACCGTTTGAGATGAAACGGTTTCACCAAACCGCATGAGGGAAACGGTTTCAGACCATTTGGAGGTGTTGACCAGGGTTGACCGTTTGGAAATTTGTTGCTAATAATTTTGTTTAATGATCCACTAAATATATTTGATTAGTTCTAATTAGTTCATGAGTTGAAGGTCCATCAATCACCAAACCCTAATCGGGTTAAGTGCTGATTTCCAAATTGATTGAGTTAGAAACTTGGGTTGATTGACCCAAACGGTTTCAAAACCATTTGGGGATCACCCAAACAGTCTCAAGACCGTTTGGGGGTCATCCAAGACCATTTGGAGGTCTAGGGTTGAGTGTGGTTAGGTGTTTGAAGATCCAAAGATACCAAGATGATTTGCAATCAAATGCTGATTTGGTGATCAATCCAATGATCCAAACCCTAATTGAATGACATGGATTTGGGTGATTGACCGGCCTAAATCGCGCGTCCTAAAATTGGAGGCGTATTTGAGGTAGTCGAGCCTTCGCATTTATAACCCGAATCCTTCTAGGCCCCCGCAACTTTGTTTACGGGGTCGAAGTAGTCATACGGGGTTGAACACAGGGACAAGGTGGGTTGTGTTGACGACTCTGAATCGACACTCTACACTCCGGTGGATATAAAGAGATATTAAAGTTCCCCGAAGGGAACAACAAGATGTCACGATCAAATCAAAGAAAACTATCTCCAACTGGAGCTACAAGAAAGATTAAGATTTTATCATTTAGCAGTTTTTAGGAATTTTCATGCAACAGAAAATAGAAAGATAAACTATAGTTTAAGGCGTAATGTAAGGGATAAGACTTTAGAAAGACAAGTGGTAGCAGTAACACCCTGCACCCCTCCTCTCAGAGCGGGTGCCTCTAACCAAGCTTCAACACCCCTCTCGAGGTTGCTGGACTCAAGTTAGAGTGGAATGATACTAAAACAACTCCGTTCCGGGCACTCTCGTACTCCAGAATCAGACCGAACACTAGAGCCACAACCCAACTCTTGAAGTAGTTGCGACGGGAAAGACGATTCAGTAGCTAAGCGAAACGCGATCCAAAACATGCAAGCTAGAGTTCTGATATCCAACATAGCAGTTACCCAATCATAAGGCACTAAGCATTAAACAAATAGCAATTAAGCATTTCTATTTCCATCAGCAATAACGGTCTTAATACAGTGCATAAGCTAAGAATTTAAATAACAGAATTAAAGATAGATGTCGCCTTCTTGATGTAGAAGGGTGGCAAACTACTACTCCCAGCCCGATACCGTCCAGGGACCTATCCCGATACAGCCGCGTCGGGCAGCACGAACTCTCGAACGGCATGCCTGACGGATGACTGTATCGTTCGAAGACCCTGGCCGATACGCTCATGTCGGGCGGCACACCCTCTCAGGCGGCACGACTGACGGGGAGAGCGTATCGGTTTCGGTATCGTTTCGGCCATGGATTTACATATACTACTGTCGGGCGTTGCTGTCAGGCACTTATGTCGCGTATCTACATCGGCCGATATCGGCCCTTAGTGTCGTCCGGTACAGTCCTAGGTGAACCGATCCCCTCCCTCTCGGGATGAGGAAGAGCTCACCTAGTGTCGCCCGGTACGAGCACTGGGGCACGATACGGTTGCTCTCGCACTTCTCTCGCAGATAGCTCAAGTCCCTAACTGTCCGAACTGTGAACTGGCCAGCCGTCCCGACCTATCCAACCTCCGACGTCTCCGACCCGTCTTTTCGGCTTCCTGTAGCTGCTATTTATACCGGCGGTTGAAGGAGTTATGGTGCTGGAAACGCCACGTAGCTCCCTTATACGCCGGTCGATGGATGTGGACGGCCGATACAGGTATGTCTTCGGCGCGAGGCGCTGGCTATCGGTCACGTGGCTGGCGGCATGCCTGCTGGTGGGTGGCTGTGTCACCCGACGAGTTTGGTCGTCGATGCGGCTTTGGCTCCCTGTCGGGTAGACGGTATGTCGGCCGACACGTCCTCCTTGCGCAGCGCCCTTGCCCGCCGATCATTCCCGTGTCGCCCAGCCCCTGTCGGGCTGGGTTGTATCGGGCGTCAGGAAGGTCGAGACGGGCTTAGACTTATTGTGGCCGGAATCGGCCTTATTACAAAAAAACAAGGAAAACTCTGTAGAAGATAGGAAAAATTGGAATAAGAGCGTTGCTTGGCCAATTAATGCGAAAATGCTAATAAAATAGAGGAAAATAGCAGAAAAGGGTAATTTTGATAACAGAATAAAGGGCAAAAACGTCACAAAATTTGGTCTTATCAACTCCCCCAAACTTAGCTTTTTGATTGTCCTCAATCAATATTTAAACTAGACTTTGTGTTGCTTCTTCTTGCACAGCAAAACTTTAAGGCTAAAGGGTAGCACAAGATTTGCGATGTCTTGGAGGTAATGCTGTCTTAAAGCGAACAAAAGACCTTGCCCTACTTGCCTTATTATTTAAGTAAAATTTTTCTTCTCCACAGCTTTAGCGAGACTTTGGTGTATGATTCCGAATTTAGCTTCCACACCAAACAGCTTTATTTTAAGGGCAGAAAGTTGTGTATAGGGTAGGCTAAGGCTTTTTGGGTTTTTCTTCTTGTTTCCCATCAGTCCATCCAGGTAAGGGTCCGTTAACGGGCAAGTGGTCCCTGCAGTCCAAGCCAGTTGGCTTTAGAGCAGTGATTTCACATCCTACGTACCACTGCCCCGGATCTACCATGCCTAAAGATGGGTACTTTTGGAAAACAAGGGTGTATATATATTTTTTTTCTTTTCTTTTATTGGGCACAACTCTCATACTTTTATTCACGCTCATAAGGCTTCTTTTTCTTTTTGGGATTTTTTCTGGGTAAGGGAAAACAAAAGAGATATCTGCTGTTTGGGCAGCTTTTTCCTTCTTCATACTCGTCTCTTAGCTGTTTGCGAGATTATTATTTTTCAAAAAATTTTAGATGGCAAGGCACAATCTTTTGTTTGTTTGAGACAACATTATCAGAAAGATATGACAGAACTTGCAACTCGTTAAATATACAGAAAGTAAACTTTGCAAGAAGTCACAACAGGTTTTTATTATTATTACAGCAACTTTGTACATATGCATAGGGGACAAAATAAGCAAAATTTTCAAAATTTTCAGAAATTTTGGTGTAAACATATATATGTACACATGATATAGGAAAGAACAAAAGGATAAAGAACAAAAGAATAAGGAATTTAATTCATAAATTTTGGTATAAACATATATATGTACACATGATATAGGAAAGAACAAAAGATAAAGAACAAAAGAATAAGGAATTTAAGTTAGAGAGATCAGAAGATTTTTGTACCTCCCTCACTGGTACATGGTACCCCCCCCCAAACTTACTCCACACTCTGTCCCAGAGTTGTGAAGTAGATGAGGTAAGGAAATGTTAATCAGTGAGGGTTAGATGATCAGCGTGCATGGGCTAGATAAGAGCTCCCACACATATTCTCCTCTTTTGCTGTGATAGTCGATGTGGAGGAGCTGATCAGGCGTTGCCTCGTTTGCCATCCATTCCAGGACGAAGATGCTGCAGTCGTTTGATAGTTGAATTTGCTGCGGGCTGCGGTGGTAGAACTGGAGTTCATGCCAGCTTCCTGCTTGCATTCCCAGAAATGGTTGTATCAGCGCTGCTATATCGATATAGTACTTTCGTACTAATCGTTCAAGAGATGTCAGCGCTGTCGATGTACAAGGAACTGGATGGTCTTTATTGCTGTCCGAGCTGTTGTAGAAAATCCCTGCTCGTTGTTGGGTGTACACCGTTAAGAGCGTCCAATGGTTGTTGTGCAGGATTGGAAGGAGAATGGTATCCGGGACTCTGCATTCCAATTCTGCCAGGAAAGCTTCCTTTGCCCCTTGTTCATCGGCTAAGAAAATGTCGTTGAACAGCATTGGATCTGCTATGTATGCGTGTTCAGACTTGTTTCGTAGTATCTGGATGTAGGCGACCGCCACAGATAACGCCAGACACCCTCCCTCTTTTACCATGTCCCTTAAGTCGTCAATCGGGACTATGACATCGCCTGTCGAGTAAGCTATGTCTACAGGGTTGGAGTCAGCCAACTTCATGTGGATTTCGTTGACCTGTTTTTGCGTGAGGGTAGCGCATGAGAAACGGTCAAAATTGTGGATTGACTCCTCCAGGTTCTGGGGCGAGGCATGTTCGTCATGTCCGAAAACTTGCCGCAAGATGTTTATCTGTTTGCCTGCCCCACAGACGTTCGTCTCTGCTTCTGCTTCTTTTTCAGGAGAGCTGCTATGTTGAGATGACTCTTCTTCTTGTTCACCATCCAGCAGCTCTTCTGGTATCCCCGCGTCTCGGAAGTAGCACTTGTCCTTTATCAGCAGCAATGCATATTTGCTTCTGAGATTGTAGAAGTTATTATTCTGGAGTTGCTTGAAGTATCCGAAGATATGTATCATCTCCATGGCTCTGAGGACTATGAATGCACTATTTCCACTTCCCTCCTCTTCTTGGACTGGGAAGTCCCTTAGTGAGTTGAAATTCCAGACGCCGCTGTGGCGCTGGACTCCGTACTTGATGACCCGGTGGAGACGTAGCGGCAACAGTCTTAGCTTTACGTCCTTTGGGTGTAGGAACGTACTTCCTGTGTGCGGGACCTCTTTGCTGCAGCAGCAGTGCAGTTGGACATCATGATATCGGAGGTCGGCAATGCACAGGAACCAGTTGTTTCTATGTTTGTAAGGGGCCAGCACCAGTTTCGGATTGTGCACTTCAATGTAATCCAACATACTTTCTACCTGCGTAGAATTGTACAACCCCATCATTAGTCTTCTCGCTAGGGTCGGGGTGGCAGCGTAAACTATATGTTGGCCTTTCTTCTGGTCGGCGCTTTCTATAATGGTCCTTGTAGTACTCTGAACAAACTCTTCCCTACGACGGCCTTGGCGCGGAAGATGTTTCTCAGAGTTCCCCGCTGCACCGAGAAATAACCGTCGCTCCAGAGTACCTCTTCCTCGTCGGCTTGCGATCTTAGGACCATGTTGAGCAGTTTTGGGTCTCTGATCGTTAGATATCCTATGACCCTTCTGTCAAAGTCAGCCATTTCGAAAGAAGGTATCTCTGTCGGTGCGGAGAAATCGGTGATGTCGGCCTTTGAACTCCTTCCTCTGGGGAGGTGTCTTTCGTTTGCGGTGCAGATGTCCCCCCCTTCTCCCTCGGATTCGTCAGAAGAGCCTTCCCCGACGTTGATATCTTCGTTGTTATCCTCAGCTTTGTCAAAGGGGGCTGAGGGAGCGGCCTCATTCAGGTCAAAAGGGCTTTCTTGTCTGGAAGGAGCTTCATAGCCTTGCCCTTGTGAAGAATTTCCTCCGGTTGCTGATGACGATCTACCGGAGGAGGAGGTGGATGAGGATGATCCTGACGACGCTCTTGACGACGAGGATTGAGAGCCCGGACCGGGAGGCGACGGCAATCTTCTCAGCTGCCTTGGGCGTGGATGGTCGTCCTCCCTGTTCAGCCTTCCCTCGATCTCGCTAAGGCGCTGCAGAACTTGTTGAAGCGTGGCATTCACTGCCTCTAGCCGGCCAGGTAGGCTGGATAAAGTCAGCAGCTCTCGTTCCTGCGTATCCAGCCTCTGTTCGAAAAACGAAAACTTGCGGGTTAGGGAAAGAAATGTAGTAGAATGGTTTTCTGTTACCTCCCGCAAGAAATCAAGTTCTTGTCCTAGCATCATTCCGAGCGAAGGAGGGTTTTCCGCTTGTCTCCCCCTTGACCTCGAAATGCTCCTCCCACGCGAAGGTCTGCCTGACGAGGCAGAACCTACTTCTATTGTCCGCGCGGCTGATGCTTCTGGGCGAGGTGTCGGTGTTGCCCCACCCTCTTGTTGTATCGGAGGAGACCGTGTTGTGGGGGACGGATGCTGCCCCATATCGACGCTGTCGACGATCTCCTCAACAACTGCAACAGGTGACTTTGGTGGTGGTGTTGGCGTCACCTGTGCTCTTTCGATCTCCATTTGTAGGATATCGGCGAATACCTCATCGCTGACATCCGGTTGTAATTCATCAGTTGCCCTTAAGGGCGCAGTAGAAACTACGGGGACTGCAGCCGTCTCTCTCGCTGCAGTTCCAGTCCTTGTCTCGGCGACTTCCACGATTGCCGGTTCTTCTCTTGCCACCGCCGGCCTTGTTGTCGTGTCTGTCGTTGGTGGCTCCGGGGCAATGAGCCGCTCGGCAGGAGCTGTTGAAGATACGTCCTGCCGAGTACCCAGCGGGATGGGCCCTCTGGTGATTCCCCACTCTTGGCTTCTTGGGGGTGGAGCGCAGCTTGCGCCTGCTGCCACAGCCTCGATCTCGGTCGTGGTGAAGACTAGCTTTTCTGCGTCGTAGGCGGCACAACGAGGAAGCGGGAGAAGGATCTTTGTCCTTGCGAACTTGTAGAAGTAACTCTGCCCCTCCTTCTTTATTATACCCGACCTCATGAGGTACTTGAGGTCGATCAACTCGTCCCCTCTTGTTCTTGAGAGGCTGCGCGGCTCACGCGGGTACCCCAACCCCACCGCGATTAGGTTCACGATGCCACCCATGCAATATTCCTTGGTGGCATCCTTTATTGGGTGCAGCCTGTTCAGCAAGAAACGCCCCAGGTTGATAGTCCGGCCCTCCATCATGTGCCACATGACGTGGAGTTCCTCGGAGTAAATGTTGCTGGACTCGTTCTTGCTGAAGAGGAGGCACGCCACCAGCTTGTGTATTATCCTCCAGAAGCATGAGTGCACTGCCGCCACCTTGCTCCCGGGTTTGAAAGAGGACTCCCCGGTTAGCTTTTCCCAAATATCTACGGGGTTGAATCCGTCCCCTTCGGTGATTCTTTCACCGTTATCTAGTCTCCCTCTCTCCTCTTCGCTGGAGGAGAAAATCTGGTTGAGCAGCTTCTCCGAAATGACGTGCTCTGCATTGTAAAGTCGCCCCTGGAGTCTGTCTTCTCCGCCATACTTTCTGGCTTCCGCAGGTGTATTCTTTACTCGGTGAAGGGACGCCATGAACTCCTTCGTGAGCTCGGTGTAGGAGGCGGATAGGCTGCTAGGCCTGTAGAGCTTGGCTCCTAGCTCAGCATACTGGCATCCGTGCTCTTCATCTCTTGGCACGAACCTTCCTGGCGTGTGCTCCAGGGGTTCTGCTGTTGGAGTAGGTGCTGCAGCTGGAGTGGCCGCTTCTTCTGTCCTCACCCTCTTTCCAGACGTTGAGGGTCCAGCTGCTTCAGGGTTCGAGCGCTTCTGCCCGACCGTGGCCACCTCTGCCTCTGGCTCGGTGACAACCCTCCTGCCCTGCTCGTCAACGAGCCTAACAGTTATCTTTGTGCGTGCCATCCCTATCATCAATCAAATAAATGCTATTTTGTTATCAGCAGAAAAATTAATAAGGGGAAAGGCACCCCGATACGACGGTACCGGGCTTCAAGACAAGATCAGGTGAAGCTTGCCCGATACAACCGTGTCGGGCGATACGACCAAAAGGAACTGAGTGTCCGGCAGGGTCTTGAAAGAGCACTGCTCGGTACAAGAATAAACAGACGATACGGTCACTGTCCGACACAGATGTATGGGGCAGGTGCGAGAGAAGCGTGTTGCGCGATAACAGTACCGGGCGACAAGAAAAATCAATGTAAAATCCTCGCCCGATACATCGTACGCGATAAAGGTCCGTATCGGGTATGCTCGGGCGATAGGGCTGTCGCGCGATACCTTTGTTTTCCTTAAGGTGTTGCGCGTCACGGGATCGAAAGAGGTCTCTGCGCGACACGGGAGCGGAGGGCAAGAAAAGTACTGCGCGATACGGTAGCTGAAAAAGGGTAAAGTCCGGGAGCACGACACGGTAAAGTTTTTGCCTTATATATAGCGGCCGAATGTCGCGGTAAAAACATTTCCTCCCGGGACGGGCGCAATCTGTATGTCGGTTGGTGTGCCGCCCGATTCGGCCTGTAAAGTTGCTAGACCAGACTTCGCCCGACCGATACAAGATTTTTTGGGACAAAACTTCCGAAGTAAAACCCACTTAAAGAAAGAGGCGACAGGCGGGTAAAACATCATTGGCCTAAGGCTAAACCCGGCCTCAGATGGTATTTACCCATCCTGGCAAATAAAACTAAAGCGATGGCCCTTAAAACAAAAAGAGTCAGCACACGTGCGCATGCACTGACTCGGGCCTTATTACAGTCCATAATGTTTGTAATGTCTATCTTGTAAGAAAGTAAATAACATCCTATTCTAGGAAAATAAAACACGGGCTGCCTCCCGAGGAGCGCTGCATTTCCTGTCTACAGCTAGACATCTTTCAGCTTCTTCATCTTGATCTATCTTTTAGCTGGTTCGGTGTTAGACGGGATCTTCCCTACAGGATTCTTCATAATCTCGGCGAGCTGCGCTAGCTGCTGGTCGATTTGGCGCTGATGTGTCTGCATATCTGCCAACTGGACCTGCAACGAGTTCAAAACCCCCGAATTGGACAGTGCACTTTGCGCTAACTGGTGATTAACGGTGTCCTGTTTCTTGACAAAATTGAACAACTGGTCGATCACTTCGGATTGGTTCACCCCTTTCTCCTATTCATGGGGCAGGCCTTGGTACTTTCCTGGTGCTTGGAAATTACCTTTTTGCTGGCTGGAACTGGCTGTTCTTGGTGTATTGGCCTGATCCCCCCCTCTTTTCAAATGGTTGCACGGGCCTGGCCAGGGTGTTTAGCTGATGCGAGTTCTCGGCCGCGTCTTTGTTTCCATAATTAAATCCGGGGTGGTCTGGTCTTTTGAAGCCCATGTAGGATACGTTCTCGATCCTTTATTCTTCTGAGTCGGAGTCGCTGTCGGTGCCGGGTTTGGTGTAGACGCAGTTGTCTACCCCATGTCCTCCTTCACCGCAGGTAACACATTTCATGACTTTCTCAACTTGCTTCTTCCCCTTTCCGCCATGATCCTTCAGTTGTTTCACATCTGTTGCTATCCTTTGAATCTGAGAAGTAATGTTTTCCAGAGCCTTGGACTCAAGAGAGATTCCTTCCCCTGCCTTCTTCGCCTTCCCTCTATCGGATCTATCATAGTCAACATCGGCCTTCAACTCAGCCATGTTCCTAATGATCTTTTCGGACTTGCTCGGCTTTTTCCCTAAGAAGTCACTTCCTGCTGCCGCATTCAGCGATACCCTTTCATCGGGAGTTAGCCCATTGTAGAAGGTGGAGACTAGGAAGCCCTTCTTGAAATTGTGGTGAGGGCAGTCTCTCTGATATTCCAGATATCGTTCCCAGGCGTCGTGGAGGTTTTCATTTGGCTTTTCCGTGAAAGACGTGATTTTTAACTTGTTCCTCATCGTCTTCTCAGTGGGGTAAAACTTGTTTACAAATGCGTCAGCCAGTTCTCCCCACCCATTCAGCGCTTGGTGGGGTAGCCCAAGGTACCATGATAGAGCCTTATCCTCCAAAGAGAAGATGAAACCCTTGCAGTAAATGACCTCTTGGGGAACTCCTCGCATCTTTATGGTGTCGCAGATGTTTTTGAAAGCATCAAGGTGATGGTAAGGGTTGTCACTCTTAGAACTCCCCCTGAAGCTTTTATTTTGAATCATGGAGATCACAGATGGCTTGAGCTCAAATTTTGTAGCATTGAACCTTGGGATGATAACGGGGCACCTCGATCTATTGGCCTTTGTAGAAGCCAACTCTCTCAGAGTTTTCTCTTCTTCCTCCGAGTCGTTACTGTTGCTGGCGTCTCGGCGTCGCTCCCGGTTATCATGATTCCTCCTGTGTCTCCGACGACGTCTATGCTGATGATGCTCTTCCTCATGCCCTGGTGATTCTAGATCTTCTTGCCTCTCATGATCACTATACCGTTCGTTGTCTTCCGGTGGAGGCGAAGCTAGCCTCCCTCCTGGGCTTTCGTTTCCAGAAGGCAGCTCTACGCGAGGAGGCATGGTTGACAGTCTCGGTGCTCAGTAGATCAGAGTACCTGAAAACCGCATAAAAATCATGTTTAGAAAATTATAATTGGGGTAAAGAATAATGCTTAGAGTAAAAGAAAAAGAAAAAGAAAAAGAAAAAGAAGTGCTGTCAAGCCTATTTCTAAGCTTGAGGCACGGGAGTGTAGTTAGTGGATTCGGATTCGTCAACAGTGCCATTTGCCTTGTCCCCGGCAACGGCGCCAGAAAGTTGACCGGCCTAAATCGCGCGTCCTAAAATTGGAGGCGTATTTGAGGTAGTCGAGCCTTCGCATTTATAACCCGAATCCTTCTAGGCCCCCACAACTTTGTTTACGGGGTCGAAGTAGTCATACGGGGTCAAACACAGGGACAAGGTGGGTTGTGTTGACGACTCTGAATCGACACTCTACACTCCGGTGGATATAAAGAGATATTAAAGTTCCCCGAAGGGAACAACAAGATGTCACGATTAAATCAAAGAAAACTATCTCCAACTGGAGCTACAAGAAAGATTAAGATTTTATCATTTAGTAGTTTTTAGGAATTTTCATGCAACAGAAAATAGAAAGATAAACTACAGTTTAAGGCGTAATGCAAGGGATAAGACTTTAGAACGACAAGCGGTAGCAGTAACACCATGCACCCCTCCTCTCAGAGCGGGTGCCTCTAACCAAGCTTCAACACCCCTCTCGAGGTTGCTGGACTCAAGTTAGAGTGGAATGATACTAAAACAACTCCGTTCCGGGCACTCTCGTACTCCAGAATCGGACCGAACACTAGAGCCACAACCCAACTCTCGAAGTAGTTGCAACGGGAAAGACGATTCGGTAGCTAAGCGAAACGCGATCCAAAACATGCAAGCTAGAGTTCTGATATCCAACATAGCAGTTACCCAATCATAAGGCACTAAGCATTAAACAAATAGCAATTAAGCATTTCTATTTCCATCAGCAATAAGGGTCTTAATACAGTGCATAAGCTAAGAATTTAAATAACAGAATTAAAGATAGATGTCGCCTTCTTGATGTAGAAGGGCAGCAAACTACTACTCCCAGCCCGATACCGTCCAGGGACCTATCCTGGTACAGCCGCGTCGGGCGGCACGAACTCTCGAACGGCACGCCTGACGGACGACTGTATTGTTCGAAGACCCTGGCCGATACGCTCATGTCGGGCGGCACACCCTCTCAGGCGGCACGACTGACGGGGAGAGCGTATCGGTTTCGTTATCGTGTCGGCCATGGATTTACATATACTACTGTCGGGCGTTGCTGTCAGGCACTCATGTCGCGTATCTACATCGGCCGATATCGGCCCTTAGTGTCGTCCGGTACAGTCCTAGGTGAACCGATCCCCTCCCTCTCGGGATGAGGAAGAGATCACCTAGTGTCGCCCGGTACGAGCACTGGGGCACGATACGGTTGCTCTCGCACTTCTCTCGCAGATAGCTCAAGTCCCTAACTGTCCGAACTGTGAACTGGCCAGCCGTCCCGACCTATCCAACCTCCGACGTCTCCGACCCGTCTTTTCGGCTTCCTGTAGCTGCTATTTATACCGGCGGTTGAAGGAGTTATGGTGCTGGAAACGCCACGTAGCTCCCTTATACGCCGGTCGATGGATGTGGACGGCCGATACAGGTATGTCTTCGGCGCGAGGCGCTGGCTATCAGTCACGTGGCTGGCGGCACGCCTGCCGGTGGGTGGCTTTGTCGCCCGACGAGTTTGGTCGTCGATGCGGCTTTGGCTCCCTGTCGGGTAGACGGTATGTCGGCCGACACGTCCTCCTTGCGCAGCACCCTTGCCCGCCGATCATTCCCGTGTCGCCCAGCCCCTGTCGGGCTGGGTTGTATCGGGTGTCAGGAAGGTCGAGACGGGCTTAGACTTATTGTGGGCCGGAATCGGCCTTATTGCACAAAAACAAGGAAAACTCTGTAGAAGATAGGAAAAATTGGAATAAGAGCGTTGCTTGGCCAATTATTGCGAAAATGCTAATAAAATAGAGGAAAATAGCAGAAAAGGGTAGTTTTGATAACAGAATAAAGGGCAAAAACGTCACAAAATTTGGTGTTATCAGTGATGAGATGGGAAAACGGTCTCAAGACCATTTGGAGGTCATCAAAATGACCTCAAGACCGTTTGGGGTCAGGTCATGTCCATTTAGGATGGTGTTCCAATGGTTTCAAAGTAATTAGTTTTAAAATGACTAATGTTGAAGATTCATCAATTTCTAAACCCTAATCCAATTGAATCAAACCCTAATTGATGATCAATTGAGGGTTAAATCAGTTGAAGGATGACCTATTTAACTCAATTGGAGTATGATGTTAGGTCCAATTGATGAGTGATAACATGATTTCAATCAATGAAGGAATCAATTTTGGAAACCCTAATTCAATTTGAGTGGTGGAGACCATATTTGGTCCATGCAGTTTTGAGGAGGTTTGGACCAAACGGTCTCAAGACCGTTTGGGACCAAACAATCCCAAACCGGTTGAGCTTAAACGGTTTCAAGGGTCACCTTTATCAAACGATTTCAAGGGTCACCTTTAGAAAATAGTTTCAAGGGTCACCTTTAGCAAATGGTTTCAAGGGTCACATTTAGCAAACGGTTTCAAGTGTGCACCTTTAGCAAACGATCTCAAGGGTTCACTTGGGAAAACGGTTTCAACCTCAACTTTACTAAACGGTTTTAAGCATTCAACCAAAACCATTTGAGGTCTGATTGGTCAAGACCGTTTGAGGTCTAAGTGACTAAGATCACTTGGAATGTAATTAATTAAATTGTATGAACACTTAAAGTGGTTGAAGGTTAATTGTTTAAGTGAAAAATTACATGATGTAAACCAAGGGTGATTATAATAATGGTACCCTTAATGAGATAGGGTGATTAGTACCCTTTTAAATAATTAAGCTTTAATGATCATGGTGATAATGACATAATTCATAATGCCAATTCTTCTTCAAGTTGAGTTGAGTTAGCTTAATCAAGGCTGAAGTAAACATCATCCTATAGAGGATAAGAGAGAAAAGACTTCCTACATGAATGATAATCATGTAGTGGAATTTCAATATGAATAAATGTCTAATTAGGGTATGATCCTTAATAGTGAGATCATGGAACCCTAAAGGTTAATGAATCATAACCCTAATGGAGGGCATTGATAGGTGAAATCCTAATACATGACGATGGAATGATCTTAATTCATAGTGATGACTTGAGTAAACCCTAATTGAGGGTACTTTGATGATCACTCCTACTTAGGGTGAATAATAAACCCTAACCTAGGGTAATGGGATGTGAATAGTAAACCCTAACCTAGGGTAATGGGATGTGAATAATAGTAAACCCTAATCTAGGGTGATGTAATATGAATAGTAAACCCTAATTGTGAATTGTTGAGTATAAACCCTAAACTAGGGTGATTTGCTGTGAATAGTAAACCCTAATTCCAAATAAGGTGAAGGAATATGTGAAACCCTAATTCTGGGTTATACCTTATAGCGTGAAGCTCTAAGGTTGGATAATGAAATAATGAGTCATTAATCCTAATTGAGCTAAGGGGATGATTAACCCTAATTGAATTGAAAAGGGAAACTCTAACCCTAGCAAGGGCATAGTGGTGTAACCCTTGAATAGTGATGTTATAATTGTTTTGCATGATGCTGGTATGAAATTGATGTATCTGTTATCATCCATACTAATCATGCAGGTTTTATGAGATATTGAACATAGCCAGGTATGAGCTATGATGCTTTGTTTATTGAAAATTCTTTATAAGCTTTGTAAGCAATGATATGCTATGTTTCCTAGTGAAAGGTAATAAACGAAATTGATAAGCTGTAAGACCCATGTGAAATACTTGCACTGCAACTATCATGTTTATACTGTCAGATGACTTGATGGCATTAAGTTACCTGTTAAAGTGGTAGCAAGTGTTTTGATGATCTAAGGGTGTGAACACCCATACTCTTGAATCATGATGATGAGATGATAAGGGATTGAGATCCCAATGTTAATAAAGTTGTGAAATGAACTTGATAGAAATAGTACTCATTCTTTATAACAATTGTTATAATGTTTTATGCTTGCAAACATGCCTGATGCTAAAAGAATGATGTAATGTACTTAATTAATCAAGTGAAATGATATCATGTAGAGCCCTGACCATAAATCCATCATCGTCATCCGTTAGGTGATGGAGAAACAGGTTTTCCTAAGGGAACTCATGGAGGGCATACTTTTGAGTATGTGGGAGTTATGGGCGCGAATATCCTTACGCCCTAATGGAGGAATTGATGTGAGATAAACATTAAATCTCTCAATCCTTCATTATATGTATATGCCGGGATGATGTATCACTAATCTCCCGATGATGATGTTAATGCTGAATCGATGTGAGATAAACAAGAAATCTCTCGATTGCGAAGAGAGTACAACATGCCACTGTAACTCTAATAGCGAAGTTGCCAGTATACCCTGGAAAGCTATTTCAGTAGAGACACGAGATGTCCTGCAAGTTGTTCCTCACACTGACTGAGGAGGATGAGTTCATAGAAATCTGGCTCTTCTATTGACCTATGTATGGTACCGATTTCGATTTTGCAATGGTCGGTTGGAGTATGAGCGGTATACCTCATCTCCTCATGGCATAAGTATGCTTGTAAAATGTAATCAGCCGTGTAGCATTTTTGCTTAGGGTTGAATTGTGAGAATCAATGATTGATGATACATTATCTATTATGTCCTAGTTGAATAAATGCTAGACATGTTCATTATATTTCTTTTTGAATAAATAACATGTTGCTTTATCAAGTTATAATTGAAATAAACTGCATAGAGAATACTGCTTTGCATAGTTTAATTAATGATTCACCTACTGCTGAATATTATGATCCTATTGTTCAGTGTTATTCTATTAACTGCAATAACAATGTTTCTGGCAGAGAGTTATATCTCTCGCTGGGACAATTTTCAATTGTCTCACCCCCCTGGGATTCAACTTTTTAGGTAGACGTCGAGGAAGAAGAAACCCTATAGAGGGTGAACAGCAGCCACAACAGTAGCAACAACAGCAAGGACGACAATGATCCTCAGGTGGAGACATTGATTGTCAAGTCCTATTTATAGAGAGAGTCCTATGTGTCGTCTCTTTACTCTCAGGTCCTAGGAGTCAGTAGAGAGTTTGATATAGATCTGAGATTTTTGTCTTGATGCCTCGAGATTTTTTTTGTATACTACTTATGTACAGTTTAATAGGGCTGTTAATGTTTGTGACTCTCGAGATGAGATGATACAGAGATGTACTGATGAATTAGAATGTAAATAACTTACTTTGGTTCTTTATGAAAGAGTTTTACATTTTGTGGATCTCTTTGCAAAAAGTTTTAATTTTTAGTGATTTTCAGTTATTCCGCTGCTAATAATTCGTTTCCGCATTAGTTAATTTTGTTTTTGTGAGTCATACGTCACAACTTAGTGGTATCAGAGCTCTAGGTTTGCTGAGTCTATAGAGACATAGGACTAAGGTTGTGAGTTTGTTCTAGTGTCTTCCAGTCCATCTGATAGTGTCTTCTACTCTTATAGGAGGAGAAGAGAAAACTAAAGATGTCTGGATCACATGATGAACATGTTGTTGAAAGTAGTGTCGCTGCACCTGGAGGAGGTGCAAGAGACTAAGGAGGGGAGGAACATGTTCCTGAACCACCCCAGTTCAATCAAGCTGACATGGGGAATCCAACCTTCCAAGCTATGTTTGGGTTGTTTATAGCCGCCATGACGCATATGGCAGTTGGTCATAGGGCAGAGAGTTTGAAGTTAGAAACTCCTTTGATGGGATCTATAGTGTTGTGGGAGGTGTGTTCTTCCTGCACTCTTTTCTTTTCCAAACATCGCATTCAAGTGGATCTTATACCACTTGAGATGCATGGGTTCGATATAATTCTTGGGATGGACACCTTAGAAAGGTATAAGGTTGTCTTGGATTGTGAATCCAAGCAAGCTGTGTTCACAGATAATAGTGACACATGGACCTTTCAGGGAGATAGAAAGATCCTTCCAACCTGTCTTGTGTCAGCTATGGTAGCTGAGAAGCTGATGAGGCAAGGATGCTTTGCATTCTTGGCCCATGTGGTAGATACCACCATGGAGAGTTCTAATCCTTCTGAAGTTCCTGTAGTAAGGGAATTTGAAGATGTATTTCCTAAAGAACTTCCAGGTGTTCTTCCGCCCCGAGAGATTGATTTTGAGATTGATCTAATCTCGGGCATGCAACCAATAGCACAAACACCGTATAGGATGGCGCCTACTGAGATGGCAGAGCTCAAGAAACAGCTACAAGAGTTGATTGAGAAGGGTTTTATCTGACCAAGCACTTCACCTGGGGGTGCTCTAGTCCTCTTTGTTAAGAAGAAGGATGGATCTATGCGGTTGTGCATTGATTACAGACAGCTAAATAAAGTAACTATAAAGAATAAGTATCCTTTGCCACGGATTGACAATCTGTTTGATCAACTGTGTGGTGCAACTGTCTTTTCAAACATAGATCTGAGGTCATGATATCATCAGTTGTGTATTAAGGAGGGTGACATACCTAAGTCTTCTTTTAGGACAAGGTATGGTCACTATGAGTTCACAGTTATGTCTTTTGGACTAACTAATGCACCAACTACATTTATGGAACTCATGAATAGAATCTTTCAACCTTTTCTTGATCAGTGTATAGTTGTCTTCATAGATGACATCCTGATCTATAGTAGAGATGCTCAGCAGCATGAGCAACATCTTTGTCAAGATCTAACTTTTCTAAGAGAGCATAAGTTATATGCTAAGTTTAGCAAGTGTGAGTTCTGGTTATCAGAAGTTTCTTTTCTTGGACAGGTAATATCTGCTTCAGGTATTTGTGTTGACCCTAAAAAGCTAGAATTTGTCTTGCTATGGGAACAGTCGAAGACACCAACAGAGATCCACAATTTCTTAGGGTTGGCAAGCTATTACAGGATTTTTATTGAGAGCTTCAGTTCTATAGCTTTACCCTTAACCAAGTTGACCAGAAAAGATGTTCCTTTTGTCTGGAATGACAAGTGTCAGCAATCATTTCAGTTGTTAAAGGAAAGGTTGACAAGTGCACCAGTGCTAGTGTTACCTGAGCAAGGGAAAGGGTATATAGTTTTCTATGATGCCTCTAAGAATGGACTAGGATGTGTGTTAATGCAGGATAAACAAGTGATTTCTTTTGCTTCTCAATAGCTTAAGAAACACGAGGATAATTATCCAACACACGGTCTAGAACTAGCTACAGTAGTCTATGCTTTGAAGATCTGGAGACATTATCTCTATGGAGAGACATTCTAGATTTTCATAGACCATAAGAGCTTAAAGTACATATTTTCTCAGTGTGAGTTAAACATGAGGCAACGCTGCTGGATGGAGTTAATCAAGGACTACGATTGTTCAATTGATTATCATCCAGGAAAAGCCAATGTGGTGGCTGATGCATTAAGTAGGAAATCAGCAACACCATCCCTGGATAAATCACATTTGAATTCTTTGGTGTGCTCTAGGAGGGATATGTTTATATCCTTAAGGAAAGACAATGTACAGTTAAAAGTACCATTGTTATCTGGATTGCTAGCTGAGATGCAAATAAAACCTACTCTGAGACAATAGATTAAGGAGGCACAGCAAGCTGATGGCGTATTTCAGTAGATTAGATCAGAGTATGGTAGTAAGAAATGAGATGGTTTCCATGATGCAGATGATCAGGTAGCTTGTTATCATGGTAGAATGATAGTACCTGATGTTGATAACTTAAGGAAGTTAGTCCTGGAAGAAGCTCATTCTTCAATGTATGTTATGCATCCAGGAAGCACCAAGATGTATCATAACTTGAAAGATATGTATTGACGGCCTGGTTTGAAGAAGGATGTTGCTGAGTTTGTTATGTGGTGTCTGGTGTGTCAACAAGTTAAAGCTGAACACCAGAAGCCCACAGGAACAATGCAGCCTTTACCCATACTGCAGTGGAAGTGGGATCATGTAACCATGGACTTTGTGGTTGGTTTACCTAGAACAACCAAAGGACATGATTCCATCTGGGTAATAGTCGATAGGTTGACAAAGACAACACATTTCTTACCTGTCAGGACAATCTATTCTGCAAAGAAGCTGGAACAGTTGTATGTGGATGAGATACTGCGACTGCATGGGGTCCCAGTTACCATTGTTTCTGACAGAGGTCCCCAGTTTATGAGTCATTTTTGGGAGCGACTTCATAAAGCTTTAGGCACACAGTTAAGGTTTAATACAACCTTTCATCCTCAGACAGATGGACAATCATAAAGGACTATACAAACCTTGGAGGACTTGCTTAGGGCATGTGTCCTCCATTTTACAGGAAGTTGGGATCTACACCTAAGTCTGATAGAGTTCGCCTACAACAATAACTATCAACACAATATTGACATGGCACCTTATGAAGCTTTATTTTATAAACCCTAATCCAATTGAAACAAACCCTAATTGATGATCAATTGAGGGTCAAATCAGTTGAAGGATGACCTATTTAACTCAATTGGAGTGTGATGTTAGGTCCAATTGATGAGTGATAACATGATTTCAATCAATGAAGGAATCAATTTTGGAAACCCTAATTCAATTTGAGTGGTTGAGACCATATTTGGTCCATGAGGTTTTGAGGAGGTTTGGACCAAAAGGTCTCAAGACCGTTTAAGTCCAAACGGTCTCAAGACTGTTTGGGACCAAACGATCCCAAACCGGTTGAGTTTAAACGGTTTCAAGGGTCACCTTTAGAAAACGGTTTCAAGGGTCACCTTTAGCAAATGGTTTCAAGGGTCACATTTAGAAAACAGTTTCAAGGGTCACCTTTAGCAAACAGTTTCAAGTGTGCACCTTTAGCAAACGATCTGAAGGGTTCACTTTGGCAAACGGTTTCAACCTCAACTTTACTAAATGGTTTTAAGTATTCAACCAAGACAGTTTAAGGTCTGCTTGGTCAAGACCGTTTGAGGTCTGATTGGTAAAGATCGTTTGAGGTCTAAGTGACTAAGATCACTTGGAAGGTAATTAATTAAATTGTATGAACACTTAAAGTGGTTGAAGGTTAATTGTTTAAGTGAACAATTACATGATGTAAACCAAGGGTGATTATAATAATGGTACCCTTAATGAGATAGGGTGATTAGTACCCTTTTAAATAATTAAGCTTTAATGATCATGGTGATAATGACATAATTCATAATGTCAATTCTTCTTCAAGTTGAGTTGACTTAGCTTAATCAAGGCTGAAGTAAACATCATCCTATAGAGGATGAGAGAGAAAAGACTTCCTACATGAATGATAATCATGTAGTGGACTTTCAATATGAATAAATGTCTAATTAGGGTATGATCCTTAATAGTGAGATCATGGAATCCTAAAGGTTAATGAATCATAACCCTAATGGACGGCATTGATAGGTGAAATCCTAATAGATGACGATGGTATGATCTTAATTCATAGTGATGACTTGAGTAAACACTAACTCAGGGTACTTTGATGATCACTCCTACTTAGGGTGAATAATAAACCCTAACCTAGGGTAATGGGATGTGAATAGTAAACCCTAACCTAGGGTAATGGGATGTGAATAGTAAACCCTAATCTAGGGCGATGCAATATGAATAGTAAACCCTAAGTTTGAATTGTTGAATATAAACCCTAAACTAGGGTGATGTGCTATGAATAGTAAACCCTAATTCCAAATAAGGTGAAGGAATATGTGAAACCCTAATTCTGGGTTATACCTTATAGCATGAAGCTCTAAGATTGGATAATGAAATAATGAGTCATTAATCCTAATTGAGCTAAGGGGATGATTAACCCTAATTGAATTGAAAAGGGAAACCCTAACCCTATCAAGGGCATAGAGGTGTAACCCTTAAATAGTGATGTTATAATTGTTTTGCATTATGTTGGTATGAAATTGACGTATCTGTTATCATCCATACTAATCATGCAGGTTTTATGAGATATTGAGCATAGATAGGTATGAGCCATGATGCTTTGTTTATTGAAAATTCTTTATAAGCTTTGTAAGCAATGATATGCTATGTTTCCTAGTGAAAGGTAACAAAAGAGATTGATAAGCTGTAAGAGCCATGTGAAATACCTGCACTGCAACTATCATGTTTACACTGTCAGATGACTTGATGGCATTAAGTTACCTATTAAAGTGGTAGAAAGTGTTTTGATGATCTAAGGGTTTGAACACCCATACTCTTGAATCATGATGATGAGATGATAAGGGATTGAGATCCCAATGTTAATAAAGCTGTGAAATGAACTTGATAGAAATAGTACTCATTCTTTATAGCAATTGTTATAATGTTTTATGCTTGAAAACATGTATGGTGCTAAAAGAATGATGTAATGTACTTAATTAATCAAGTGAAATGATATCATTTAGAGCCCTGACCATAGATCCATCATCGTTAGCCGTTAGGTGATGGTGAAATAGGTTTTCCTAAGGGAACTCCTAGAGGGCATACTTTTCAGTATGTGGGGGTTATGGGCGTGAATATCCTTATGCCCTAATGGAGGAATTGATGTGAGATAAACATTAAATCTCTCAATCCTTCATTATATGTATATGCTGGGATGATGTATCACTAATCTCCCGATGATGATGTTAATGCTGAATCAATGTGAGATAAATAAGAAATCTCTCGATTGTGAAGAGAGTACAACATGCCACTGTAACTCTAACAGTGAAGTTGCCAGTATACCCTGGAAAGCTATTTTAGCAGAGACACAAGATGTCCTGCAAGTTGTTCCTCACACTGACTGAGGAGGATGAGGTCATAGAAATCCGGCTCTTCTATTGACCTATGTATGGTACCAATTTCGATTTTGCAATGGTCGGTTAGAGTATGAGCAATATACCACATCTCCTCAGGGCATAAGTATGCTTGTAAAATGTAATCAACCGTGTAGCATATTTGCTTAGGGTTGAATTGCGAGAATCAATGATTGATGATACATTATCTATTATGTCCTAGTTGAATAAATGCTAGACATGTTCTTTATATTCCTTTTTGAATAAATGACATGCTGCTTTAACAAGTTATAATTGAAATGAACTGCATAGAAAATACTACTCTGCATAGTTTAATTAATGATATACCTACTGCTGAATATTATGATCCTACTGTTCAGTGTTATTCTATTAACTGCAATAACAATGTTTCTGGTGGAGAGTTATATCTCTCACTAGGACAATTTTCAATTGTCTCACCCCTGTGGGATTCAACTTTTTAGGTAGACGCCGAGGAAGAAGAAACCCTACAGAGGGTGAACAACATCCACAGCAGCAGCAACAACAGCAAGGACAACAGTGATCCTTAGGTGGAGACACTATTTGTCAAGTCCTGTTTATAGAGAGAGTCCTATGTGTCATCTCTGTACTCTCAGGTCCTACGAGTCAATAGAGAGTTTGATATAGATCTGAGATTTTTGGCTTGATGCCTCGAAATTTTTGTTTAATACTACTTATGTACAATTTAACAGGGCAGTTAATGTTTGTGACTCTTGAGATGAGATGATACAGAGATGTACTGATGAATCAGAATGTAAATAACTTAGTTTGGTTCTTTATGAAAGAGTTTTACAGTTTTTTGATCTCATTGCAAAAAGTTTTAATTTTTAGTGATTTTTAGTTATTTCGCTGCTAATAATTCACTTCCGCATTAGTTAATCTTGTTTTTGTGAGTCAGACGTCACAATGATGATTAGAGACCCCAATGTCTAGATTCACCCCATTGTTAGATATGGTAGTGTTTGTGACTCTAAGTCCACTAGTGATGACATAGTGTGACATATATGACTTGCTTACTATGCTTGTACCCTTTCTCAATGTGAATCTTATTATTATGCTCTCCCCTCTCAATTCAGAGTTGATTTTATTATTCTTGAACCCTTTTATGTGGATATACACTAAGTCCTATTTTGACCCATAATGGTATAAGTCAACTATACTGATGATGGAGGATATGATGAAATGTTGATGCCTAATGATGGGTATTGGAGGCATATACATTGGGACATCCACCTATCCTTGATATGTGCTTCTTATTTTTAATGTTGCTGATTTAGACTAACTATCTTGTCTATATATCATGACTTTCTCAAACTTAACCTTTCGTTACTCTATTATGAGTCTTTTGACCCTAATTTGTACATAAGTGACATAAACCTTATAAAAATCATATAAAAAAGAAGGAACACCAGAATGACATGCAACTTGAGTCACACCTTCATGATGGATTCCAAATCAGTAAAAGATCAATAAATATGTAATTAACTAACTTTGAACCTAACTTGACTGAAATCTTAAAATGGTTCTAGTTAGGGTTAATGATAAGAATCTAATACATGCTTGTAATATTATTCTTGATTAGGTGTGGGTCGTGTATAGATGAATAAGGATATGTTAGGTTAAAATCTATGAAATTAGGTACAACCTTTAATTATTATATTATTATGTTTAAATGGCTTGCAACATCATATGTATGTATGCTTGTTTACTTGCACATATCTCAATGTAGTATTATAGTATCATACTCGATGCTTTGCCTCATTTATTTTATAAGTTGAGTGAATAATATACAACTCCACTATATAAACCTTGTGCACCTACTTATATTCTCAAGATAAGGTCTCAAAGTAGGACATCATAATTGAGTAGTCAAAATAGGACAGACAACACCTATAAATAGGGTACCTAATGGCATTTAGTCTTAAGCACCCTCACAAATCCCTTCCATTGGGAAGTTGGTCAAAGGCCAAATGATACATGATATTATTTGAAGAATTGGAGTAAAAATGATATGAAACACATATTCTCATTTTAGTAAGTACTTAACTTGTTTATTCTTGTTCGTTTACTTCTATGATTCTTTCACATTTGGAAACCCTTATATATGTATCAGTTTGACATGTACTCAATACCTTTTGTGCTGACCTATTTATTTCCCATATGCTTTAGGTTATTATATTGCTTTGGAGTTGATGGCTAGTGAGCATGTGTTAAGGTGTACTTGTGACATGATCATATCTTGTGTACATTATTATACTTATATAATTGTACTCTTCAATATGTAATTGGAATGATGTGATAAATAATATTGTTTAATTACACTTGTTGGATATTGATATTATGGAGAATTTCATGCTTCCACATGTTGGATTTGGTATTTTTTGTCCCATGGGGTTTGGATTCTGACTCTATACTAATGGTATTAGATCATGAACAATAAGTGCACCAAACATTGCTCACATGCAACTCAAATAATCTCAACTTTAAATATGAACCCTAAAACCTTAGTAAGTTGTTATTTGTGGTCTAAGTTGACTTAACCTCTTGATTAGAACCTAGTTTTTCTAGAACTAGGTATAGACCTATTTAAATTCTAAAACGTATATTTTCTCATCTCTCCATCTTGTAGTATGAATGTAGGTTTAGGAGGGTGAGAAGGGAGCTATTATAATAACCCTAGACATATGTGTGTGGCATGAAGTTTGGGCAGCTACACAAGTGTGCACCATGTTTTTCTAGCGCTCAAAATATTATGGACTACCTAATGAGTGTGGTAACTCAATTATTTTTGGTTTTATTTTGATGGAGTATGGTGGTTTCCATCACACATTTCAACATTGGAGGAAAAATAGTTTTAAGTATTAGTATATGTATACATATGAAAATGTTATCATACACAGAAAGGCAGTGAGTGTTCATGTTACATAAGACAAGGAGATGTAACATTAGTCTAGATGATAGTTCTTAGTTGGTAATTGTAGTATTTAGACTTGTCTAGAGCCAAGATAAAGGTTATTCTAGTGAGTAGCCTAGATGATCTAAGCTTGTTGTTGATCTCAATGTTGATGTTGATGTTGTGAGTTTGCTTCTAGATGATTTGAGTTGATGATTGGGGGATGTAAGTACGCTTGATGACATGGTATGATTTTGACATTACAACCCTAGGTAGTCTAGCACCATGTATGTTATATGTGGCTTATTTGATGTGCTACACACCTAGTGGGTTGACATGCTTGCTTGTACCTAGTTTTTGCATATTTTGAGATATAGATAGTGAGATATAGTTTGGGACCAACATAAGTCTCAAACCTTTACGAAGAAGAATTTATAGTATGGGACATATGATAGGGGTGATTTCATGATGTGGGTCTACCCGACTTTGGAGATGGCCAGAGTACCTAACCTCCAAAATATTGGAAATGTTGAAATATACACCCAATGAAATGCATGATGATGACTCCATATCTACACAACTTCTTTTCTTATGATTTGAGTTACCTAATGTGTGGTTTTTTTCATGATATTGAACCCTAAATTTCCTATCGAAAGATCTAACACTCGAGAAAGAGGTATTTAAATTTATGTATGTTTGCCACCTAGGTGAGGGAGATGTTCCAAAACCCTAATATATGAGGTGTCATATTTATGAAAGCCTCATAGTTGTATGCAAAGGAATATAATGGTTGCCTTGTTTTTGAAATGTTGGGCTAATGCTTGCTATGGCTAGATGTGAGTGGTTAGCATGTTTTTCCTTGACATTGATAGGTCTTATCTTGAGTTTCTCCAACTTGTGAAGAACTTTTAACCACAAGTGAGTCATTTACGAAATCTCAATGTTAATGTTAATGTTAATGTTGTTCCTCAAGATAATGCATGATATGTGAAAATAATCTCATTTGAGTTAAAACATGATATGTACATATTTTAAGTCACTCTCATAATGTAGACCTAATATGAAACCATACCTTTCATACTAGATGTAGATTTCAAATCATGAACTTCATGTAATGATGCCTTGAGATGTTAGATTGAATAACCATGAATATGTTTCTTAATTTTAGATCCAAAATGAAAAGTAATGAACCTAATTGGTAACAATGGTAGAATCTTGGAGGAAATATAAACCATGCATGAAATTTTCAACTTGATGAAGAAATATAGGGGTGATGATAACCTTAATTGAAAGTCATGATGGTGAATATGTCCGCATGTGGAATTGATAATATAGATTTTGATAAAACACATTGATATTGTATTAGTGCATGAACAAAACCCTAATGTATTGGGGATAATCTAATGACAAGATGATGTCATAATATGATGGAGCATTAAGTAACATGTATACAAATAAAGGGTGTACCAACCTTAGTGTGCACCCCATGGTGGTGGATGCCTATGTTTGGTTGACTAAATAAGATGAATATGGTCATTTAACTTCAACTAGATGTTGGATGAATTTTGAGACAAAATTTCTACTAAGAAGGGAAGGATCTCACAACCTTACCTTCTCTATCATATATTGTACTATTTCTCCATCATCAAGTGACCATCTTACTAGATTTGATATTAATATCATAGTTGGAGTGTTATGATACTCCAATTTGGCCACATCAATTCTTAATTTTACTATACTTGGCATTTAATTTCCAAAATAGAATTATGTACCATTCCTTAGTATATCACTATATTTCAAGGGAAATTGAATTACATAATTGTTCTCACCTTCCTCCCTAATGTATTTCATATTGTAGATCTTTCAACTACAAAACAATCATTTCAAAAGTTGCCTTAATCGGAGTTATGATTCAGAACGTATGGCTATTTGAATATCTCTAATTAATGGTTTATTTTACTTGTTTGTGAGCCTAGTTAGGTCAAAATTGGGTGTGTGACCCAATTAGGGGATGCACCCCCTTTGACTAGGCATTGATTAGCAAGGTGTTGTTTCCACCAATCATGTTACGACCCCATCTGAGCTTAACTGGTAAACTAGGGTTTACCTAGACAATTGCAAAGATTAATTAGAATAATCATTCTTGAAATCTAATTAATGATAATAACACAATTAGGATGTTTTAACTATGATAAGAAGTCTAAATGTTCTTTTGTCTTGAAA
Source organism: Alisma plantago-aquatica (assembly GCA_963693085.1). Classification (NCBI taxonomy): domain Eukaryota; kingdom Viridiplantae; phylum Streptophyta; class Magnoliopsida; order Alismatales; family Alismataceae; genus Alisma; species Alisma plantago-aquatica. The sequence continues at coordinate 192,173,475 of OY856413.1, read as the reverse complement.
ATTAGGGTTTGAGAAGCATAAACCCTAATCGGCCCAAAATAGGGTTTTGATGATACATGAATACAGAATTTGATAAATAGAATGTCTCACTAAATGATTTTTAGTATTTTATGTGTAACTCTGATTTACTTCAAATTTGGATATGATTTGGATATATAAAACGTGAATAACATTGGAAAATATCAGAATTTTTGAAGAATGTTCTGACCTGTTCATCGGTTGAGTTTCAAACTCGATCGATCACATTTTCAGATTTATACAGCAGTGTGGTAATTGAATTTTATCTTTTTATTGGTATATAAAATTGATCTCAAATTTTAACTGTGCTCGCAAAACATAGTTTTAGACACTCTGTTAAATTGGCATAATTTTTGGATGACTTTTGATCTCTACAGTGAGGGGGTCGGTCGAGTTCTGTGCAGGACAAACTCGACCGAATCTGCTGCAGACTGCAATATAGCAGTGCACTGTTCTATTTTTAATTATTTATTGGTAACACCAAATGATATTAAATTTTAACTGAAGCTTTATAGATAAATTATAAACAACTTGATAAATTCCCATAATTGTTGGAGAAGGTTTGATCTCTGAAATAAACGAATTACAGTAACTTTTGTATAACTGAATATTCAGCCAATATAATTAAAGTTGAGTGTTGGGTCAATATGCAATTGACCCAAGCAGCTCAATTGACTTATATGATCGACCACACACACACACAGCTCTCATTATTCGTCATCCATCCCAGAGAAATGAAAATCTAGAGAGAGAGGGAGAGTTAGGGCTTGAGTGGAGAAAGAGGAGGAATTGCTGACCTAGGGTTTTGCGGTCCGAGGAATGATGAAATCAAGTAAGTTTGGATCCTTTGCATAGACTTTTATGGTGAATCTTCTCTCTCATGTCAAGATTCCTTCCATGCTCTGATTTGATCCAAGATGATGTCGAAATTCCCTCTTTTCTCACCATTTCTTCATAATCCCTCATTTTCAAGGTTTCCTAGTTGAATGGAAGAAGAATTGGGAGATTTGCTAGGGACTTGATATGAGTTCGAGATTCCCTGAGTTGAGCTACAGTTTTGAGGTGTTTTCACACCTTAGGGTGAGTGGGTTCTTCCTTTAAACAATATAATGCACGAAATTTGATTATAGCATCCAAATCCCTAATTGCTTGATATGTGATTCTAAACCCTGAAATGTCCGTTTAATTTAAGTTGTTGTAAATTGATATGATATGGATTCCTTCTCTGTTTGAATGACTCTTTGATGGTAGATCCACATCAGAAACGTATACAACACATCCTAGAAAGAATGCTTTTCAGATTTATACCATATGATGTAATTAGGGTTTAACCTAATTGAGATATCTCTAGAGTTTCAACCTTATTGAAAAGAACTAGTAATCTTATAAGTGGTTAGGATGTACCTCATGGATTACCTTATTTGAATTTTACCCTTGGTGCATGATATCTCAGTGAATAGCATGGAAACCTAAATTTAGTTCAATTTCCATGGTTTCATACATATATCGATTGTATATGATTGGTTGAAAACAATCTTTATTTAGTGAATGCTTATATCCTATGAAATCCTTATGAGAGCCATGTGACAAGTGAATGAGGTAAATGAAAAGGTGAATGAGGCGAATGAAACCCTAAGAGTAGGGTGTTGGCATGTGATGAATGAATAAGGCAAATGAAACCCTAAAGATAGGGTGTTCAATGAATCATGTTATGGTGACATGAAAGATCTCGATATAAGATGTGGTGATACTTAACTGTTGAATTGTATGTTTCTAGTGCATTTAACTTTATATGCTTGTTCTTTCTGAGTTGATATCTACATACTGCAGGGCTTCTTATTTTCAATACATATCTCGTAAATTATAGGTGATGAGATATGACATGCCCTAGAAAGGGATGTTACTGAGTCATGTTTAAAGATGACAAATGATGTATATGTGTTTTCAAGTGATGTTCAGAATGTGAAATAAGTATGAAATGTGATATTCCTGTTCAAGTGTTTATATGTTAATCAGTTAATAGACTTAGGTGCCCCAACACCGTAGAACCCCATTGCGCGGTCTGTACCTTTGGGGTGAAACGACCGATCTAGCCCTGAGTCTAGATGGTCGGTGACCAGTGTTCAACAATAATCTGTGCGTGTGTCACGGTGGCACTGGAGTAAAATAGGGGTTATTCAACAATAATCTGTGTGTGTGTCACGGTGGTAACCCAGACCCTCTGACTGTGCACTACAGGTTGCGGGAGGAGTCTAGAGCACTCAGAGTTAGTGCAGTGAGGCCCTTGAGTGCCTAAGAACTGCAGTGAGGCCCTTGAGAGCCTGAGAGTGTTGTGAGGCCCTTGAGTGCCTGAGGCCCTTGAGAGCCTGAGAGTCCTGTGCAGACCAGGACGGGAAGTCAGACTTAGCATTTCCCGGGTGTGTCGCTAAGTCTTGTACGGTGGGATCGTAGTTCGCTACAGATCTTCATATGTAGAGTGCGCTGCATATGTTTGGGGCATAAGCTAAAATATGATCATATAGGTTCACAAAGTTCCTTATAAATGAAAGAGTTAAGAAAGACTAGATCATAGTCTTCTAGTAGTTATTCTTTGGATGCAATATTTACATTCCTTGTTATTTCAATTATATTATTTTAGAACTACTCAGTGTAGTATTTATTGTTGTTAAATTTCATATTGTTTACTCAAAGTTATATATGTAATCACATTAGTGCCTTAGACTATTTCCTTGAAGTACTCATTCACTGAGCGAGTAGGCTCACCCCTCTACTCAAACATTTTTAGGGTTAACCGCGTGGACTTGAAGATGGTCAGAGCATCAGTGTAGATCTGCTACAAGAGTTAAGCACAAGATTAGTTGAGTCAGTCGGTCCTTGTCACTCTAGGTCCTCAGTAAGAGTTAAGAGAGAGAGAGTTGTATTTACGATATGTAATATTGTTCCCCTTTTGATATGTATGCTAATTAGCAAGTTTTATGTGCATAAGATGTGAGAGACATCACAAATGTTTATACATGTATCTTTTCTATTAAAGTCTGATTAGTAAAAGAAATGTTCAGATTCCTTTGTTAAGATGTTATGTGGTTCAATGTGGGGAATCAAGAGTTTAAAAGAAAAAAAAAGTAAAAGTTAAGGGTGTTCTTTGTGTTACATATAAATCCTATCTTATGCCCTAATCTCGTGATTTGAGGAAATTGTGAGATCAGGGTGTAACAAATCATGTCCTATAAAGTCATATCTCAACCCATATTGGCCCTCCATCCCTTGGGCCATAGATATGACCTTCATCCAATAGTCGAGGAATTATATTCTACCTCCATACATCACTGGCGGGCTTGCCATTGCCACTGAGCCAACTCCCCACCTTGCCAAATTGTAACACCCTAACTTTGTATAACTAATCCTACAATTAGAAAGCCCTAATTTCAAATTTCAAATCATAATGCTTCATATAAAATCTATTGAAATTTAGAGACTCAATTATAATGGATAAATCATGTTTAAGGATAATCTTTTATCATCAAGTTGATTGAAACTCAGTTTCATAAAATATAACCCTAATTAGCACATTAGTAGTATATATGGGGATAAAGTAAAATTGGTCCTTCTGTAATAATAAGTTGACCTAATAATTTTCGTGAAAACTTGATTCAATAATATCTAGTTGCATCTAAAATTATAGCCTTTAACTATTTTTTTTTCTGGATAGTCTTGGGTAATTAATTACAAATTTAGTTTGGAAAGAGAATAGTAAATAGCGTATGATAGACAAACTTCAAGGACCACCAAATTAAAATCTATCATTGTTTTTCTTCCCCGCCGCTGAGCGTTCCTGGCCCCAACCCCGTCTTCGTCATCGATCAAGTGGAGGATTCCCATAGATCTTGATCCTTCGCGTTGGGTACGGAAGATTCAATATGGCGTAGTGGAAGCACAGCTAGGATCAGGAGCCACCAATTTTAAGAAATATCATAGTAAGCTCCTCGTTCGTTGTGATGATTTTCAATTTGACTCCAGGTTTTGTACCACGATCATTAGCTAGTTTCTTTCAGTCCTCGTCTCCTAGCCGACAACACGATCTTGCCCAGACTTGTCTTTCAAGTTTTGCTTCTTATTAATCTATCGTAAAGGGTCAACTTTGCTGCTGTTATGGCGTCAAGGTGCCTTCTTGGCCTCCAGGCCACCACGAGACCCAACTTTGGGCTCGTTGGTTCCGGTCAGCGACGAGGTAGTGGCCCGGTCCTTTGTTTTCTACCAACGAGGAGAACAATCATACTTTGGATTTTGAGTTTTAATCATGGGATTGCGCCTCTGTACCTCGCCTGCTTCCGTGCGAGGAAGAAGACCTTTTGACGCTGATATTACTGTTTTACCCTTGATTGGTGATGTTTATGTCACGCCGGTATGGTCAAAGCCGTATTTTTGGTGTTCTTTGTCTGAGTAGTCACGCTAGCTCGGCCAAGCGGGCCTCCGCCTTATTGCCAGTATTTTACCATGTGAGTGGGGGCCCCGACGCCTCATTGGAATTTGTCTTACCTGCGTGGATTTTCCTTCCCATGTGATTGGTCAAATCTTCGAAAATTGGTATTTGATTAACCTGATATCAGAAAATTTAATATAAATACTCGTTGGAAAGCTAATGAAACAGGGAATAATAATAAAGTGGTTTCAAAGCCTGTTTGGGTCTCGAATTTCCATAAATCCCTAAAGAACCCTAAAACTCTAGAAATCAAGTTGATATTAAATATTAATAAATTGTAATTGTTCCAACATGGTATCTAGGATTTCATCAGCCTAAAAAGGGTGATTAGGAGTTTCTCTAATCTCTGTAAGTGGTCCATGCACTTTGAACATAATTATTGGATGTTTATATGTTATTATGTACAATGTACATGTTATTATGTGAATGTATTATGCATGTTATAGTTCTATTGATTCAAGTTAAACGGTAATGGATAAATGAAATCTATTTTGCTATTTATTTTTTTAGAATCATCATAGCACATCATATTCATGTTTAAGAGCAAGAGTAAGAGTATTCAAGAGTAAGAGTAAGGATAATGAATGAACCTTATATAAGATCCTCGTCATGGACTTTCCTAACATAAAGTGTACTTCGGTACAAATCATGGGATTTCCTAGCATACAATGTACTTCGGTACAAATTATGGGCTTTCCTAGCATACATAGCACTTTTGTACAATTCAAGAGGCACTTCGGTGCAACAATTGAGGATTCTTATATAAGTCAGATAAAAGACAATGCTAAAATGCAAAGTTTATTTTCATGATGTTAAATGTTTTCTTTTCAATGTATATGTTATTTCTCTTTTATAATATGTTCAATTCCACTTACAAATTATTTTATGCATGGCTGGGGGCGTGATGCCCGTAGGAAAGGAGCAACATCAAGGATAAAGCTATCTAAGGACCAGCTGAAGAAGGAACTCAAGGACATCTGAGACCAGACTTGGTGGGGTGCCAACTATCAATAGATTAGATTTTCCTTTATGTTTATAAGACATGTGTTTTAGTTAGAGTGTGAGTTTTATGTTATGAGTTTAAGATATGAGGAACTATGCCATGTATCCTATGCTGGTTTAATTAAACTTTATTTTTATGCAATTGTTATCATGTTTGTGACATTCCCAATGAGAATATGCTTTCGCTCAATGAATTATATATTTTAGAAAATTGGGATGTTACAATATGGTATCAGAGTTAAAAATATAGTTGGCCACCAGACTTTTCTCAAAATATCATGTAGTTTATGTTCCCTTTTGTAGATGGCTCCCAAGAGGAAATCCGATAAGGGCAAGGAGCATGTAGATGGAGAGGAAAGCTCTTCCAATGATGGAAGTGACCATAGTGTTTCTAGAGGGGCTAACCCTAATGGCAACCCTAATTCACCTCTAGAAGTGCTTATCAAGGCTCTGACTGATGCTATCACGGGACAACAAGGAAGACCACATCAACCATGGAACCAAGAGTTGACCTTAGTAGACTTCCTGAAGATCAAGCCAGAACCCTTCTCTGGAGAAGTAGAAACTGATGTAGTTGGTCGTGCCGAGGAGTGGCTTCTCAATGTCGAGCATTGTTTTCGTGACTTAGGATGTCCCAAACCTTCTAAAGTTCAGTTTGGGACACACATGTTTAAGAGTACAACCCCCACGTGGTGGGAGAACTTCACCAATGCTCAAGGACCCAATGCTGAGCCGTTGACCTGGGAGGAGTTCACCACTGCCTTCTGAAACCATTACATCTTCGAAGCCATGATCATGAAGAAGGAGATAGAGTTCAAGTACCTGAGGCAGTACGACTCAACTGTTAGCCAATATGCGATGAAGTTTCATATGTTGCAGAAGTACGAGTATGGTTTAGACGAGACGCGTCTGGCAAAGAAGTTCATGCATGGCCTAATACCTGATTTGGGCCATGCTTTGACTGGACGTGGCATCAGGACAGTACAAGAGGCACTCGAGTTTTCCCTAGAGTTGGAGGACCATCCCAAATGATACTGGAAGAATGGAGCACCCTTAGGAAGTAAGAAAGAGCACAAAAACCACAACGACTAGAAGAGGAAAGTGCAAGAGGAACCTGCTTCAAACCCTAACGCAAAGACTCAGTGCACCCAATGTAATAGATATCATATAGGAGAATGTAGATATGGAACTGGAGTTTTTTACTACTGTGGAGAGGATGGCCATATCACATTCAATCACCCCAAGCTCCTATAGAAGAAGGATCCCAAAGTCAACCCAGAGCCTAAGGAGAAAAGACAAGCTAGGATCTTCACCATGGTGGATGATGATGAAGATGAGGAGAATGAAGAAGGTATGATTTAACTTTTTCAAATCTCTTTGGTACCTTTGATAGACTATAGTTGAGTTTAGTCTTTCCCTAGATGTGAGTATATGTAAGATTTCATGATAGTTATAAGTTGTTTGAATTTTCATGTAAGGATTAGGAAAACCCTAAGGTGGGTAGATTAGTAGAATTTCGAGGATGAAATTCATTGAAGGTGGGTAGAATTGTAACAACCTAATTTTTTATAACTAATCCTACAATTAGAAAGCCCTAATTTCAAATTTCAAATTTCAAATCTTAATACTTCATATAAAATCTATTGAAATTTAGAGATTCAATTATAATGGATAAATTATGTTTAAGGATAATCTTTTATCATCAAGTTGATTGAAACTCAGTTTCAAAAATATAACCCTAATTAGCACATTAGTAGTATATATGGGGATAAAATAAAATTGGTCCTTCAGTAATAATAAGTTGACCTAATAATTTTCGTGAAAACTTGAGTTAATAATATCAAGTTGCATCTAAATTTTTTGCCTTTAACTATTTTTTTTCTGGATAGTCTTGGGTAATTAATTGCAAATTTAATTTGGAAAGAGCATAGTAAATAGTAGGGAGTCTCAAAACTAAAAACCAACTTGATTTTTAGAATCATGGTACCAACATTATACAACCCACTGATTTTAGTTAAGTTTCAACTCTTTTAACTTTTTTTTTTCAATTTTAGTTGGAAAGAAAATAAGTTTAATTCCTAATCCTAGACAATCTGGGAATTTGGTCTCGTGCCTTTTATTCTCGGTCGCATGTGTTAATATTTTTCTTTTGGCACGGCCCTTGTGTCAGTCCAGATCAGACTCTCCTATTCACAGATCCATGCCAAACTTGATGACCAGGTTCATAGCCAATGATAGAATCCTGATAATCCCAAGTCTCTTCATACTTCTTGTGTGTATATATATAACCTATGATAGACAAACTTTGAGGGCCACAAAATTAAAATCTATCATTGTTTTTCTTCCCCTCTGCTGAGCATTCTTGGCTTCAACCCCATCGTCATCAGCTATCAAGCGGAGGATTCCCAGAGATCTTGATCCTTCGCGTTGGGTACGGAAGATTCAATATGGCGTAGTAGAAGCACAGCTAGGATCAGGAGTGTGATGGAGTGGACTTTTGGAATCCTAAGTCCCAGTTTGGTTCATGACTGGGATTTCATTGTTTGGACTGGATTAGACTGGGTTAGTCAGGATCCAGTCTGATTTTGTTTGGCAATCCAGTCTGATTCTGTTTGGCAACCCAGTCTGATTTTGGTCAGCTAGTCTGATTTGAGCCTGGATTTAGTCTGATTCTGTTTGGCTACCAATCTGGATTCCGTCTGATTTTGTTTGGCAACCTAGTCAGGATTTGCTTATTCTGTCCTGTTCTTGCAGAACAATTTAATAAGTACACAAAATGTGTAGTTGTGATGTCGCCTCAATATAAGTACACAATTTAAAAAAAAATTATATTTTGAGGATGTTATTGTTGACTCAAGGTCAATTAGGTCAATGTTGACTCACGTCTAAATTGACTAAACCCTTGTTTTGATGATGACTAACCATTCCACATATTGGTGTCTAATGCTTCTACATTGAGTGATTTCAGATTAGGTTTAGACACACTCCAAATGCCCTAACTTGCGCATATCAAATTGGAGAAAAGACAAGTCAAAATAGCTACAAGTGTGCAATTTGGGATCTCTATGTAAATGACCTTAGAATTGCTTTGTAATCACTTGTAATGATTGTATGACTTGTAATTAAGCTTAGAAAAATTATTGGGACACAAAAATCCATCATTTGTACAGTTTTACGAAAATTCCAAAATACCCATAACAGGGATTTGGTCGGCCGAATTCCAAACTCGGCCGATCCATATATTCTGGAATTTTCTGGGCAATCGGCCGAGTTACCAACTCAGCCGATCCCTGGTCGGTCGAGTTCCTATGGTGGGAAACTCGGCCGATCCACTGATCGGTCCAAGTTGAAAGTCGACCGATCGGCCGAGTTTCTCCAAGGGAACTCGGCCGACAGTCTATCTTTCAGACTTGTCGTTTAGTGGTTCGGCCGAGTTGCCTTTATTGAAACTCGGCCGATCAGACTGTACTGGAATGCAGAAAAAGCAAATCCAACCGTTGGAGACTTTGTTGGGACCCAAAATAGATCCGTTGCAACTTGTAAAACGGCTATTTTTCGTTCCTAAGTGTTCCCAAAGGCTAAGAGGCATCCCCAACTATAAATAGGACCCCTTGGGCTTCATTCCAAGGTTGAGCATTCACTATGAAGGTTCCTATTCTATAGTTGAGTGATCCTACAGCCTCCTCTCTCTCTCTAAGCTTAATCACTTGCTACATCCATTAGAGTGAGTAGGAAATCTGTAAGAGAGCTAGTCATATATGTATATCTTGTGAGGCTCTCACTTCCACCACCTCCCTTCTATCATTCCTATCTTGAAGATGAAGGTTCTCTCTCTTGTCCAAGAGAGGTGAAGAAGAACAAGGGAAGGAGTCCCTTGGTGAAGATCAAGGCTGAAGACTTGGAGCTAGAGTGGGTAAGTCCTTGGAGAAGGCAGAAGACTCAAGCTCAAGTGGGTAAGACCTTGGTGGAAAGCTTCTCCGAGTGAAGGTGAAGTCAAAGGCGGAAGATCCAAGAAGAGTGGGTAATTCCTGCAAGGCCGAAGACTTGTGCAAGAGTGGGTAAGTCCTTGGAGAAGGCCGAAGACTCTTGCAAAGTGGGTAAGTCCTTGGTAAGGTTGAAGACTCTTTGTATTGGATAGGTAAGTCCTTTGTTGGGTCATGTATTGTATGTCTTATTAATGAATATAAGAGTGCAATTGGTTGAAGTCCTAGAGGTTGACCTCTCTAGGCAAGTGGACTGACACACTTCTAGTTTGAAGTGTGGAACCACTCTAAATAGCTTGTCTAATTTGGTGCATGTTCAATCTCTCTTATCCTTGCTATGCATGATTTAGTTGCACTCAAATTACCTATTTAGCAACCTTATCTTGTCATATAATTTGAAGGTTTAATGAATTTTGTTTAAGTGCTTTCAGCTCTATTCACCCCCCCTCTAGAGCACCTAAGTCACCCATCTAGGATCCAACAAGTGGTATCAGAGCAGGTCTTCTCCAAGCATACTTCCACAAGTAGGAGAATATGGGTGATTATGAAGATGGGCAACCTTCAAAGAGAGCAATAGAAGGAAACAAGAGTGAAAAAGGGATCACAAAGGCTCCATCAACATATGAAAGCACTAGTGGAAGATCTAGTGAATGTGAAGATGGAAGATGCCATTGCGCCCTCATGACAAGCTCAACTAAAGATTTAAATGAGGTAAATTCAAGTGTTGAGATTCAAACAAATGCTTATCTTAGTCAACTAAATGCTCTTAAATTTGCGAATTCTAGCTTGCTTGATAAGATTAAGTTTTTAGAATCTCAACCTTCTATGACTACTTCATATATAGAGTTTGCTACTACTATTGTTTCTCTCTCTATTGTTTCTTAAGCTCTTAAATGTGCTTATGAGAGTCAAGAGCTTACTTTACAAGGAATAGAATGTGTAGATAAAGTTTATCCTTCAAAGATTACTTGTCTTGTATATGAACTTGCTTCCTTGCATAGTAGTGTAATTGCTCTTGAGCCTCATACTATCTTCTCTTATAGAGAGAAAGTTTTTAATGCTCTATCTTGTGATAAAGATTCTCATATGACTAAAGATGTTTGCTTAGAAATGTATCTTGTGCATACTAGAGATGATATGAATCTATTGTGTTTTACCTTTACTTCTCTTATGCATAACAATCATAGTTTGAGATCTTCTTTGCAAAGATTTTTTGGTGATAAAAAGAATCTTAATCAAATCCTAGACCATACTGCCAAACAAATGGGTAGAGATGGCATTGGACTTGATTGTAGCCAAAGGAACAACAAAGACAAAGGACCTTCAATTTTTAATGAAGAATCCTCCAGTTCCAAGGCTACGGGCACTTGTAACTATTGCAATGAATTTGGTCATTATTCTACTTGTTGTCCTTTTAGGAAAGCACCCAAGAGCAATAGGACTTGGGTTGCTAAACTAACCCCTCCGGACCCAAAAACATGATTGGGGACCATTTCATCTTTCTTCTTGTAGGTACTTGCAAATGGATTGACTTGAGGTATTGAATTGCAAATTGACTTGTCAATCCACATGAAAGAAGAAAGGTGAGATGTGTAGAGGGTGACAACAAGTGGAAAAGCAATGGTAAGCACAAAGGTAAAGGTTTTATTGCTTATAACTATTTCTAACTTGTTTTGTCAAGTTAGTGTGCACTATACATATGGTTTTTGAGTCAAAAGTGGCATTTTGTGTTTCTTTTCACAGTCTTGCTCAAAAACTGTTTCTAATGCTTCTATAGTGCATTACTAACTTGCTTAGACATGTTTGGATATGGTTTGTATATTTTAGCATGCCTTTAAATATGTTTTTATGAAAAATATGTGCTTTTTCTACAACAGTTTTGTCGGCCGAGTTTTGTCCTGTCTAAACTCGACCGATAGGCACCAATGGGTGTTGCCAACAGCTGCGATCGGCCGAGTTGCCAATACACAGAACTCGACCGAAAACACTATTCACAGAGTATACAGTTGTCTTATTGAATGAGAATTTCCCTCTCAACTAGATTTTCTCAACCAATAGCCTTATTCTTTGGCACTCCATTTGGTACCTTTATATATGCATATTGCCATGTTCTAAATTTCCTATCTTGCTTACAACTCTATCTCTCTAATTGCTCTAAATTGGTATATCTATATCTTGCAATTTCTTGCTTTGAGTTGTTTTGCAGGTTTTGATGATGATCTCTTTGGATCTCTTGGTTGTGTCTAAAATCGCTTCCGTTGTACTCTAACTTGCTACATCTATCTAGGTGTATATCTTGTTTTGATACAACCTTGAGGTTCATAGGGGTAATCATCTTATGGTAAGAATGCATATCTAGTGAGTTATATCCTCTCATGCTTCTAAATTTGCATATCTCTTTGTTTGGATATATCTCTAAATCTACTCATAGCTTGATCTTTATCTTGTGTATCTCTTGCTATGATCTAGATCCTACTAGTAGTCCTAACTTGTGATACCATCTACTAGTAGTTCATATACATGTAGTTCTAACCTTGTTTACAAAGTGCCATCTTTGATCATCTATATGTTATGCTTGTATCTTATCTCATACATGCTCAAGATTGTTCCTTAAATTGCATATCTACTATCTTGAGTTGCTTGCATAACATTGTGATGCAGGGTACATAGATCTACATGATATGTAGAAATTGGAGTATTTTTGGATTTTATGCAGATTTTACTCCAGTTTCAGTTTTTGCTGCAAGTATAGTGCTTTTTATGCAGAAACACCCTTCTGAGCAAGACTCATTGCTGCGCCATGAGCTCTGATGGTTTTTGATCAAATTCCATCATCTTGAGGGTCAAAATTGCGATTTATTGTTTTTCTGCAGCACCCTATCTTGCATGTTTTGGGTTGTTCAAGTATATGCTTTAACTTGCTTTTCTTTCTATGCTTGGACAAGCCCCTATCTGTGCTCTTCTACTCTCCTTATATAACTTTTGTTATCTTCTTTCTCTTAACAAGTGGTGTTTCTTAGTTTCTTCATACCCCCACCTTTTTGAAATGACAAAGGGGGAGAAAGATATGTCTTCTTTTGACAACAGGGAGAAGGCATGTCTTACATGAAGCAAAGAAGCGTGTCCATGTAAAGGGGAGAAGGTAAATGGGAGAAGGCATATATGTGTAGAACATATATGAGTAGAAGACATAGTTTCTATAAATGTTATGAAAGCTAACCATGCAGGAGAAATAGCATCAATTGAGGGGGAGTATGAAAACTCCACTAGCATCAATTGAGGGGGAGCATATGAACTCAATTCTACTGAAACCCCTAGGTTTCTCCGAAGGTATGATTTTACTTACAAGCTTTCAATACATTTATGGAATGGTTTGTCATCTTCAAAAAGGGGGAGAATGTTGACTCAAGGTCAATTAGGTCAATGTTGACTCACGTCTAAATTGACTAAACCCTTGTTTTGATGATGACTAACCATTCCACATATTGGTGTCTAATGCTTCTACATTGAGTGATTTCAGATTAGGTTTAGACACACTCCAAATGCCCTAACTTGCGCATATCAAATTGGAGAAAAGACAAGTCAAAATAGCTACAAGTGTGCAATTTGGGATCTCTATGTAAATGACCTTAGAATTGCTTTGTAATCACTTGTAATGATTGTATGACTTGTAATTAAGCTTAGAAAAATTATTGGGACACAAAAATCCATCATTTGTACAGTTTTACGAAAATTCCAAAATACCCATAACAGGGATTTGGTCGGCCGAATTCCAAACTCGGCCGATCCATATATTCTGGAATTTTCTGGGCAATCGGCCGAGTTACCAACTCAGCCGATCCCTGGTCGGTCGAGTTCCTATGGTGGGAAACTCGGCCGATCCACTGATCGGTCCAAGTTGAAAGTCGACCGATCGGCCGAGTTTCTCCAAGGGAACTCGGCCGACAGTCTATCTTTCAGACTTGTCGTTTAGTGGTTCGGCCGAGTTGCCTTTATTGAAACTCGGCCGATCAGACTGTACTGGAATGCAGAAAAAGCAAATCCAACCGTTGGAGACTTTGTTGGGACCCAAAATAGATCCGTTGCAACTTGTAAAACGGCTATTTTTCGTTCCTAAGTGTTCCCAAAGGCTAAGAGGCATCCCCAACTATAAATAGGACCCCTTGGGCTTCATTCCAAGGTTGAGCATTCACTATGAAGGTTCCTATTCTATAGTTGAGTGATCCTACAGCCTCCTCTCTCTCTCTAAGCTTAATCACTTGCTACATCCATTAGAGTGAGTAGGAAATCTGTAAGAGAGCTAGTCATATATGTATATCTTGTGAGGCTCTCACTTCCACCACCTCCCTTCTATCATTCCTATCTTGAAGATGAAGGTTCTCTCTCTTGTCCAAGAGAGGTGAAGAAGAACAAGGGAAGGAGTCCCTTGGTGAAGATCAAGGCTGAAGACTTGGAGCTAGAGTGGGTAAGTCCTTGGAGAAGGCAGAAGACTCAAGCTCAAGTGGGTAAGACCTTGGTGGAAAGCTTCTCCGAGTGAAGGTGAAGTCAAAGGCGGAAGATCCAAGAAGAGTGGGTAATTCCTGCAAGGCCGAAGACTTGTGCAAGAGTGGGTAAGTCCTTGGAGAAGGCCGAAGACTCTTGCAAAGTGGGTAAGTCCTTGGTAAGGTTGAAGACTCTTTGTATTGGATAGGTAAGTCCTTTGTTGGGTCATGTATTGTATGTCTTATTAATGAATATAAGAGTGCAATTGGTTGAAGTCCTAGAGGTTGACCTCTCTAGGCAAGTGGACTGACACACTTCTAGTTTGAAGTGTGGAACCACTCTAAATAGCTTGTCTAATTTGGTGCATGTTCAATCTCTCTTATCCTTGCTATGCATGATTTAGTTGCACTCAAATTACCTATTTAGCAACCTTATCTTGTCATATAATTTGAAGGTTTAATGAATTTTGTTTAAGTGCTTTCAGCTCTATTCACCCCCCCTCTAGAGCACCTAAGTCACCCATCTAGGATCCAACAAGTGGTATCAGAGCAGGTCTTCTCCAAGCATACTTCCACAAGTAGGAGAATATGGGTGATTATGAAGATGGGCAACCTTCAAAGAGAGCAATAGAAGGAAACAAGAGTGAAAAAGGGATCACAAAGGCTCCATCAACATATGAAAGCACTAGTGGAAGATCTAGTGAATGTGAAGATGGAAGATGCCATTGCGCCCTCATGACAAGCTCAACTAAAGATTTAAATGAGGTAAATTCAAGTGTTGAGATTCAAACAAATGCTTATCTTAGTCAACTAAATGCTCTTAAATTTGCGAATTCTAGCTTGCTTGATAAGATTAAGTTTTTAGAATCTCAACCTTCTATGACTACTTCATATATAGAGTTTGCTACTACTATTGTTTCTCTCTCTATTGTTTCTTAAGCTCTTAAATGTGCTTATGAGAGTCAAGAGCTTACTTTACAAGGAATAGAATGTGTAGATAAAGTTTATCCTTCAAAGATTACTTGTCTTGTATATGAACTTGCTTCCTTGCATAGTAGTGTAATTGCTCTTGAGCCTCATACTATCTTCTCTTATAGAGAGAAAGTTTTTAATGCTCTATCTTGTGATAAAGATTCTCATATGACTAAAGATGTTTGCTTAGAAATGTATCTTGTGCATACTAGAGATGATATGAATCTATTGTGTTTTACCTTTACTTCTCTTATGCATAACAATCATAGTTTGAGATCTTCTTTGCAAAGATTTTTTGGTGATAAAAAGAATCTTAATCAAATCCTAGACCATACTGCCAAACAAATGGGTAGAGATGGCATTGGACTTGATTGTAGCCAAAGGAACAACAAAGACAAAGGACCTTCAATTTTTAATGAAGAATCCTCCAGTTCCAAGGCTACGGGCACTTGTAACTATTGCAATGAATTTGGTCATTATTCTACTTGTTGTCCTTTTAGGAAAGCACCCAAGAGCAATAGGACTTGGGTTGCTAAACTAACCCCTCCGGACCCAAAAACATGATTGGGGACCATTTCATCTTTCTTCTTGTAGGTACTTGCAAATGGATTGACTTGAGGTATTGAATTGCAAATTGACTTGTCAATCCACATGAAAGAAGAAAGGTGAGATGTGTAGAGGGTGACAACAAGTGGAAAAGCAATGGTAAGCACAAAGGTAAAGGTTTTATTGCTTATAACTATTTCTAACTTGTTTTGTCAAGTTAGTGTGCACTATACATATGGTTTTTGAGTCAAAAGTGGCATTTTGTGTTTCTTTTCACAGTCTTGCTCAAAAACTGTTTCTAATGCTTCTATAGTGCATTACTAACTTGCTTAGACATGTTTGGATATGGTTTGTATATTTTAGCATGCCTTTAAATATGTTTTTATGAAAAATATGTGCTTTTTCTACAACAGTTTTGTCGGCCGAGTTTTGTCCTGTCTAAACTCGACCGATAGGCACCAATGGGTGTTGCCAACAGCTGCGATCGGCCGAGTTGCCAATACACAGAACTCGACCGAAAACACTATTCACAGAGTATACAGTTGTCTTATTGAATGAGAATTTCCCTCTCAACTAGATTTTCTCAACCAATAGCCTTATTCTTTGGCACTCCATTTGGTACCTTTATATATGCATATTGCCATGTTCTAAATTTCCTATCTTGCTTACAACTCTATCTCTCTAATTGCTCTAAATTGGTATATCTATATCTTGCAATTTCTTGCTTTGAGTTGTTTTGCAGGTTTTGATGATGATCTCTTTGGATCTCTTGGTTGTGTCTAAAATCGCTTCCGTTGTACTCTAACTTGCTACATCTATCTAGGTGTATATCTTGTTTTGATACAACCTTGAGGTTCATAGGGGTAATCATCTTATGGTAAGAATGCATATCTAGTGAGTTATATCCTCTCATGCTTCTAAATTTGCATATCTCTTTGTTTGGATATATCTCTAAATCTACTCATAGCTTGATCTTTATCTTGTGTATCTCTTGCTATGATCTAGATCCTACTAGTAGTCCTAACTTGTGATACCATCTACTAGTAGTTCATATACATGTAGTTCTAACCTTGTTTACAAAGTGCCATCTTTGATCATCTATATGTTATGCTTGTATCTTATCTCATACATGCTCAAGATTGTTCCTTAAATTGCATATCTACTATCTTGAGTTGCTTGCATAACATTGTGATGCAGGGTACATAGATCTACATGATATGTAGAAATTGGAGTATTTTTGGATTTTATGCAGATTTTACTCCAGTTTCAGTTTTTGCTGCAAGTATAGTGCTTTTTATGCAGAAACACCCTTCTGAGCAAGACTCATTGCTGCGCCATGAGCTCTGATGGTTTTTGATCAAATTCCATCATCTTGAGGGTCAAAATTGCGATTTATTGTTTTTCTGCAGCACCCTATCTTGCATGTTTTGGGTTGTTCAAGTATATGCTTTAACTTGCTTTTCTTTCTATGCTTGGACAAGCCCCTATCTGTGCTCTTCTACTCTCCTTATATAACTTTTGTTATCTTCTTTCTCTTAACAAGTGGTGTTTCTTAGTTTCTTCATACCCCCACCTTTTTGAAATGACAAAGGGGGAGAAAGATATGTCTTCTTTTGACAACAGGGAGAAGGCATGTCTTACATGAAGCAAAGAAGCGTGTCCATGTAAAGGGGAGAAGGTAAATGGGAGAAGGCATATATGTGTAGAACATATATGAGTAGAAGACATAGTTTCTATAAATGTTATGAAAGCTAACCATGCAGGAGAAATAGCATCAATTGAGGGGGAGTATGAAAACTCCACTAGCATCAATTGAGGGGGAGCATATGAACTCAATTCTACTGAAACCCCTAGGTTTCTCCGAAGGTATGATTTTACTTACAAGCTTTCAATACATTTATGGAATGGTTTGTCATCTTCAAAAAGGGGGAGAATGTTGACTCAAGGTCAATTAGGTCAATGTTGACTCACGTCTAAATTGACTAAACCCTTGTTTTGATGATGACTAACCATTCCACATATTGGTGTCTAATGCTTCTACATTGAGTGATTTCAGATTAGGTTTAGACACACTCCAAATGCCCTAACTTGCGCATATCAAATTGGAGAAAAGACAAGTCAAAATAGCTACAAGTGTGCAATTTGGGATCTCTATGTAAATGACCTTAGAATTGCTTTGTAATCACTTGTAATGATTGTATGACTTGTAATTAAGCTTAGAAAAATTATTGGGACACAAAAATCCATCATTTGTACAGTTTTACGAAAATTCCAAAATACCCATAACAGGGATTTGGTCGGCCGAATTCCAAACTCGGCCGATCCATATATTCTGGAATTTTCTGGGCAATCGGCCGAGTTACCAACTCAGCCGATCCCTGGTCGGTCGAGTTCCTATGGTGGGAAACTCGGCCGATCCACTGATCGGTCCAAGTTGAAAGTCGACCGATCGGCCGAGTTTCTCCAAGGGAACTCGGCCGACAGTCTATCTTTCAGACTTGTCGTTTAGTGGTTCGGCCGAGTTGCCTTTATTGAAACTCGGCCGATCAGACTGTACTGGAATGCAGAAAAAGCAAATCCAACCGTTGGAGACTTTGTTGGGACCCAAAATAGATCCGTTGCAACTTGTAAAACGGCTATTTTTCGTTCCTAAGTGTTCCCAAAGGCTAAGAGGCATCCCCAACTATAAATAGGACCCCTTGGGCTTCATTCCAAGGTTGAGCATTCACTATGAAGGTTCCTATTCTATAGTTGAGTGATCCTACAGCCTCCTCTCTCTCTCTAAGCTTAATCACTTGCTACATCCATTAGAGTGAGTAGGAAATCTGTAAGAGAGCTAGTCATATATGTATATCTTGTGAGGCTCTCACTTCCACCACCTCCCTTCTATCATTCCTATCTTGAAGATGAAGGTTCTCTCTCTTGTCCAAGAGAGGTGAAGAAGAACAAGGGAAGGAGTCCCTTGGTGAAGATCAAGGCTGAAGACTTGGAGCTAGAGTGGGTAAGTCCTTGGAGAAGGCAGAAGACTCAAGCTCAAGTGGGTAAGACCTTGGTGGAAAGCTTCTCCGAGTGAAGGTGAAGTCAAAGGCGGAAGATCCAAGAAGAGTGGGTAATTCCTGCAAGGCCGAAGACTTGTGCAAGAGTGGGTAAGTCCTTGGAGAAGGCCGAAGACTCTTGCAAAGTGGGTAAGTCCTTGGTAAGGTTGAAGACTCTTTGTATTGGATAGGTAAGTCCTTTGTTGGGTCATGTATTGTATGTCTTATTAATGAATATAAGAGTGCAATTGGTTGAAGTCCTAGAGGTTGACCTCTCTAGGCAAGTGGACTGACACACTTCTAGTTTGAAGTGTGGAACCACTCTAAATAGCTTGTCTAATTTGGTGCATGTTCAATCTCTCTTATCCTTGCTATGCATGATTTAGTTGCACTCAAATTACCTATTTAGCAACCTTATCTTGTCATATAATTTGAAGGTTTAATGAATTTTGTTTAAGTGCTTTCAGCTCTATTCACCCCCCCTCTAGAGCACCTAAGTCACCCATCTAGGATCCAACAAGTGGTATCAGAGCAGGTCTTCTCCAAGCATACTTCCACAAGTAGGAGAATATGGGTGATTATGAAGATGGGCAACCTTCAAAGAGAGCAATAGAAGGAAACAAGAGTGAAAAAGGGATCACAAAGGCTCCATCAACATATGAAAGCACTAGTGGAAGATCTAGTGAATGTGAAGATGGAAGATGCCATTGCGCCCTCATGACAAGCTCAACTAAAGATTTAAATGAGGTAAATTCAAGTGTTGAGATTCAAACAAATGCTTATCTTAGTCAACTAAATGCTCTTAAATTTGCGAATTCTAGCTTGCTTGATAAGATTAAGTTTTTAGAATCTCAACCTTCTATGACTACTTCATATATAGAGTTTGCTACTACTATTGTTTCTCTCTCTATTGTTTCTTAAGCTCTTAAATGTGCTTATGAGAGTCAAGAGCTTACTTTACAAGGAATAGAATGTGTAGATAAAGTTTATCCTTCAAAGATTACTTGTCTTGTATATGAACTTGCTTCCTTGCATAGTAGTGTAATTGCTCTTGAGCCTCATACTATCTTCTCTTATAGAGAGAAAGTTTTTAATGCTCTATCTTGTGATAAAGATTCTCATATGACTAAAGATGTTTGCTTAGAAATGTATCTTGTGCATACTAGAGATGATATGAATCTATTGTGTTTTACCTTTACTTCTCTTATGCATAACAATCATAGTTTGAGATCTTCTTTGCAAAGATTTTTTGGTGATAAAAAGAATCTTAATCAAATCCTAGACCATACTGCCAAACAAATGGGTAGAGATGGCATTGGACTTGATTGTAGCCAAAGGAACAACAAAGACAAAGGACCTTCAATTTTTAATGAAGAATCCTCCAGTTCCAAGGCTACGGGCACTTGTAACTATTGCAATGAATTTGGTCATTATTCTACTTGTTGTCCTTTTAGGAAAGCACCCAAGAGCAATAGGACTTGGGTTGCTAAACTAACCCCTCCGGACCCAAAAACATGATTGGGGACCATTTCATCTTTCTTCTTGTAGGTACTTGCAAATGGATTGACTTGAGGTATTGAATTGCAAATTGACTTGTCAATCCACATGAAAGAAGAAAGGTGAGATGTGTAGAGGGTGACAACAAGTGGAAAAGCAATGGTAAGCACAAAGGTAAAGGTTTTATTGCTTATAACTATTTCTAACTTGTTTTGTCAAGTTAGTGTGCACTATACATATGGTTTTTGAGTCAAAAGTGGCATTTTGTGTTTCTTTTCACAGTCTTGCTCAAAAACTGTTTCTAATGCTTCTATAGTGCATTACTAACTTGCTTAGACATGTTTGGATATGGTTTGTATATTTTAGCATGCCTTTAAATATGTTTTTATGAAAAATATGTGCTTTTTCTACAACAGTTTTGTCGGCCGAGTTTTGTCCTGTCTAAACTCGACCGATAGGCACCAATGGGTGTTGCCAACAGCTGCGATCGGCCGAGTTGCCAATACACAGAACTCGACCGAAAACACTATTCACAGAGTATACAGTTGTCTTATTGAATGAGAATTTCCCTCTCAACTAGATTTTCTCAACCAATAGCCTTATTCTTTGGCACTCCATTTGGTACCTTTATATATGCATATTGCCATGTTCTAAATTTCCTATCTTGCTTACAACTCTATCTCTCTAATTGCTCTAAATTGGTATATCTATATCTTGCAATTTCTTGCTTTGAGTTGTTTTGCAGGTTTTGATGATGATCTCTTTGGATCTCTTGGTTGTGTCTAAAATCGCTTCCGTTGTACTCTAACTTGCTACATCTATCTAGGTGTATATCTTGTTTTGATACAACCTTGAGGTTCATAGGGGTAATCATCTTATGGTAAGAATGCATATCTAGTGAGTTATATCCTCTCATGCTTCTAAATTTGCATATCTCTTTGTTTGGATATATCTCTAAATCTACTCATAGCTTGATCTTTATCTTGTGTATCTCTTGCTATGATCTAGATCCTACTAGTAGTCCTAACTTGTGATACCATCTACTAGTAGTTCATATACATGTAGTTCTAACCTTGTTTACAAAGTGCCATCTTTGATCATCTATATGTTATGCTTGTATCTTATCTCATACATGCTCAAGATTGTTCCTTAAATTGCATATCTACTATCTTGAGTTGCTTGCATAACATTGTGATGCAGGGTACATAGATCTACATGATATGTAGAAATTGGAGTATTTTTGGATTTTATGCAGATTTTACTCCAGTTTCAGTTTTTGCTGCAAGTATAGTGCTTTTTATGCAGAAACACCCTTCTGAGCAAGACTCATTGCTGCGCCATGAGCTCTGATGGTTTTTGATCAAATTCCATCATCTTGAGGGTCAAAATTGCGATTTATTGTTTTTCTGCAGCACCCTATCTTGCATGTTTTGGGTTGTTCAAGTATATGCTTTAACTTGCTTTTCTTTCTATGCTTGGACAAGCCCCTATCTGTGCTCTTCTACTCTCCTTATATAACTTTTGTTATCTTCTTTCTCTTAACAAGTGGTGTTTCTTAGTTTCTTCATACCCCCACCTTTTTGAAATGACAAAGGGGGAGAAAGATATGTCTTCTTTTGACAACAGGGAGAAGGCATGTCTTACATGAAGCAAAGAAGCGTGTCCATGTAAAGGGGAGAAGGTAAATGGGAGAAGGCATATATGTGTAGAACATATATGAGTAGAAGACATAGTTTCTATAAATGTTATGAAAGCTAACCATGCAGGAGAAATAGCATCAATTGAGGGGGAGTATGAAAACTCCACTAGCATCAATTGAGGGGGAGCATATGAACTCAATTCTACTGAAACCCCTAGGTTTCTCCGAAGGTATGATTTTACTTACAAGCTTTCAATACATTTATGGAATGGTTTGTCATCTTCAAAAAGGGGGAGAATGTTGACTCAAGGTCAATTAGGTCAATGTTGACTCACGTCTAAATTGACTAAACCCTTGTTTTGATGATGACTAACCATTCCACATATTGGTGTCTAATGCTTCTACATTGAGTGATTTCAGATTAGGTTTAGACACACTCCAAATGCCCTAACTTGCGCATATCAAATTGGAGAAAAGACAAGTCAAAATAGCTACAAGTGTGCAATTTGGGATCTCTATGTAAATGACCTTAGAATTGCTTTGTAATCACTTGTAATGATTGTATGACTTGTAATTAAGCTTAGAAAAATTATTGGGACACAAAAATCCATCATTTGTACAGTTTTACGAAAATTCCAAAATACCCATAACAGGGATTTGGTCGGCCGAATTCCAAACTCGGCCGATCCATATATTCTGGAATTTTCTGGGCAATCGGCCGAGTTACCAACTCAGCCGATCCCTGGTCGGTCGAGTTCCTATGGTGGGAAACTCGGCCGATCCACTGATCGGTCCAAGTTGAAAGTCGACCGATCGGCCGAGTTTCTCCAAGGGAACTCGGCCGACAGTCTATCTTTCAGACTTGTCGTTTAGTGGTTCGGCCGAGTTGCCTTTATTGAAACTCGGCCGATCAGACTGTACTGGAATGCAGAAAAAGCAAATCCAACCGTTGGAGACTTTGTTGGGACCCAAAATAGATCCGTTGCAACTTGTAAAACGGCTATTTTTCGTTCCTAAGTGTTCCCAAAGGCTAAGAGGCATCCCCAACTATAAATAGGACCCCTTGGGCTTCATTCCAAGGTTGAGCATTCACTATGAAGGTTCCTATTCTATAGTTGAGTGATCCTACAGCCTCCTCTCTCTCTCTAAGCTTAATCACTTGCTACATCCATTAGAGTGAGTAGGAAATCTGTAAGAGAGCTAGTCATATATGTATATCTTGTGAGGCTCTCACTTCCACCACCTCCCTTCTATCATTCCTATCTTGAAGATGAAGGTTCTCTCTCTTGTCCAAGAGAGGTGAAGAAGAACAAGGGAAGGAGTCCCTTGGTGAAGATCAAGGCTGAAGACTTGGAGCTAGAGTGGGTAAGTCCTTGGAGAAGGCAGAAGACTCAAGCTCAAGTGGGTAAGACCTTGGTGGAAAGCTTCTCCGAGTGAAGGTGAAGTCAAAGGCGGAAGATCCAAGAAGAGTGGGTAATTCCTGCAAGGCCGAAGACTTGTGCAAGAGTGGGTAAGTCCTTGGAGAAGGCCGAAGACTCTTGCAAAGTGGGTAAGTCCTTGGTAAGGTTGAAGACTCTTTGTATTGGATAGGTAAGTCCTTTGTTGGGTCATGTATTGTATGTCTTATTAATGAATATAAGAGTGCAATTGGTTGAAGTCCTAGAGGTTGACCTCTCTAGGCAAGTGGACTGACACACTTCTAGTTTGAAGTGTGGAACCACTCTAAATAGCTTGTCTAATTTGGTGCATGTTCAATCTCTCTTATCCTTGCTATGCATGATTTAGTTGCACTCAAATTACCTATTTAGCAACCTTATCTTGTCATATAATTTGAAGGTTTAATGAATTTTGTTTAAGTGCTTTCAGCTCTATTCACCCCCCCTCTAGAGCACCTAAGTCACCCATCTAGGATCCAACAAGTGGTATCAGAGCAGGTCTTCTCCAAGCATACTTCCACAAGTAGGAGAATATGGGTGATTATGAAGATGGGCAACCTTCAAAGAGAGCAATAGAAGGAAACAAGAGTGAAAAAGGGATCACAAAGGCTCCATCAACATATGAAAGCACTAGTGGAAGATCTAGTGAATGTGAAGATGGAAGATGCCATTGCGCCCTCATGACAAGCTCAACTAAAGATTTAAATGAGGTAAATTCAAGTGTTGAGATTCAAACAAATGCTTATCTTAGTCAACTAAATGCTCTTAAATTTGCGAATTCTAGCTTGCTTGATAAGATTAAGTTTTTAGAATCTCAACCTTCTATGACTACTTCATATATAGAGTTTGCTACTACTATTGTTTCTCTCTCTATTGTTTCTTAAGCTCTTAAATGTGCTTATGAGAGTCAAGAGCTTACTTTACAAGGAATAGAATGTGTAGATAAAGTTTATCCTTCAAAGATTACTTGTCTTGTATATGAACTTGCTTCCTTGCATAGTAGTGTAATTGCTCTTGAGCCTCATACTATCTTCTCTTATAGAGAGAAAGTTTTTAATGCTCTATCTTGTGATAAAGATTCTCATATGACTAAAGATGTTTGCTTAGAAATGTATCTTGTGCATACTAGAGATGATATGAATCTATTGTGTTTTACCTTTACTTCTCTTATGCATAACAATCATAGTTTGAGATCTTCTTTGCAAAGATTTTTTGGTGATAAAAAGAATCTTAATCAAATCCTAGACCATACTGCCAAACAAATGGGTAGAGATGGCATTGGACTTGATTGTAGCCAAAGGAACAAAAAAGACAAAGGACCTTCAATTTTTAATGAAGAATCCTCCAGTTCCAAGGCTACGGGCACTTGTAACTATTGCAATGAATTTGGTCATTATTCTACTTGTTGTCCTTTTAGGAAAGCACCCAAGAGCAATAGGACTTGGGTTGCTAAACTAACCCCTCCGGACCCAAAAACATGATTGGGGACCATTTCATCTTTCTTCTTGTAGGTACTTGCAAATGGATTGACTTGAGGTATTGAATTGCAAATTGACTTGTCAATCCACATGAAAGAAGAAAGGTGAGATGTGTAGAGGGTGACAACAAGTGGAAAAGCAATGGTAAGCACAAAGGTAAAGGTTTTATTGCTTATAACTATTTCTAACTTGTTTTGTCAAGTTAGTGTGCACTATACATATGGTTTTTGAGTCAAAAGTGGCATTTTGTGTTTCTTTTCACAGTCTTGCTCAAAAACTGTTTCTAATGCTTCTATAGTGCATTACTAACTTGCTTAGACATGTTTGGATATGGTTTGTATATTTTAGCATGCCTTTAAATATGTTTTTATGAAAAATATGTGCTTTTTCTACAACAGTTTTGTCGGCCGAGTTTTGTCCTGTCTAAACTCGACCGATAGGCACCAATGGGTGTTGCCAACAGCTGCGATCGGCCGAGTTGCCAATACACAGAACTCGACCGAAAACACTATTCACAGAGTATACAGTTGTCTTATTGAATGAGAATTTCCCTCTCAACTAGATTTTCTCAACCAATAGCCTTATTCTTTGGCACTCCATTTGGTACCTTTATATATGCATATTGCCATGTTCTAAATTTCCTATCTTGCTTACAACTCTATCTCTCTAATTGCTCTAAATTGGTATATCTATATCTTGCAATTTCTTGCTTTGAGTTGTTTTGCAGGTTTTGATGATGATCTCTTTGGATCTCTTGGTTGTGTCTAAAATCGCTTCCGTTGTACTCTAACTTGCTACATCTATCTAGGTGTATATCTTGTTTTGATACAACCTTGAGGTTCATAGGGGTAATCATCTTATGGTAAGAATGCATATCTAGTGAGTTATATCCTCTCATGCTTCTAAATTTGCATATCTCTTTGTTTGGATATATCTCTAAATCTACTCATAGCTTGATCTTTATCTTGTGTATCTCTTGCTATGATCTAGATCCTACTAGTAGTCCTAACTTGTGATACCATCTACTAGTAGTTCATATACATGTAGTTCTAACCTTGTTTACAAAGTGCCATCTTTGATCATCTATATGTTATGCTTGTATCTTATCTCATACATGCTCAAGATTGTTCCTTAAATTGCATATCTACTATCTTGAGTTGCTTGCATAACATTGTGATGCAGGGTACATAGATCTACATGATATGTAGAAATTGGAGTATTTTTGGATTTTATGCAGATTTTACTCCAGTTTCAGTTTTTGCTGCAAGTATAGTGCTTTTTATGCAGAAACACCCTTCTGAGCAAGACTCATTGCTGCGCCATGAGCTCTGATGGTTTTTGATCAAATTCCATCATCTTGAGGGTCAAAATTGCGATTTATTGTTTTTCTGCAGCACCCTATCTTGCATGTTTTGGGTTGTTCAAGTATATGCTTTAACTTGCTTTTCTTTCTATGCTTGGACAAGCCCCTATCTGTGCTCTTCTACTCTCCTTATATAACTTTTGTTATCTTCTTTCTCTTAACAAGTGGTGTTTCTTAGTTTCTTCATACCCCCACCTTTTTGAAATGACAAAGGGGGAGAAAGATATGTCTTCTTTTGACAACAGGGAGAAGGCATGTCTTACATGAAGCAAAGAAGCGTGTCCATGTAAAGGGGAGAAGGTAAATGGGAGAAGGCATATATGTGTAGAACATATATGAGTAGAAGACATAGTTTCTATAAATGTTATGAAAGCTAACCATGCAGGAGAAATAGCATCAATTGAGGGGGAGTATGAAAACTCCACTAGCATCAATTGAGGGGGAGCATATGAACTCAATTCTACTGAAACCCCTAGGTTTCTCCGAAGGTATGATTTTACTTACAAGCTTTCAATACATTTATGGAATGGTTTGTCATCTTCAAAAAGGGGGAGAATGTTGACTCAAGGTCAATTAGGTCAATGTTGACTCACGTCTAAATTGACTAAACCCTTGTTTTGATGATGACTAACCATTCCACATATTGGTGTCTAATGCTTCTACATTGAGTGATTTCAGATTAGGTTTAGACACACTCCAAATGCCCTAACTTGCGCATATCAAATTGGAGAAAAGACAAGTCAAAATAGCTACAAGTGTGCAATTTGGGATCTCTATGTAAATGACCTTAGAATTGCTTTGTAATCACTTGTAATGATTGTATGACTTGTAATTAAGCTTAGAAAAATTATTGGGACACAAAAATCCATCATTTGTACAGTTTTACGAAAATTCCAAAATACCCATAACAGGGATTTGGTCGGCCGAATTCCAAACTCGGCCGATCCATATATTCTGGAATTTTCTGGGCAATCGGCCGAGTTACCAACTCAGCCGATCCCTGGTCGGTCGAGTTCCTATGGTGGGAAACTCGGCCGATCCACTGATCGGTCCAAGTTGAAAGTCGACCGATCGGCCGAGTTTCTCCAAGGGAACTCGGCCGACAGTCTATCTTTCAGACTTGTCGTTTAGTGGTTCGGCCGAGTTGCCTTTATTGAAACTCGGCCGATCAGACTGTACTGGAATGCAGAAAAAGCAAATCCAACCGTTGGAGACTTTGTTGGGACCCAAAATAGATCCGTTGCAACTTGTAAAACGGCTATTTTTCGTTCCTAAGTGTTCCCAAAGGCTAAGAGGCATCCCCAACTATAAATAGGACCCCTTGGGCTTCATTCCAAGGTTGAGCATTCACTATGAAGGTTCCTATTCTATAGTTGAGTGATCCTACAGCCTCCTCTCTCTCTCTAAGCTTAATCACTTGCTACATCCATTAGAGTGAGTAGGAAATCTGTAAGAGAGCTAGTCATATATGTATATCTTGTGAGGCTCTCACTTCCACCACCTCCCTTCTATCATTCCTATCTTGAAGATGAAGGTTCTCTCTCTTGTCCAAGAGAGGTGAAGAAGAACAAGGGAAGGAGTCCCTTGGTGAAGATCAAGGCTGAAGACTTGGAGCTAGAGTGGGTAAGTCCTTGGAGAAGGCAGAAGACTCAAGCTCAAGTGGGTAAGACCTTGGTGGAAAGCTTCTCCGAGTGAAGGTGAAGTCAAAGGCGGAAGATCCAAGAAGAGTGGGTAATTCCTGCAAGGCCGAAGACTTGTGCAAGAGTGGGTAAGTCCTTGGAGAAGGCCGAAGACTCTTGCAAAGTGGGTAAGTCCTTGGTAAGGTTGAAGACTCTTTGTATTGGATAGGTAAGTCCTTTGTTGGGTCATGTATTGTATGTCTTATTAATGAATATAAGAGTGCAATTGGTTGAAGTCCTAGAGGTTGACCTCTCTAGGCAAGTGGACTGACACACTTCTAGTTTGAAGTGTGGAACCACTCTAAATAGCTTGTCTAATTTGGTGCATGTTCAATCTCTCTTATCCTTGCTATGCATGATTTAGTTGCACTCAAATTACCTATTTAGCAACCTTATCTTGTCATATAATTTGAAGGTTTAATGAATTTTGTTTAAGTGCTTTCAGCTCTATTCACCCCCCCTCTAGAGCACCTAAGTCACCCATCTAGGATCCAACAAGTGGTATCAGAGCAGGTCTTCTCCAAGCATACTTCCACAAGTAGGAGAATATGGGTGATTATGAAGATGGGCAACCTTCAAAGAGAGCAATAGAAGGAAACAAGAGTGAAAAAGGGATCACAAAGGCTCCATCAACATATGAAAGCACTAGTGGAAGATCTAGTGAATGTGAAGATGGAAGATGCCATTGCGCCCTCATGACAAGCTCAACTAAAGATTTAAATGAGGTAAATTCAAGTGTTGAGATTCAAACAAATGCTTATCTTAGTCAACTAAATGCTCTTAAATTTGCGAATTCTAGCTTGCTTGATAAGATTAAGTTTTTAGAATCTCAACCTTCTATGACTACTTCATATATAGAGTTTGCTACTACTATTGTTTCTCTCTCTATTGTTTCTTAAGCTCTTAAATGTGCTTATGAGAGTCAAGAGCTTACTTTACAAGGAATAGAATGTGTAGATAAAGTTTATCCTTCAAAGATTACTTGTCTTGTATATGAACTTGCTTCCTTGCATAGTAGTGTAATTGCTCTTGAGCCTCATACTATCTTCTCTTATAGAGAGAAAGTTTTTAATGCTCTATCTTGTGATAAAGATTCTCATATGACTAAAGATGTTTGCTTAGAAATGTATCTTGTGCATACTAGAGATGATATGAATCTATTGTGTTTTACCTTTACTTCTCTTATGCATAACAATCATAGTTTGAGATCTTCTTTGCAAAGATTTTTTGGTGATAAAAAGAATCTTAATCAAATCCTAGACCATACTGCCAAACAAATGGGTAGAGATGGCATTGGACTTGATTGTAGCCAAAGGAACAAAAAAGACAAAGGACCTTCAATTTTTAATGAAGAATCCTCCAGTTCCAAGGCTACGGGCACTTGTAACTATTGCAATGAATTTGGTCATTATTCTACTTGTTGTCCTTTTAGGAAAGCACCCAAGAGCAATAGGACTTGGGTTGCTAAACTAACCCCTCCGGACCCAAAAACATGATTGGGGACCATTTCATCTTTCTTCTTGTAGGTACTTGCAAATGGATTGACTTGAGGTATTGAATTGCAAATTGACTTGTCAATCCACATGAAAGAAGAAAGGTGAGATGTGTAGAGGGTGACAACAAGTGGAAAAGCAATGGTAAGCACAAAGGTAAAGGTTTTATTGCTTATAACTATTTCTAACTTGTTTTGTCAAGTTAGTGTGCACTATACATATGGTTTTTGAGTCAAAAGTGGCATTTTGTGTTTCTTTTCACAGTCTTGCTCAAAAACTGTTTCTAATGCTTCTATAGTGCATTACTAACTTGCTTAGACATGTTTGGATATGGTTTGTATATTTTAGCATGCCTTTAAATATGTTTTTATGAAAAATATGTGCTTTTTCTACAACAGTTTTGTCGGCCGAGTTTTGTCCTGTCTAAACTCGACCGATAGGCACCAATGGGTGTTGCCAACAGCTGCGATCGGCCGAGTTGCCAATACACAGAACTCGACCGAAAACACTATTCACAGAGTATACAGTTGTCTTATTGAATGAGAATTTCCCTCTCAACTAGATTTTCTCAACCAATAGCCTTATTCTTTGGCACTCCATTTGGTACCTTTATATATGCATATTGCCATGTTCTAAATTTCCTATCTTGCTTACAACTCTATCTCTCTAATTGCTCTAAATTGGTATATCTATATCTTGCAATTTCTTGCTTTGAGTTGTTTTGCAGGTTTTGATGATGATCTCTTTGGATCTCTTGGTTGTGTCTAAAATCGCTTCCGTTGTACTCTAACTTGCTACATCTATCTAGGTGTATATCTTGTTTTGATACAACCTTGAGGTTCATAGGGGTAATCATCTTATGGTAAGAATGCATATCTAGTGAGTTATATCCTCTCATGCTTCTAAATTTGCATATCTCTTTGTTTGGATATATCTCTAAATCTACTCATAGCTTGATCTTTATCTTGTGTATCTCTTGCTATGATCTAGATCCTACTAGTAGTCCTAACTTGTGATACCATCTACTAGTAGTTCATATACATGTAGTTCTAACCTTGTTTACAAAGTGCCATCTTTGATCATCTATATGTTATGCTTGTATCTTATCTCATACATGCTCAAGATTGTTCCTTAAATTGCATATCTACTATCTTGAGTTGCTTGCATAACATTGTGATGCAGGGTACATAGATCTACATGATATGTAGAAATTGGAGTATTTTTGGATTTTATGCAGATTTTACTCCAGTTTCAGTTTTTGCTGCAAGTATAGTGCTTTTTATGCAGAAACACCCTTCTGAGCAAGACTCATTGCTGCGCCATGAGCTCTGATGGTTTTTGATCAAATTCCATCATCTTGAGGGTCAAAATTGCGATTTATTGTTTTTCTGCAGCACCCTATCTTGCATGTTTTGGGTTGTTCAAGTATATGCTTTAACTTGCTTTTCTTTCTATGCTTGGACAAGCCCCTATCTGTGCTCTTCTACTCTCCTTATATAACTTTTGTTATCTTCTTTCTCTTAACAAGTGGTGTTTCTTAGTTTCTTCATACCCCCACCTTTTTGAAATGACAAAGGGGGAGAAAGATATGTCTTCTTTTGACAACAGGGAGAAGGCATGTCTTACATGAAGCAAAGAAGCGTGTCCATGTAAAGGGGAGAAGGTAAATGGGAGAAGGCATATATGTGTAGAACATATATGAGTAGAAGACATAGTTTCTATAAATGTTATGAAAGCTAACCATGCAGGAGAAATAGCATCAATTGAGGGGGAGTATGAAAACTCCACTAGCATCAATTGAGGGGGAGCATATGAACTCAATTCTACTGAAACCCCTAGGTTTCTCCGAAGGTATGATTTTACTTACAAGCTTTCAATACATTTATGGAATGGTTTGTCATCTTCAAAAAGGGGGAGAATGTTGACTCAAGGTCAATTAGGTCAATGTTGACTCACGTCTAAATTGACTAAACCCTTGTTTTGATGATGACTAACCATTCCACATATTGGTGTCTAATGCTTCTACATTGAGTGATTTCAGATTAGGTTTAGACACACTCCAAATGCCCTAACTTGCGCATATCAAATTGGAGAAAAGACAAGTCAAAATAGCTACAAGTGTGCAATTTGGGATCTCTATGTAAATGACCTTAGAATTGCTTTGTAATCACTTGTAATGATTGTATGACTTGTAATTAAGCTTAGAAAAATTATTGGGACACAAAAATCCATCATTTGTACAGTTTTACGAAAATTCCAAAATACCCATAACAGGGATTTGGTCGGCCGAATTCCAAACTCGGCCGATCCATATATTCTGGAATTTTCTGGGCAATCGGCCGAGTTACCAACTCAGCCGATCCCTGGTCGGTCGAGTTCCTATGGTGGGAAACTCGGCCGATCCACTGATCGGTCCAAGTTGAAAGTCGACCGATCGGCCGAGTTTCTCCAAGGGAACTCGGCCGACAGTCTATCTTTCAGACTTGTCGTTTAGTGGTTCGGCCGAGTTGCCTTTATTGAAACTCGGCCGATCAGACTGTACTGGAATGCAGAAAAAGCAAATCCAACCGTTGGAGACTTTGTTGGGACCCAAAATAGATCCGTTGCAACTTGTAAAACGGCTATTTTTCGTTCCTAAGTGTTCCCAAAGGCTAAGAGGCATCCCCAACTATAAATAGGACCCCTTGGGCTTCATTCCAAGGTTGAGCATTCACTATGAAGGTTCCTATTCTATAGTTGAGTGATCCTACAGCCTCCTCTCTCTCTCTAAGCTTAATCACTTGCTACATCCATTAGAGTGAGTAGGAAATCTGTAAGAGAGCTAGTCATATATGTATATCTTGTGAGGCTCTCACTTCCACCACCTCCCTTCTATCATTCCTATCTTGAAGATGAAGGTTCTCTCTCTTGTCCAAGAGAGGTGAAGAAGAACAAGGGAAGGAGTCCCTTGGTGAAGATCAAGGCTGAAGACTTGGAGCTAGAGTGGGTAAGTCCTTGGAGAAGGCAGAAGACTCAAGCTCAAGTGGGTAAGACCTTGGTGGAAAGCTTCTCCGAGTGAAGGTGAAGTCAAAGGCGGAAGATCCAAGAAGAGTGGGTAATTCCTGCAAGGCCGAAGACTTGTGCAAGAGTGGGTAAGTCCTTGGAGAAGGCCGAAGACTCTTGCAAAGTGGGTAAGTCCTTGGTAAGGTTGAAGACTCTTTGTATTGGATAGGTAAGTCCTTTGTTGGGTCATGTATTGTATGTCTTATTAATGAATATAAGAGTGCAATTGGTTGAAGTCCTAGAGGTTGACCTCTCTAGGCAAGTGGACTGACACACTTCTAGTTTGAAGTGTGGAACCACTCTAAATAGCTTGTCTAATTTGGTGCATGTTCAATCTCTCTTATCCTTGCTATGCATGATTTAGTTGCACTCAAATTACCTATTTAGCAACCTTATCTTGTCATATAATTTGAAGGTTTAATGAATTTTGTTTAAGTGCTTTCAGCTCTATTCACCCCCCCTCTAGAGCACCTAAGTCACCCATCTAGGATCCAACAAGTGGTATCAGAGCAGGTCTTCTCCAAGCATACTTCCACAAGTAGGAGAATATGGGTGATTATGAAGATGGGCAACCTTCAAAGAGAGCAATAGAAGGAAACAAGAGTGAAAAAGGGATCACAAAGGCTCCATCAACATATGAAAGCACTAGTGGAAGATCTAGTGAATGTGAAGATGGAAGATGCCATTGCGCCCTCATGACAAGCTCAACTAAAGATTTAAATGAGGTAAATTCAAGTGTTGAGATTCAAACAAATGCTTATCTTAGTCAACTAAATGCTCTTAAATTTGCGAATTCTAGCTTGCTTGATAAGATTAAGTTTTTAGAATCTCAACCTTCTATGACTACTTCATATATAGAGTTTGCTACTACTATTGTTTCTCTCTCTATTGTTTCTTAAGCTCTTAAATGTGCTTATGAGAGTCAAGAGCTTACTTTACAAGGAATAGAATGTGTAGATAAAGTTTATCCTTCAAAGATTACTTGTCTTGTATATGAACTTGCTTCCTTGCATAGTAGTGTAATTGCTCTTGAGCCTCATACTATCTTCTCTTATAGAGAGAAAGTTTTTAATGCTCTATCTTGTGATAAAGATTCTCATATGACTAAAGATGTTTGCTTAGAAATGTATCTTGTGCATACTAGAGATGATATGAATCTATTGTGTTTTACCTTTACTTCTCTTATGCATAACAATCATAGTTTGAGATCTTCTTTGCAAAGATTTTTTGGTGATAAAAAGAATCTTAATCAAATCCTAGACCATACTGCCAAACAAATGGGTAGAGATGGCATTGGACTTGATTGTAGCCAAAGGAACAAAAAAGACAAAGGACCTTCAATTTTTAATGAAGAATCCTCCAGTTCCAAGGCTACGGGCACTTGTAACTATTGCAATGAATTTGGTCATTATTCTACTTGTTGTCCTTTTAGGAAAGCACCCAAGAGCAATAGGACTTGGGTTGCTAAACTAACCCCTCCGGACCCAAAAACATGATTGGGGACCATTTCATCTTTCTTCTTGTAGGTACTTGCAAATGGATTGACTTGAGGTATTGAATTGCAAATTGACTTGTCAATCCACATGAAAGAAGAAAGGTGAGATGTGTAGAGGGTGACAACAAGTGGAAAAGCAATGGTAAGCACAAAGGTAAAGGTTTTATTGCTTATAACTATTTCTAACTTGTTTTGTCAAGTTAGTGTGCACTATACATATGGTTTTTGAGTCAAAAGTGGCATTTTGTGTTTCTTTTCACAGTCTTGCTCAAAAACTGTTTCTAATGCTTCTATAGTGCATTACTAACTTGCTTAGACATGTTTGGATATGGTTTGTATATTTTAGCATGCCTTTAAATATGTTTTTATGAAAAATATGTGCTTTTTCTACAACAGTTTTGTCGGCCGAGTTTTGTCCTGTCTAAACTCGACCGATAGGCACCAATGGGTGTTGCCAACAGCTGCGATCGGCCGAGTTGCCAATACACAGAACTCGACCGAAAACACTATTCACAGAGTATACAGTTGTCTTATTGAATGAGAATTTCCCTCTCAACTAGATTTTCTCAACCAATAGCCTTATTCTTTGGCACTCCATTTGGTACCTTTATATATGCATATTGCCATGTTCTAAATTTCCTATCTTGCTTACAACTCTATCTCTCTAATTGCTCTAAATTGGTATATCTATATCTTGCAATTTCTTGCTTTGAGTTGTTTTGCAGGTTTTGATGATGATCTCTTTGGATCTCTTGGTTGTGTCTAAAATCGCTTCCGTTGTACTCTAACTTGCTACATCTATCTAGGTGTATATCTTGTTTTGATACAACCTTGAGGTTCATAGGGGTAATCATCTTATGGTAAGAATGCATATCTAGTGAGTTATATCCTCTCATGCTTCTAAATTTGCATATCTCTTTGTTTGGATATATCTCTAAATCTACTCATAGCTTGATCTTTATCTTGTGTATCTCTTGCTATGATCTAGATCCTACTAGTAGTCCTAACTTGTGATACCATCTACTAGTAGTTCATATACATGTAGTTCTAACCTTGTTTACAAAGTGCCATCTTTGATCATCTATATGTTATGCTTGTATCTTATCTCATACATGCTCAAGATTGTTCCTTAAATTGCATATCTACTATCTTGAGTTGCTTGCATAACATTGTGATGCAGGGTACATAGATCTACATGATATGTAGAAATTGGAGTATTTTTGGATTTTATGCAGATTTTACTCCAGTTTCAGTTTTTGCTGCAAGTATAGTGCTTTTTATGCAGAAACACCCTTCTGAGCAAGACTCATTGCTGCGCCATGAGCTCTGATGGTTTTTGATCAAATTCCATCATCTTGAGGGTCAAAATTGCGATTTATTGTTTTTCTGCAGCACCCTATCTTGCATGTTTTGGGTTGTTCAAGTATATGCTTTAACTTGCTTTTCTTTCTATGCTTGGACAAGCCCCTATCTGTGCTCTTCTACTCTCCTTATATAACTTTTGTTATCTTCTTTCTCTTAACAAGTGGTGTTTCTTAGTTTCTTCATACCCCCACCTTTTTGAAATGACAAAGGGGGAGAAAGATATGTCTTCTTTTGACAACAGGGAGAAGGCATGTCTTACATGAAGCAAAGAAGCGTGTCCATGTAAAGGGGAGAAGGTAAATGGGAGAAGGCATATATGTGTAGAACATATATGAGTAGAAGACATAGTTTCTATAAATGTTATGAAAGCTAACCATGCAGGAGAAATAGCATCAATTGAGGGGGAGTATGAAAACTCCACTAGCATCAATTGAGGGGGAGCATATGAACTCAATTCTACTGAAACCCCTAGGTTTCTCCGAAGGTATGATTTTACTTACAAGCTTTCAATACATTTATGGAATGGTTTGTCATCTTCAAAAAGGGGGAGAATGTTGACTCAAGGTCAATTAGGTCAATGTTGACTCACGTCTAAATTGACTAAACCCTTGTTTTGATGATGACTAACCATTCCACATATTGGTGTCTAATGCTTCTACATTGAGTGATTTCAGATTAGGTTTAGACACACTCCAAATGCCCTAACTTGCGCATATCAAATTGGAGAAAAGACAAGTCAAAATAGCTACAAGTGTGCAATTTGGGATCTCTATGTAAATGACCTTAGAATTGCTTTGTAATCACTTGTAATGATTGTATGACTTGTAATTAAGCTTAGAAAAATTATTGGGACACAAAAATCCATCATTTGTACAGTTTTACGAAAATTCCAAAATACCCATAACAGGGATTTGGTCGGCCGAATTCCAAACTCGGCCGATCCATATATTCTGGAATTTTCTGGGCAATCGGCCGAGTTACCAACTCAGCCGATCCCTGGTCGGTCGAGTTCCTATGGTGGGAAACTCGGCCGATCCACTGATCGGTCCAAGTTGAAAGTCGACCGATCGGCCGAGTTTCTCCAAGGGAACTCGGCCGACAGTCTATCTTTCAGACTTGTCGTTTAGTGGTTCGGCCGAGTTGCCTTTATTGAAACTCGGCCGATCAGACTGTACTGGAATGCAGAAAAAGCAAATCCAACCGTTGGAGACTTTGTTGGGACCCAAAATAGATCCGTTGCAACTTGTAAAACGGCTATTTTTCGTTCCTAAGTGTTCCCAAAGGCTAAGAGGCATCCCCAACTATAAATAGGACCCCTTGGGCTTCATTCCAAGGTTGAGCATTCACTATGAAGGTTCCTATTCTATAGTTGAGTGATCCTACAGCCTCCTCTCTCTCTCTAAGCTTAATCACTTGCTACATCCATTAGAGTGAGTAGGAAATCTGTAAGAGAGCTAGTCATATATGTATATCTTGTGAGGCTCTCACTTCCACCACCTCCCTTCTATCATTCCTATCTTGAAGATGAAGGTTCTCTCTCTTGTCCAAGAGAGGTGAAGAAGAACAAGGGAAGGAGTCCCTTGGTGAAGATCAAGGCTGAAGACTTGGAGCTAGAGTGGGTAAGTCCTTGGAGAAGGCAGAAGACTCAAGCTCAAGTGGGTAAGACCTTGGTGGAAAGCTTCTCCGAGTGAAGGTGAAGTCAAAGGCGGAAGATCCAAGAAGAGTGGGTAATTCCTGCAAGGCCGAAGACTTGTGCAAGAGTGGGTAAGTCCTTGGAGAAGGCCGAAGACTCTTGCAAAGTGGGTAAGTCCTTGGTAAGGTTGAAGACTCTTTGTATTGGATAGGTAAGTCCTTTGTTGGGTCATGTATTGTATGTCTTATTAATGAATATAAGAGTGCAATTGGTTGAAGTCCTAGAGGTTGACCTCTCTAGGCAAGTGGACTGACACACTTCTAGTTTGAAGTGTGGAACCACTCTAAATAGCTTGTCTAATTTGGTGCATGTTCAATCTCTCTTATCCTTGCTATGCATGATTTAGTTGCACTCAAATTACCTATTTAGCAACCTTATCTTGTCATATAATTTGAAGGTTTAATGAATTTTGTTTAAGTGCTTTCAGCTCTATTCACCCCCCCTCTAGAGCACCTAAGTCACCCATCTAGGATCCAACAAGTGGTATCAGAGCAGGTCTTCTCCAAGCATACTTCCACAAGTAGGAGAATATGGGTGATTATGAAGATGGGCAACCTTCAAAGAGAGCAATAGAAGGAAACAAGAGTGAAAAAGGGATCACAAAGGCTCCATCAACATATGAAAGCACTAGTGGAAGATCTAGTGAATGTGAAGATGGAAGATGCCATTGCGCCCTCATGACAAGCTCAACTAAAGATTTAAATGAGGTAAATTCTAGTGTTGAGATTCAAACAAATGCTTATCTTAGTCAACTAAATGCTCTTAAATTTGCGAATTCTAGCTTGCTTGATAAGATTAAGTTTTTAGAATCTCAACCTTCTATGACTACTTCATATATAGAGTTTGCTACTACTATTGTTTCTCTCTCTATTGTTTCTTAAGCTCTTAAATGTGCTTATGAGAGTCAAGAGCTTACTTTACAAGGAATAGAATGTGTAGATAAAGTTTATCCTTCAAAGATTACTTGTCTTGTATATGAACTTGCTTCCTTGCATAGTAGTGTAATTGCTCTTGAGCCTCATACTATCTTCTCTTATAGAGAGAAAGTTTTTAATGCTCTATCTTGTGATAAAGATTCTCATATGACTAAAGATGTTTGCTTAGAAATGTATCTTGTGCATACTAGAGATGATATGAATCTATTGTGTTTTACCTTTACTTCTCTTATGCATAACAATCATAGTTTGAGATCTTCTTTGCAAAGATTTTTTGGTGATAAAAAGAATCTTAATCAAATCCTAGACCATACTGCCAAACAAATGGGTAGAGATGGCATTGGACTTGATTGTAGCCAAAGGAACAAAAAAGACAAAGGACCTTCAATTTTTAATGAAGAATCCTCCAGTTCCAAGGCTACGGGCACTTGTAACTATTGCAATGAATTTGGTCATTATTCTACTTGTTGTCCTTTTAGGAAAGCACCCAAGAGCAATAGGACTTGGGTTGCTAAACTAACCCCTCCGGACCCAAAAACATGATTGGGGACCATTTCATCTTTCTTCTTGTAGGTACTTGCAAATGGATTGACTTGAGGTATTGAATTGCAAATTGACTTGTCAATCCACATGAAAGAAGAAAGGTGAGATGTGTAGAGGGTGACAACAAGTGGAAAAGCAATGGTAAGCACAAAGGTAAAGGTTTTATTGCTTATAACTATTTCTAACTTGTTTTGTCAAGTTAGTGTGCACTATACATATGGTTTTTGAGTCAAAAGTGGCATTTTGTGTTTCTTTTCACAGTCTTGCTCAAAAACTGTTTCTAATGCTTCTATAGTGCATTACTAACTTGCTTAGACATGTTTGGATATGGTTTGTATATTTTAGCATGCCTTTAAATATGTTTTTATGAAAAATATGTGCTTTTTCTACAACAGTTTTGTCGGCCGAGTTTTGTCCTGTCTAAACTCGACCGATAGGCACCAATGGGTGTTGCCAACAGCTGCGATCGGCCGAGTTGCCAATACACAGAACTCGACCGAAAACACTATTCACAGAGTATACAGTTGTCTTATTGAATGAGAATTTCCCTCTCAACTAGATTTTCTCAACCAATAGCCTTATTCTTTGGCACTCCATTTGGTACCTTTATATATGCATATTGCCATGTTCTAAATTTCCTATCTTGCTTACAACTCTATCTCTCTAATTGCTCTAAATTGGTATATCTATATCTTGCAATTTCTTGCTTTGAGTTGTTTTGCAGGTTTTGATGATGATCTCTTTGGATCTCTTGGTTGTGTCTAAAATCGCTTCCGTTGTACTCTAACTTGCTACATCTATCTAGGTGTATATCTTGTTTTGATACAACCTTGAGGTTCATAGGGGTAATCATCTTATGGTAAGAATGCATATCTAGTGAGTTATATCCTCTCATGCTTCTAAATTTGCATATCTCTTTGTTTGGATATATCTCTAAATCTACTCATAGCTTGATCTTTATCTTGTGTATCTCTTGCTATGATCTAGATCCTACTAGTAGTCCTAACTTGTGATACCATCTACTAGTAGTTCATATACATGTAGTTCTAACCTTGTTTACAAAGTGCCATCTTTGATCATCTATATGTTATGCTTGTATCTTATCTCATACATGCTCAAGATTGTTCCTTAAATTGCATATCTACTATCTTGAGTTGCTTGCATAACATTGTGATGCAGGGTACATAGATCTACATGATATGTAGAAATTGGAGTATTTTTGGATTTTATGCAGATTTTACTCCAGTTTCAGTTTTTGCTGCAAGTATAGTGCTTTTTATGCAGAAACACCCTTCTGAGCAAGACTCATTGCTGCGCCATGAGCTCTGATGGTTTTTGATCAAATTCCATCATCTTGAGGGTCAAAATTGCGATTTATTGTTTTTCTGCAGCACCCTATCTTGCATGTTTTGGGTTGTTCAAGTATATGCTTTAACTTGCTTTTCTTTCTATGCTTGGACAAGCCCCTATCTGTGCTCTTCTACTCTCCTTATATAACTTTTGTTATCTTCTTTCTCTTAACAAGTGGTGTTTCTTAGTTTCTTCATACCCCCACCTTTTTGAAATGACAAAGGGGGAGAAAGATATGTCTTCTTTTGACAACAGGGAGAAGGCATGTCTTACATGAAGCAAAGAAGCGTGTCCATGTAAAGGGGAGAAGGTAAATGGGAGAAGGCATATATGTGTAGAACATATATGAGTAGAAGACATAGTTTCTATAAATGTTATGAAAGCTAACCATGCAGGAGAAATAGCATCAATTGAGGGGGAGTATGAAAACTCCACTAGCATCAATTGAGGGGGAGCATATGAACTCAATTCTACTGAAACCCCTAGGTTTCTCCGAAGGTATGATTTTACTTACAAGCTTTCAATACATTTATGGAATGGTTTGTCATCTTCAAAAAGGGGGAGAATGTTGACTCAAGGTCAATTAGGTCAATGTTGACTCACGTCTAAATTGACTAAACCCTTGTTTTGATGATGACTAACCATTCCACATATTGGTGTCTAATGCTTCTACATTGAGTGATTTCAGATTAGGTTTAGACACACTCCAAATGCCCTAACTTGCGCATATCAAATTGGAGAAAAGACAAGTCAAAATAGCTACAAGTGTGCAATTTGGGATCTCTATGTAAATGACCTTAGAATTGCTTTGTAATCACTTGTAATGATTGTATGACTTGTAATTAAGCTTAGAAAAATTATTGGGACACAAAAATCCATCATTTGTACAGTTTTACGAAAATTCCAAAATACCCATAACAGGGATTTGGTCGGCCGAATTCCAAACTCGGCCGATCCATATATTCTGGAATTTTCTGGGCAATCGGCCGAGTTACCAACTCAGCCGATCCCTGGTCGGTCGAGTTCCTATGGTGGGAAACTCGGCCGATCCACTGATCGGTCCAAGTTGAAAGTCGACCGATCGGCCGAGTTTCTCCAAGGGAACTCGGCCGACAGTCTATCTTTCAGACTTGTCGTTTAGTGGTTCGGCCGAGTTGCCTTTATTGAAACTCGGCCGATCAGACTGTACTGGAATGCAGAAAAAGCAAATCCAACCGTTGGAGACTTTGTTGGGACCCAAAATAGATCCGTTGCAACTTGTAAAACGGCTATTTTTCGTTCCTAAGTGTTCCCAAAGGCTAAGAGGCATCCCCAACTATAAATAGGACCCCTTGGGCTTCATTCCAAGGTTGAGCATTCACTATGAAGGTTCCTATTCTATAGTTGAGTGATCCTACAGCCTCCTCTCTCTCTCTAAGCTTAATCACTTGCTACATCCATTAGAGTGAGTAGGAAATCTGTAAGAGAGCTAGTCATATATGTATATCTTGTGAGGCTCTCACTTCCACCACCTCCCTTCTATCATTCCTATCTTGAAGATGAAGGTTCTCTCTCTTGTCCAAGAGAGGTGAAGAAGAACAAGGGAAGGAGTCCCTTGGTGAAGATCAAGGCTGAAGACTTGGAGCTAGAGTGGGTAAGTCCTTGGAGAAGGCAGAAGACTCAAGCTCAAGTGGGTAAGACCTTGGTGGAAAGCTTCTCCGAGTGAAGGTGAAGTCAAAGGCGGAAGATCCAAGAAGAGTGGGTAATTCCTGCAAGGCCGAAGACTTGTGCAAGAGTGGGTAAGTCCTTGGAGAAGGCCGAAGACTCTTGCAAAGTGGGTAAGTCCTTGGTAAGGTTGAAGACTCTTTGTATTGGATAGGTAAGTCCTTTGTTGGGTCATGTATTGTATGTCTTATTAATGAATATAAGAGTGCAATTGGTTGAAGTCCTAGAGGTTGACCTCTCTAGGCAAGTGGACTGACACACTTCTAGTTTGAAGTGTGGAACCACTCTAAATAGCTTGTCTAATTTGGTGCATGTTCAATCTCTCTTATCCTTGCTATGCATGATTTAGTTGCACTCAAATTACCTATTTAGCAACCTTATCTTGTCATATAATTTGAAGGTTTAATGAATTTTGTTTAAGTGCTTTCAGCTCTATTCACCCCCCCTCTAGAGCACCTAAGTCACCCATCTAGGATCCAACAAGTGGTATCAGAGCAGGTCTTCTCCAAGCATACTTCCACAAGTAGGAGAATATGGGTGATTATGAAGATGGGCAACCTTCAAAGAGAGCAATAGAAGGAAACAAGAGTGAAAAAGGGATCACAAAGGCTCCATCAACATATGAAAGCACTAGTGGAAGATCTAGTGAATGTGAAGATGGAAGATGCCATTGCGCCCTCATGACAAGCTCAACTAAAGATTTAAATGAGGTAAATTCAAGTGTTGAGATTCAAACAAATGCTTATCTTAGTCAACTAAATGCTCTTAAATTTGCGAATTCTAGCTTGCTTGATAAGATTAAGTTTTTAGAATCTCAACCTTCTATGACTACTTCATATATAGAGTTTGCTACTACTATTGTTTCTCTCTCTATTGTTTCTTAAGCTCTTAAATGTGCTTATGAGAGTCAAGAGCTTACTTTACAAGGAATAGAATGTGTAGATAAAGTTTATCCTTCAAAGATTACTTGTCTTGTATATGAACTTGCTTCCTTGCATAGTAGTGTAATTGCTCTTGAGCCTCATACTATCTTCTCTTATAGAGAGAAAGTTTTTAATGCTCTATCTTGTGATAAAGATTCTCATATGACTAAAGATGTTTGCTTAGAAATGTATCTTGTGCATACTAGAGATGATATGAATCTATTGTGTTTTACCTTTACTTCTCTTATGCATAACAATCATAGTTTGAGATCTTCTTTGCAAAGATTTTTTGGTGATAAAAAGAATCTTAATCAAATCCTAGACCATACTGCCAAACAAATGGGTAGAGATGGCATTGGACTTGATTGTAGCCAAAGGAACAACAAAGACAAAGGACCTTCAATTTTTAATGAAGAATCCTCCAGTTCCAAGGCTACGGGCACTTGTAACTATTGCAATGAATTTGGTCATTATTCTACTTGTTGTCCTTTTAGGAAAGCACCCAAGAGCAATAGGACTTGGGTTGCTAAACTAACCCCTCCGGACCCAAAAACATGATTGGGGACCATTTCATCTTTCTTCTTGTAGGTACTTGCAAATGGATTGACTTGAGGTATTGAATTGCAAATTGACTTGTCAATCCACATGAAAGAAGAAAGGTGAGATGTGTAGAGGGTGACAACAAGTGGAAAAGCAATGGTAAGCACAAAGGTAAAGGTTTTATTGCTTATAACTATTTCTAACTTGTTTTGTCAAGTTAGTGTGCACTATACATATGGTTTTTGAGTCAAAAGTGGCATTTTGTGTTTCTTTTCACAGTCTTGCTCAAAAACTGTTTCTAATGCTTCTATAGTGCATTACTAACTTGCTTAGACATGTTTGGATATGGTTTGTATATTTTAGCATGCCTTTAAATATGTTTTTATGAAAAATATGTGCTTTTTCTACAACAGTTTTGTCGGCCGAGTTTTGTCCTGTCTAAACTCGACCGATAGGCACCAATGGGTGTTGCCAACAGCTGCGATCGGCCGAGTTGCCAATACACAGAACTCGACCGAAAACACTATTCACAGAGTATACAGTTGTCTTATTGAATGAGAATTTCCCTCTCAACTAGATTTTCTCAACCAATAGCCTTATTCTTTGGCACTCCATTTGGTACCTTTATATATGCATATTGCCATGTTCTAAATTTCCTATCTTGCTT
Source organism: Alisma plantago-aquatica (assembly GCA_963693085.1). Classification (NCBI taxonomy): domain Eukaryota; kingdom Viridiplantae; phylum Streptophyta; class Magnoliopsida; order Alismatales; family Alismataceae; genus Alisma; species Alisma plantago-aquatica. Next base: position 192,130,116 of record OY856413.1, on the reverse strand, counting down.
ACAACTCTATCTCTCTAATTGCTCTAAATTGGTATATCTATATCTTGCAATTTCTTGCTTTGAGTTGTTTTGCAGGTTTTGATGATGATCTCTTTGGATCTCTTGGTTGTGTCTAAAATCGCTTCCGTTGTACTCTAACTTGCTACATCTATCTAGGTGTATATCTTGTTTTGATACAACCTTGAGGTTCATAGGGGTAATCATCTTATGGTAAGAATGCATATCTAGTGAGTTATATCCTCTCATGCTTCTAAATTTGCATATCTCTTTGTTTGGATATATCTCTAAATCTACTCATAGCTTGATCTTTATCTTGTGTATCTCTTGCTATGATCTAGATCCTACTAGTAGTCCTAACTTGTGATACCATCTACTAGTAGTTCATATACATGTAGTTCTAACCTTGTTTACAAAGTGCCATCTTTGATCATCTATATGTTATGCTTGTATCTTATCTCATACATGCTCAAGATTGTTCCTTAAATTGCATATCTACTATCTTGAGTTGCTTGCATAACATTGTGATGCAGGGTACATAGATCTACATGATATGTAGAAATTGGAGTATTTTTGGATTTTATGCAGATTTTACTCCAGTTTCAGTTTTTGCTGCAAGTATAGTGCTTTTTATGCAGAAACACCCTTCTGAGCAAGACTCATTGCTGCGCCATGAGCTCTGATGGTTTTTGATCAAATTCCATCATCTTGAGGGTCAAAATTGCGATTTATTGTTTTTCTGCAGCACCCTATCTTGCATGTTTTGGGTTGTTCAAGTATATGCTTTAACTTGCTTTTCTTTCTATGCTTGGACAAGCCCCTATCTGTGCTCTTCTACTCTCCTTATATAACTTTTGTTATCTTCTTTCTCTTAACAAGTGGTGTTTCTTAGTTTCTTCATACCCCCACCTTTTTGAAATGACAAAGGGGGAGAAAGATATGTCTTCTTTTGACAACAGGGAGAAGGCATGTCTTACATGAAGCAAAGAAGCGTGTCCATGTAAAGGGGAGAAGGTAAATGGGAGAAGGCATATATGTGTAGAACATATATGAGTAGAAGACATAGTTTCTATAAATGTTATGAAAGCTAACCATGCAGGAGAAATAGCATCAATTGAGGGGGAGTATGAAAACTCCACTAGCATCAATTGAGGGGGAGCATATGAACTCAATTCTACTGAAACCCCTAGGTTTCTCCGAAGGTATGATTTTACTTACAAGCTTTCAATACATTTATGGAATGGTTTGTCATCTTCAAAAAGGGGGAGAATGTTGACTCAAGGTCAATTAGGTCAATGTTGACTCACGTCTAAATTGACTAAACCCTTGTTTTGATGATGACTAACCATTCCACATATTGGTGTCTAATGCTTCTACATTGAGTGATTTCAGATTAGGTTTAGACACACTCCAAATGCCCTAACTTGCGCATATCAAATTGGAGAAAAGACAAGTCAAAATAGCTACAAGTGTGCAATTTGGGATCTCTATGTAAATGACCTTAGAATTGCTTTGTAATCACTTGTAATGATTGTATGACTTGTAATTAAGCTTAGAAAAATTATTGGGACACAAAAATCCATCATTTGTACAGTTTTACGAAAATTCCAAAATACCCATAACAGGGATTTGGTCGGCCGAATTCCAAACTCGGCCGATCCATATATTCTGGAATTTTCTGGGCAATCGGCCGAGTTACCAACTCAGCCGATCCCTGGTCGGTCGAGTTCCTATGGTGGGAAACTCGGCCGATCCACTGATCGGTCCAAGTTGAAAGTCGACCGATCGGCCGAGTTTCTCCAAGGGAACTCGGCCGACAGTCTATCTTTCAGACTTGTCGTTTAGTGGTTCGGCCGAGTTGCCTTTATTGAAACTCGGCCGATCAGACTGTACTGGAATGCAGAAAAAGCAAATCCAACCGTTGGAGACTTTGTTGGGACCCAAAATAGATCCGTTGCAACTTGTAAAACGGCTATTTTTCGTTCCTAAGTGTTCCCAAAGGCTAAGAGGCATCCCCAACTATAAATAGGACCCCTTGGGCTTCATTCCAAGGTTGAGCATTCACTATGAAGGTTCCTATTCTATAGTTGAGTGATCCTACAGCCTCCTCTCTCTCTCTAAGCTTAATCACTTGCTACATCCATTAGAGTGAGTAGGAAATCTGTAAGAGAGCTAGTCATATATGTATATCTTGTGAGGCTCTCACTTCCACCACCTCCCTTCTATCATTCCTATCTTGAAGATGAAGGTTCTCTCTCTTGTCCAAGAGAGGTGAAGAAGAACAAGGGAAGGAGTCCCTTGGTGAAGATCAAGGCTGAAGACTTGGAGCTAGAGTGGGTAAGTCCTTGGAGAAGGCAGAAGACTCAAGCTCAAGTGGGTAAGACCTTGGTGGAAAGCTTCTCCGAGTGAAGGTGAAGTCAAAGGCGGAAGATCCAAGAAGAGTGGGTAATTCCTGCAAGGCCGAAGACTTGTGCAAGAGTGGGTAAGTCCTTGGAGAAGGCCGAAGACTCTTGCAAAGTGGGTAAGTCCTTGGTAAGGTTGAAGACTCTTTGTATTGGATAGGTAAGTCCTTTGTTGGGTCATGTATTGTATGTCTTATTAATGAATATAAGAGTGCAATTGGTTGAAGTCCTAGAGGTTGACCTCTCTAGGAAAGTGGACTGACACACTTCTAGTTTGAAGTGTGGAACCACTCTAAATAGCTTGTCTAATTTGGTGCATGTTCAATCTCTCTTATCCTTGCTATGCATGATTTAGTTGCACTCAAATTACCTATTTAGCAACCTTATCTTGTCATATAATTTGAAGGTTTAATGAATTTTGTTTAAGTGCTTTCAGCTCTATTCACCCCCCCTCTAGAGCACCTAAGTCACCCATCTAGGATCCAACAAGTGGTATCAGAGCAGGTCTTCTCCAAGCATACTTCCACAAGTAGGAGAATATGGGTGATTATGAAGATGGGCAACCTTCAAAGAGAGCAATAGAAGGAAACAAGAGTGAAAAAGGGATCACAAAGGCTCCATCAACATATGAAAGCACTAGTGGAAGATCTAGTGAATGTGAAGATGGAAGATGCCATTGCGCCCTCATGACAAGCTCAACTAAAGATTTAAATGAGGTAAATTCAAGTGTTGAGATTCAAACAAATGCTTATCTTAGTCAACTAAATGCTCTTAAATTTGCGAATTCTAGCTTGCTTGATAAGATTAAGTTTTTAGAATCTCAACCTTCTATGACTACTTCATATATAGAGTTTGCTACTACTATTGTTTCTCTCTCTATTGTTTCTTAAGCTCTTAAATGTGCTTATGAGAGTCAAGAGCTTACTTTACAAGGAATAGAATGTGTAGATAAAGTTTATCCTTCAAAGATTACTTGTCTTGTATATGAACTTGCTTCCTTGCATAGTAGTGTAATTGCTCTTGAGCCTCATACTATCTTCTCTTATAGAGAGAAAGTTTTTAATGCTCTATCTTGTGATAAAGATTCTCATATGACTAAAGATGTTTGCTTAGAAATGTATCTTGTGCATACTAGAGATGATATGAATCTATTGTGTTTTACCTTTACTTCTCTTATGCATAACAATCATAGTTTGAGATCTTCTTTGCAAAGATTTTTTGGTGATAAAAAGAATCTTAATCAAATCCTAGACCATACTGCCAAACAAATGGGTAGAGATGGCATTGGACTTGATTGTAGCCAAAGGAACAACAAAGACAAAGGACCTTCAATTTTTAATGAAGAATCCTCCAGTTCCAAGGCTACGGGCACTTGTAACTATTGCAATGAATTTGGTCATTATTCTACTTGTTGTCCTTTTAGGAAAGCACCCAAGAGCAATAGGACTTGGGTTGCTAAACTAACCCCTCCGGACCCAAAAACATGATTGGGGACCATTTCATCTTTCTTCTTGTAGGTACTTGCAAATGGATTGACTTGAGGTATTGAATTGCAAATTGACTTGTCAATCCACATGAAAGAAGAAAGGTGAGATGTGTAGAGGGTGACAACAAGTGGAAAAGCAATGGTAAGCACAAAGGTAAAGGTTTTATTGCTTATAACTATTTCTAACTTGTTTTGTCAAGTTAGTGTGCACTATACATATGGTTTTTGAGTCAAAAGTGGCATTTTGTGTTTCTTTTCACAGTCTTGCTCAAAAACTGTTTCTAATGCTTCTATAGTGCATTACTAACTTGCTTAGACATGTTTGGATATGGTTTGTATATTTTAGCATGCCTTTAAATATGTTTTTATGAAAAATATGTGCTTTTTCTACAACAGTTTTGTCGGCCGAGTTTTGTCCTGTCTAAACTCGACCGATAGGCACCAATGGGTGTTGCCAACAGCTGCGATCGGCCGAGTTGCCAATACACAGAACTCGACCGAAAACACTATTCACAGAGTATACAGTTGTCTTATTGAATGAGAATTTCCCTCTCAACTAGATTTTCTCAACCAATAGCCTTATTCTTTGGCACTCCATTTGGTACCTTTATATATGCATATTGCCATGTTCTAAATTTCCTATCTTGCTTACAACTCTATCTCTCTAATTGCTCTAAATTGGTATATCTATATCTTGCAATTTCTTGCTTTGAGTTGTTTTGCAGGTTTTGATGATGATCTCTTTGGATCTCTTGGTTGTGTCTAAAATCGCTTCCGTTGTACTCTAACTTGCTACATCTATCTAGGTGTATATCTTGTTTTGATACAACCTTGAGGTTCATAGGGGTAATCATCTTATGGTAAGAATGCATATCTAGTGAGTTATATCCTCTCATGCTTCTAAATTTGCATATCTCTTTGTTTGGATATATCTCTAAATCTACTCATAGCTTGATCTTTATCTTGTGTATCTCTTGCTATGATCTAGATCCTACTAGTAGTCCTAACTTGTGATACCATCTACTAGTAGTTCATATACATGTAGTTCTAACCTTGTTTACAAAGTGCCATCTTTGATCATCTATATGTTATGCTTGTATCTTATCTCATACATGCTCAAGATTGTTCCTTAAATTGCATATCTACTATCTTGAGTTGCTTGCATAACATTGTGATGCAGGGTACATAGATCTACATGATATGTAGAAATTGGAGTATTTTTGGATTTTATGCAGATTTTACTCCAGTTTCAGTTTTTGCTGCAAGTATAGTGCTTTTTATGCAGAAACACCCTTCTGAGCAAGACTCATTGCTGCGCCATGAGCTCTGATGGTTTTTGATCAAATTCCATCATCTTGAGGGTCAAAATTGCGATTTATTGTTTTTCTGCAGCACCCTATCTTGCATGTTTTGGGTTGTTCAAGTATATGCTTTAACTTGCTTTTCTTTCTATGCTTGGACAAGCCCCTATCTGTGCTCTTCTACTCTCCTTATATAACTTTTGTTATCTTCTTTCTCTTAACAAGTGGTGTTTCTTAGTTTCTTCATACCCCCACCTTTTTGAAATGACAAAGGGGGAGAAAGATATGTCTTCTTTTGACAACAGGGAGAAGGCATGTCTTACATGAAGCAAAGAAGCGTGTCCATGTAAAGGGGAGAAGGTAAATGGGAGAAGGCATATATGTGTAGAACATATATGAGTAGAAGACATAGTTTCTATAAATGTTATGAAAGCTAACCATGCAGGAGAAATAGCATCAATTGAGGGGGAGTATGAAAACTCCACTAGCATCAATTGAGGGGGAGCATATGAACTCAATTCTACTGAAACCCCTAGGTTTCTCCGAAGGTATGATTTTACTTACAAGCTTTCAATACATTTATGGAATGGTTTGTCATCTTCAAAAAGGGGGAGAATGTTGACTCAAGGTCAATTAGGTCAATGTTGACTCACGTCTAAATTGACTAAACCCTTGTTTTGATGATGACTAACCATTCCACATATTGGTGTCTAATGCTTCTACATTGAGTGATTTCAGATTAGGTTTAGACACACTCCAAATGCCCTAACTTGCGCATATCAAATTGGAGAAAAGACAAGTCAAAATAGCTACAAGTGTGCAATTTGGGATCTCTATGTAAATGACCTTAGAATTGCTTTGTAATCACTTGTAATGATTGTATGACTTGTAATTAAGCTTAGAAAAATTATTGGGACACAAAAATCCATCATTTGTACAGTTTTACGAAAATTCCAAAATACCCATAACAGGGATTTGGTCGGCCGAATTCCAAACTCGGCCGATCCATATATTCTGGAATTTTCTGGGCAATCGGCCGAGTTACCAACTCAGCCGATCCCTGGTCGGTCGAGTTCCTATGGTGGGAAACTCGGCCGATCCACTGATCGGTCCAAGTTGAAAGTCGACCGATCGGCCGAGTTTCTCCAAGGGAACTCGGCCGACAGTCTATCTTTCAGACTTGTCGTTTAGTGGTTCGGCCGAGTTGCCTTTATTGAAACTCGGCCGATCAGACTGTACTGGAATGCAGAAAAAGCAAATCCAACCGTTGGAGACTTTGTTGGGACCCAAAATAGATCCGTTGCAACTTGTAAAACGGCTATTTTTCGTTCCTAAGTGTTCCCAAAGGCTAAGAGGCATCCCCAACTATAAATAGGACCCCTTGGGCTTCATTCCAAGGTTGAGCATTCACTATGAAGGTTCCTATTCTATAGTTGAGTGATCCTACAGCCTCCTCTCTCTCTCTAAGCTTAATCACTTGCTACATCCATTAGAGTGAGTAGGAAATCTGTAAGAGAGCTAGTCATATATGTATATCTTGTGAGGCTCTCACTTCCACCACCTCCCTTCTATCATTCCTATCTTGAAGATGAAGGTTCTCTCTCTTGTCCAAGAGAGGTGAAGAAGAACAAGGGAAGGAGTCCCTTGGTGAAGATCAAGGCTGAAGACTTGGAGCTAGAGTGGGTAAGTCCTTGGAGAAGGCAGAAGACTCAAGCTCAAGTGGGTAAGACCTTGGTGGAAAGCTTCTCCGAGTGAAGGTGAAGTCAAAGGCGGAAGATCCAAGAAGAGTGGGTAATTCCTGCAAGGCCGAAGACTTGTGCAAGAGTGGGTAAGTCCTTGGAGAAGGCCGAAGACTCTTGCAAAGTGGGTAAGTCCTTGGTAAGGTTGAAGACTCTTTGTATTGGATAGGTAAGTCCTTTGTTGGGTCATGTATTGTATGTCTTATTAATGAATATAAGAGTGCAATTGGTTGAAGTCCTAGAGGTTGACCTCTCTAGGAAAGTGGACTGACACACTTCTAGTTTGAAGTGTGGAACCACTCTAAATAGCTTGTCTAATTTGGTGCATGTTCAATCTCTCTTATCCTTGCTATGCATGATTTAGTTGCACTCAAATTACCTATTTAGCAACCTTATCTTGTCATATAATTTGAAGGTTTAATGAATTTTGTTTAAGTGCTTTCAGCTCTATTCACCCCCCCTCTAGAGCACCTAAGTCACCCATCTAGGATCCAACAAGTGGTATCAGAGCAGGTCTTCTCCAAGCATACTTCCACAAGTAGGAGAATATGGGTGATTATGAAGATGGGCAACCTTCAAAGAGAGCAATAGAAGGAAACAAGAGTGAAAAAGGGATCACAAAGGCTCCATCAACATATGAAAGCACTAGTGGAAGATCTAGTGAATGTGAAGATGGAAGATGCCATTGCGCCCTCATGACAAGCTCAACTAAAGATTTAAATGAGGTAAATTCAAGTGTTGAGATTCAAACAAATGCTTATCTTAGTCAACTAAATGCTCTTAAATTTGCGAATTCTAGCTTGCTTGATAAGATTAAGTTTTTAGAATCTCAACCTTCTATGACTACTTCATATATAGAGTTTGCTACTACTATTGTTTCTCTCTCTATTGTTTCTTAAGCTCTTAAATGTGCTTATGAGAGTCAAGAGCTTACTTTACAAGGAATAGAATGTGTAGATAAAGTTTATCCTTCAAAGATTACTTGTCTTGTATATGAACTTGCTTCCTTGCATAGTAGTGTAATTGCTCTTGAGCCTCATACTATCTTCTCTTATAGAGAGAAAGTTTTTAATGCTCTATCTTGTGATAAAGATTCTCATATGACTAAAGATGTTTGCTTAGAAATGTATCTTGTGCATACTAGAGATGATATGAATCTATTGTGTTTTACCTTTACTTCTCTTATGCATAACAATCATAGTTTGAGATCTTCTTTGCAAAGATTTTTTGGTGATAAAAAGAATCTTAATCAAATCCTAGACCATACTGCCAAACAAATGGGTAGAGATGGCATTGGACTTGATTGTAGCCAAAGGAACAACAAAGACAAAGGACCTTCAATTTTTAATGAAGAATCCTCCAGTTCCAAGGCTACGGGCACTTGTAACTATTGCAATGAATTTGGTCATTATTCTACTTGTTGTCCTTTTAGGAAAGCACCCAAGAGCAATAGGACTTGGGTTGCTAAACTAACCCCTCCGGACCCAAAAACATGATTGGGGACCATTTCATCTTTCTTCTTGTAGGTACTTGCAAATGGATTGACTTGAGGTATTGAATTGCAAATTGACTTGTCAATCCACATGAAAGAAGAAAGGTGAGATGTGTAGAGGGTGACAACAAGTGGAAAAGCAATGGTAAGCACAAAGGTAAAGGTTTTATTGCTTATAACTATTTCTAACTTGTTTTGTCAAGTTAGTGTGCACTATACATATGGTTTTTGAGTCAAAAGTGGCATTTTGTGTTTCTTTTCACAGTCTTGCTCAAAAACTGTTTCTAATGCTTCTATAGTGCATTACTAACTTGCTTAGACATGTTTGGATATGGTTTGTATATTTTAGCATGCCTTTAAATATGTTTTTATGAAAAATATGTGCTTTTTCTACAACAGTTTTGTCGGCCGAGTTTTGTCCTGTCTAAACTCGACCGATAGGCACCAATGGGTGTTGCCAACAGCTGCGATCGGCCGAGTTGCCAATACACAGAACTCGACCGAAAACACTATTCACAGAGTATACAGTTGTCTTATTGAATGAGAATTTCCCTCTCAACTAGATTTTCTCAACCAATAGCCTTATTCTTTGGCACTCCATTTGGTACCTTTATATATGCATATTGCCATGTTCTAAATTTCCTATCTTGCTTACAACTCTATCTCTCTAATTGCTCTAAATTGGTATATCTATATCTTGCAATTTCTTGCTTTGAGTTGTTTTGCAGGTTTTGATGATGATCTCTTTGGATCTCTTGGTTGTGTCTAAAATCGCTTCCGTTGTACTCTAACTTGCTACATCTATCTAGGTGTATATCTTGTTTTGATACAACCTTGAGGTTCATAGGGGTAATCATCTTATGGTAAGAATGCATATCTAGTGAGTTATATCCTCTCATGCTTCTAAATTTGCATATCTCTTTGTTTGGATATATCTCTAAATCTACTCATAGCTTGATCTTTATCTTGTGTATCTCTTGCTATGATCTAGATCCTACTAGTAGTCCTAACTTGTGATACCATCTACTAGTAGTTCATATACATGTAGTTCTAACCTTGTTTACAAAGTGCCATCTTTGATCATCTATATGTTATGCTTGTATCTTATCTCATACATGCTCAAGATTGTTCCTTAAATTGCATATCTACTATCTTGAGTTGCTTGCATAACATTGTGATGCAGGGTACATAGATCTACATGATATGTAGAAATTGGAGTATTTTTGGATTTTATGCAGATTTTACTCCAGTTTCAGTTTTTGCTGCAAGTATAGTGCTTTTTATGCAGAAACACCCTTCTGAGCAAGACTCATTGCTGCGCCATGAGCTCTGATGGTTTTTGATCAAATTCCATCATCTTGAGGGTCAAAATTGCGATTTATTGTTTTTCTGCAGCACCCTATCTTGCATGTTTTGGGTTGTTCAAGTATATGCTTTAACTTGCTTTTCTTTCTATGCTTGGACAAGCCCCTATCTGTGCTCTTCTACTCTCCTTATATAACTTTTGTTATCTTCTTTCTCTTAACAAGTGGTGTTTCTTAGTTTCTTCATACCCCCACCTTTTTGAAATGACAAAGGGGGAGAAAGATATGTCTTCTTTTGACAACAGGGAGAAGGCATGTCTTACATGAAGCAAAGAAGCGTGTCCATGTAAAGGGGAGAAGGTAAATGGGAGAAGGCATATATGTGTAGAACATATATGAGTAGAAGACATAGTTTCTATAAATGTTATGAAAGCTAACCATGCAGGAGAAATAGCATCAATTGAGGGGGAGTATGAAAACTCCACTAGCATCAATTGAGGGGGAGCATATGAACTCAATTCTACTGAAACCCCTAGGTTTCTCCGAAGGTATGATTTTACTTACAAGCTTTCAATACATTTATGGAATGGTTTGTCATCTTCAAAAAGGGGGAGAATGTTGACTCAAGGTCAATTAGGTCAATGTTGACTCACGTCTAAATTGACTAAACCCTTGTTTTGATGATGACTAACCATTCCACATATTGGTGTCTAATGCTTCTACATTGAGTGATTTCAGATTAGGTTTAGACACACTCCAAATGCCCTAACTTGCGCATATCAAATTGGAGAAAAGACAAGTCAAAATAGCTACAAGTGTGCAATTTGGGATCTCTATGTAAATGACCTTAGAATTGCTTTGTAATCACTTGTAATGATTGTATGACTTGTAATTAAGCTTAGAAAAATTATTGGGACACAAAAATCCATCATTTGTACAGTTTTACGAAAATTCCAAAATACCCATAACAGGGATTTGGTCGGCCGAATTCCAAACTCGGCCGATCCATATATTCTGGAATTTTCTGGGCAATCGGCCGAGTTACCAACTCAGCCGATCCCTGGTCGGTCGAGTTCCTATGGTGGGAAACTCGGCCGATCCACTGATCGGTCCAAGTTGAAAGTCGACCGATCGGCCGAGTTTCTCCAAGGGAACTCGGCCGACAGTCTATCTTTCAGACTTGTCGTTTAGTGGTTCGGCCGAGTTGCCTTTATTGAAACTCGGCCGATCAGACTGTACTGGAATGCAGAAAAAGCAAATCCAACCGTTGGAGACTTTGTTGGGACCCAAAATAGATCCGTTGCAACTTGTAAAACGGCTATTTTTCGTTCCTAAGTGTTCCCAAAGGCTAAGAGGCATCCCCAACTATAAATAGGACCCCTTGGGCTTCATTCCAAGGTTGAGCATTCACTATGAAGGTTCCTATTCTATAGTTGAGTGATCCTACAGCCTCCTCTCTCTCTCTAAGCTTAATCACTTGCTACATCCATTAGAGTGAGTAGGAAATCTGTAAGAGAGCTAGTCATATATGTATATCTTGTGAGGCTCTCACTTCCACCACCTCCCTTCTATCATTCCTATCTTGAAGATGAAGGTTCTCTCTCTTGTCCAAGAGAGGTGAAGAAGAACAAGGGAAGGAGTCCCTTGGTGAAGATCAAGGCTGAAGACTTGGAGCTAGAGTGGGTAAGTCCTTGGAGAAGGCAGAAGACTCAAGCTCAAGTGGGTAAGACCTTGGTGGAAAGCTTCTCCGAGTGAAGGTGAAGTCAAAGGCGGAAGATCCAAGAAGAGTGGGTAATTCCTGCAAGGCCGAAGACTTGTGCAAGAGTGGGTAAGTCCTTGGAGAAGGCCGAAGACTCTTGCAAAGTGGGTAAGTCCTTGGTAAGGTTGAAGACTCTTTGTATTGGATAGGTAAGTCCTTTGTTGGGTCATGTATTGTATGTCTTATTAATGAATATAAGAGTGCAATTGGTTGAAGTCCTAGAGGTTGACCTCTCTAGGCAAGTGGACTGACACACTTCTAGTTTGAAGTGTGGAACCACTCTAAATAGCTTGTCTAATTTGGTGCATGTTCAATCTCTCTTATCCTTGCTATGCATGATTTAGTTGCACTCAAATTACCTATTTAGCAACCTTATCTTGTCATATAATTTGAAGGTTTAATGAATTTTGTTTAAGTGCTTTCAGCTCTATTCACCCCCCCTCTAGAGCACCTAAGTCACCCATCTAGGATCCAACAAGTGGTATCAGAGCAGGTCTTCTCCAAGCATACTTCCACAAGTAGGAGAATATGGGTGATTATGAAGATGGGCAACCTTCAAAGAGAGCAATAGAAGGAAACAAGAGTGAAAAAGGGATCACAAAGGCTCCATCAACATATGAAAGCACTAGTGGAAGATCTAGTGAATGTGAAGATGGAAGATGCCATTGCGCCCTCATGACAAGCTCAACTAAAGATTTAAATGAGGTAAATTCAAGTGTTGAGATTCAAACAAATGCTTATCTTAGTCAACTAAATGCTCTTAAATTTGCGAATTCTAGCTTGCTTGATAAGATTAAGTTTTTAGAATCTCAACCTTCTATGACTACTTCATATATAGAGTTTGCTACTACTATTGTTTCTCTCTCTATTGTTTCTTAAGCTCTTAAATGTGCTTATGAGAGTCAAGAGCTTACTTTACAAGGAATAGAATGTGTAGATAAAGTTTATCCTTCAAAGATTACTTGTCTTGTATATGAACTTGCTTCCTTGCATAGTAGTGTAATTGCTCTTGAGCCTCATACTATCTTCTCTTATAGAGAGAAAGTTTTTAATGCTCTATCTTGTGATAAAGATTCTCATATGACTAAAGATGTTTGCTTAGAAATGTATCTTGTGCATACTAGAGATGATATGAATCTATTGTGTTTTACCTTTACTTCTCTTATGCATAACAATCATAGTTTGAGATCTTCTTTGCAAAGATTTTTTGGTGATAAAAAGAATCTTAATCAAATCCTAGACCATACTGCCAAACAAATGGGTAGAGATGGCATTGGACTTGATTGTAGCCAAAGGAACAACAAAGACAAAGGACCTTCAATTTTTAATGAAGAATCCTCCAGTTCCAAGGCTACGGGCACTTGTAACTATTGCAATGAATTTGGTCATTATTCTACTTGTTGTCCTTTTAGGAAAGCACCCAAGAGCAATAGGACTTGGGTTGCTAAACTAACCCCTCCGGACCCAAAAACATGATTGGGGACCATTTCATCTTTCTTCTTGTAGGTACTTGCAAATGGATTGACTTGAGGTATTGAATTGCAAATTGACTTGTCAATCCACATGAAAGAAGAAAGGTGAGATGTGTAGAGGGTGACAACAAGTGGAAAAGCAATGGTAAGCACAAAGGTAAAGGTTTTATTGCTTATAACTATTTCTAACTTGTTTTGTCAAGTTAGTGTGCACTATACATATGGTTTTTGAGTCAAAAGTGGCATTTTGTGTTTCTTTTCACAGTCTTGCTCAAAAACTGTTTCTAATGCTTCTATAGTGCATTACTAACTTGCTTAGACATGTTTGGATATGGTTTGTATATTTTAGCATGCCTTTAAATATGTTTTTATGAAAAATATGTGCTTTTTCTACAACAGTTTTGTCGGCCGAGTTTTGTCCTGTCTAAACTCGACCGATAGGCACCAATGGGTGTTGCCAACAGCTGCGATCGGCCGAGTTGCCAATACACAGAACTCGACCGAAAACACTATTCACAGAGTATACAGTTGTCTTATTGAATGAGAATTTCCCTCTCAACTAGATTTTCTCAACCAATAGCCTTATTCTTTGGCACTCCATTTGGTACCTTTATATATGCATATTGCCATGTTCTAAATTTCCTATCTTGCTTACAACTCTATCTCTCTAATTGCTCTAAATTGGTATATCTATATCTTGCAATTTCTTGCTTTGAGTTGTTTTGCAGGTTTTGATGATGATCTCTTTGGATCTCTTGGTTGTGTCTAAAATCGCTTCCGTTGTACTCTAACTTGCTACATCTATCTAGGTGTATATCTTGTTTTGATACAACCTTGAGGTTCATAGGGGTAATCATCTTATGGTAAGAATGCATATCTAGTGAGTTATATCCTCTCATGCTTCTAAATTTGCATATCTCTTTGTTTGGATATATCTCTAAATCTACTCATAGCTTGATCTTTATCTTGTGTATCTCTTGCTATGATCTAGATCCTACTAGTAGTCCTAACTTGTGATACCATCTACTAGTAGTTCATATACATGTAGTTCTAACCTTGTTTACAAAGTGCCATCTTTGATCATCTATATGTTATGCTTGTATCTTATCTCATACATGCTCAAGATTGTTCCTTAAATTGCATATCTACTATCTTGAGTTGCTTGCATAACATTGTGATGCAGGGTACATAGATCTACATGATATGTAGAAATTGGAGTATTTTTGGATTTTATGCAGATTTTACTCCAGTTTCAGTTTTTGCTGCAAGTATAGTGCTTTTTATGCAGAAACACCCTTCTGAGCAAGACTCATTGCTGCGCCATGAGCTCTGATGGTTTTTGATCAAATTCCATCATCTTGAGGGTCAAAATTGCGATTTATTGTTTTTCTGCAGCACCCTATCTTGCATGTTTTGGGTTGTTCAAGTATATGCTTTAACTTGCTTTTCTTTCTATGCTTGGACAAGCCCCTATCTGTGCTCTTCTACTCTCCTTATATAACTTTTGTTATCTTCTTTCTCTTAACAAGTGGTGTTTCTTAGTTTCTTCATACCCCCACCTTTTTGAAATGACAAAGGGGGAGAAAGATATGTCTTCTTTTGACAACAGGGAGAAGGCATGTCTTACATGAAGCAAAGAAGCGTGTCCATGTAAAGGGGAGAAGGTAAATGGGAGAAGGCATATATGTGTAGAACATATATGAGTAGAAGACATAGTTTCTATAAATGTTATGAAAGCTAACCATGCAGGAGAAATAGCATCAATTGAGGGGGAGTATGAAAACTCCACTAGCATCAATTGAGGGGGAGCATATGAACTCAATTCTACTGAAACCCCTAGGTTTCTCCGAAGGTATGATTTTACTTACAAGCTTTCAATACATTTATGGAATGGTTTGTCATCTTCAAAAAGGGGGAGAATGTTGACTCAAGGTCAATTAGGTCAATGTTGACTCACGTCTAAATTGACTAAACCCTTGTTTTGATGATGACTAACCATTCCACATATTGGTGTCTAATGCTTCTACATTGAGTGATTTCAGATTAGGTTTAGACACACTCCAAATGCCCTAACTTGCGCATATCAAATTGGAGAAAAGACAAGTCAAAATAGCTACAAGTGTGCAATTTGGGATCTCTATGTAAATGACCTTAGAATTGCTTTGTAATCACTTGTAATGATTGTATGACTTGTAATTAAGCTTAGAAAAATTATTGGGACACAAAAATCCATCATTTGTACAGTTTTACGAAAATTCCAAAATACCCATAACAGGGATTTGGTCGGCCGAATTCCAAACTCGGCCGATCCATATATTCTGGAATTTTCTGGGCAATCGGCCGAGTTACCAACTCAGCCGATCCCTGGTCGGTCGAGTTCCTATGGTGGGAAACTCGGCCGATCCACTGATCGGTCCAAGTTGAAAGTCGACCGATCGGCCGAGTTTCTCCAAGGGAACTCGGCCGACAGTCTATCTTTCAGACTTGTCGTTTAGTGGTTCGGCCGAGTTGCCTTTATTGAAACTCGGCCGATCAGACTGTACTGGAATGCAGAAAAAGCAAATCCAACCGTTGGAGACTTTGTTGGGACCCAAAATAGATCCGTTGCAACTTGTAAAACGGCTATTTTTCGTTCCTAAGTGTTCCCAAAGGCTAAGAGGCATCCCCAACTATAAATAGGACCCCTTGGGCTTCATTCCAAGGTTGAGCATTCACTATGAAGGTTCCTATTCTATAGTTGAGTGATCCTACAGCCTCCTCTCTCTCTCTAAGCTTAATCACTTGCTACATCCATTAGAGTGAGTAGGAAATCTGTAAGAGAGCTAGTCATATATGTATATCTTGTGAGGCTCTCACTTCCACCACCTCCCTTCTATCATTCCTATCTTGAAGATGAAGGTTCTCTCTCTTGTCCAAGAGAGGTGAAGAAGAACAAGGGAAGGAGTCCCTTGGTGAAGATCAAGGCTGAAGACTTGGAGCTAGAGTGGGTAAGTCCTTGGAGAAGGCAGAAGACTCAAGCTCAAGTGGGTAAGACCTTGGTGGAAAGCTTCTCCGAGTGAAGGTGAAGTCAAAGGCGGAAGATCCAAGAAGAGTGGGTAATTCCTGCAAGGCCGAAGACTTGTGCAAGAGTGGGTAAGTCCTTGGAGAAGGCCGAAGACTCTTGCAAAGTGGGTAAGTCCTTGGTAAGGTTGAAGACTCTTTGTATTGGATAGGTAAGTCCTTTGTTGGGTCATGTATTGTATGTCTTATTAATGAATATAAGAGTGCAATTGGTTGAAGTCCTAGAGGTTGACCTCTCTAGGCAAGTGGACTGACACACTTCTAGTTTGAAGTGTGGAACCACTCTAAATAGCTTGTCTAATTTGGTGCATGTTCAATCTCTCTTATCCTTGCTATGCATGATTTAGTTGCACTCAAATTACCTATTTAGCAACCTTATCTTGTCATATAATTTGAAGGTTTAATGAATTTTGTTTAAGTGCTTTCAGCTCTATTCACCCCCCCTCTAGAGCACCTAAGTCACCCATCTAGGATCCAACAAGTGGTATCAGAGCAGGTCTTCTCCAAGCATACTTCCACAAGTAGGAGAATATGGGTGATTATGAAGATGGGCAACCTTCAAAGAGAGCAATAGAAGGAAACAAGAGTGAAAAAGGGATCACAAAGGCTCCATCAACATATGAAAGCACTAGTGGAAGATCTAGTGAATGTGAAGATGGAAGATGCCATTGCGCCCTCATGACAAGCTCAACTAAAGATTTAAATGAGGTAAATTCAAGTGTTGAGATTCAAACAAATGCTTATCTTAGTCAACTAAATGCTCTTAAATTTGCGAATTCTAGCTTGCTTGATAAGATTAAGTTTTTAGAATCTCAACCTTCTATGACTACTTCATATATAGAGTTTGCTACTACTATTGTTTCTCTCTCTATTGTTTCTTAAGCTCTTAAATGTGCTTATGAGAGTCAAGAGCTTACTTTACAAGGAATAGAATGTGTAGATAAAGTTTATCCTTCAAAGATTACTTGTCTTGTATATGAACTTGCTTCCTTGCATAGTAGTGTAATTGCTCTTGAGCCTCATACTATCTTCTCTTATAGAGAGAAAGTTTTTAATGCTCTATCTTGTGATAAAGATTCTCATATGACTAAAGATGTTTGCTTAGAAATGTATCTTGTGCATACTAGAGATGATATGAATCTATTGTGTTTTACCTTTACTTCTCTTATGCATAACAATCATAGTTTGAGATCTTCTTTGCAAAGATTTTTTGGTGATAAAAAGAATCTTAATCAAATCCTAGACCATACTGCCAAACAAATGGGTAGAGATGGCATTGGACTTGATTGTAGCCAAAGGAACAACAAAGACAAAGGACCTTCAATTTTTAATGAAGAATCCTCCAGTTCCAAGGCTACGGGCACTTGTAACTATTGCAATGAATTTGGTCATTATTCTACTTGTTGTCCTTTTAGGAAAGCACCCAAGAGCAATAGGACTTGGGTTGCTAAACTAACCCCTCCGGACCCAAAAACATGATTGGGGACCATTTCATCTTTCTTCTTGTAGGTACTTGCAAATGGATTGACTTGAGGTATTGAATTGCAAATTGACTTGTCAATCCACATGAAAGAAGAAAGGTGAGATGTGTAGAGGGTGACAACAAGTGGAAAAGCAATGGTAAGCACAAAGGTAAAGGTTTTATTGCTTATAACTATTTCTAACTTGTTTTGTCAAGTTAGTGTGCACTATACATATGGTTTTTGAGTCAAAAGTGGCATTTTGTGTTTCTTTTCACAGTCTTGCTCAAAAACTGTTTCTAATGCTTCTATAGTGCATTACTAACTTGCTTAGACATGTTTGGATATGGTTTGTATATTTTAGCATGCCTTTAAATATGTTTTTATGAAAAATATGTGCTTTTTCTACAACAGTTTTGTCGGCCGAGTTTTGTCCTGTCTAAACTCGACCGATAGGCACCAATGGGTGTTGCCAACAGCTGCGATCGGCCGAGTTGCCAATACACAGAACTCGACCGAAAACACTATTCACAGAGTATACAGTTGTCTTATTGAATGAGAATTTCCCTCTCAACTAGATTTTCTCAACCAATAGCCTTATTCTTTGGCACTCCATTTGGTACCTTTATATATGCATATTGCCATGTTCTAAATTTCCTATCTTGCTTACAACTCTATCTCTCTAATTGCTCTAAATTGGTATATCTATATCTTGCAATTTCTTGCTTTGAGTTGTTTTGCAGGTTTTGATGATGATCTCTTTGGATCTCTTGGTTGTGTCTAAAATCGCTTCCGTTGTACTCTAACTTGCTACATCTATCTAGGTGTATATCTTGTTTTGATACAACCTTGAGGTTCATAGGGGTAATCATCTTATGGTAAGAATGCATATCTAGTGAGTTATATCCTCTCATGCTTCTAAATTTGCATATCTCTTTGTTTGGATATATCTCTAAATCTACTCATAGCTTGATCTTTATCTTGTGTATCTCTTGCTATGATCTAGATCCTACTAGTAGTCCTAACTTGTGATACCATCTACTAGTAGTTCATATACATGTAGTTCTAACCTTGTTTACAAAGTGCCATCTTTGATCATCTATATGTTATGCTTGTATCTTATCTCATACATGCTCAAGATTGTTCCTTAAATTGCATATCTACTATCTTGAGTTGCTTGCATAACATTGTGATGCAGGGTACATAGATCTACATGATATGTAGAAATTGGAGTATTTTTGGATTTTATGCAGATTTTACTCCAGTTTCAGTTTTTGCTGCAAGTATAGTGCTTTTTATGCAGAAACACCCTTCTGAGCAAGACTCATTGCTGCGCCATGAGCTCTGATGGTTTTTGATCAAATTCCATCATCTTGAGGGTCAAAATTGCGATTTATTGTTTTTCTGCAGCACCCTATCTTGCATGTTTTGGGTTGTTCAAGTATATGCTTTAACTTGCTTTTCTTTCTATGCTTGGACAAGCCCCTATCTGTGCTCTTCTACTCTCCTTATATAACTTTTGTTATCTTCTTTCTCTTAACAAGTGGTGTTTCTTAGTTTCTTCATACCCCCACCTTTTTGAAATGACAAAGGGGGAGAAAGATATGTCTTCTTTTGACAACAGGGAGAAGGCATGTCTTACATGAAGCAAAGAAGCGTGTCCATGTAAAGGGGAGAAGGTAAATGGGAGAAGGCATATATGTGTAGAACATATATGAGTAGAAGACATAGTTTCTATAAATGTTATGAAAGCTAACCATGCAGGAGAAATAGCATCAATTGAGGGGGAGTATGAAAACTCCACTAGCATCAATTGAGGGGGAGCATATGAACTCAATTCTACTGAAACCCCTAGGTTTCTCCGAAGGTATGATTTTACTTACAAGCTTTCAATACATTTATGGAATGGTTTGTCATCTTCAAAAAGGGGGAGAATGTTGACTCAAGGTCAATTAGGTCAATGTTGACTCACGTCTAAATTGACTAAACCCTTGTTTTGATGATGACTAACCATTCCACATATTGGTGTCTAATGCTTCTACATTGAGTGATTTCAGATTAGGTTTAGACACACTCCAAATGCCCTAACTTGCGCATATCAAATTGGAGAAAAGACAAGTCAAAATAGCTACAAGTGTGCAATTTGGGATCTCTATGTAAATGACCTTAGAATTGCTTTGTAATCACTTGTAATGATTGTATGACTTGTAATTAAGCTTAGAAAAATTATTGGGACACAAAAATCCATCATTTGTACAGTTTTACGAAAATTCCAAAATACCCATAACAGGGATTTGGTCGGCCGAATTCCAAACTCGGCCGATCCATATATTCTGGAATTTTCTGGGCAATCGGCCGAGTTACCAACTCAGCCGATCCCTGGTCGGTCGAGTTCCTATGGTGGGAAACTCGGCCGATCCACTGATCGGTCCAAGTTGAAAGTCGACCGATCGGCCGAGTTTCTCCAAGGGAACTCGGCCGACAGTCTATCTTTCAGACTTGTCGTTTAGTGGTTCGGCCGAGTTGCCTTTATTGAAACTCGGCCGATCAGACTGTACTGGAATGCAGAAAAAGCAAATCCAACCGTTGGAGACTTTGTTGGGACCCAAAATAGATCCGTTGCAACTTGTAAAACGGCTATTTTTCGTTCCTAAGTGTTCCCAAAGGCTAAGAGGCATCCCCAACTATAAATAGGACCCCTTGGGCTTCATTCCAAGGTTGAGCATTCACTATGAAGGTTCCTATTCTATAGTTGAGTGATCCTACAGCCTCCTCTCTCTCTCTAAGCTTAATCACTTGCTACATCCATTAGAGTGAGTAGGAAATCTGTAAGAGAGCTAGTCATATATGTATATCTTGTGAGGCTCTCACTTCCACCACCTCCCTTCTATCATTCCTATCTTGAAGATGAAGGTTCTCTCTCTTGTCCAAGAGAGGTGAAGAAGAACAAGGGAAGGAGTCCCTTGGTGAAGATCAAGGCTGAAGACTTGGAGCTAGAGTGGGTAAGTCCTTGGAGAAGGCAGAAGACTCAAGCTCAAGTGGGTAAGACCTTGGTGGAAAGCTTCTCCGAGTGAAGGTGAAGTCAAAGGCGGAAGATCCAAGAAGAGTGGGTAATTCCTGCAAGGCCGAAGACTTGTGCAAGAGTGGGTAAGTCCTTGGAGAAGGCCGAAGACTCTTGCAAAGTGGGTAAGTCCTTGGTAAGGTTGAAGACTCTTTGTATTGGATAGGTAAGTCCTTTGTTGGGTCATGTATTGTATGTCTTATTAATGAATATAAGAGTGCAATTGGTTGAAGTCCTAGAGGTTGACCTCTCTAGGCAAGTGGACTGACACACTTCTAGTTTGAAGTGTGGAACCACTCTAAATAGCTTGTCTAATTTGGTGCATGTTCAATCTCTCTTATCCTTGCTATGCATGATTTAGTTGCACTCAAATTACCTATTTAGCAACCTTATCTTGTCATATAATTTGAAGGTTTAATGAATTTTGTTTAAGTGCTTTCAGCTCTATTCACCCCCCCTCTAGAGCACCTAAGTCACCCATCTAGGATCCAACAAGTGGTATCAGAGCAGGTCTTCTCCAAGCATACTTCCACAAGTAGGAGAATATGGGTGATTATGAAGATGGGCAACCTTCAAAGAGAGCAATAGAAGGAAACAAGAGTGAAAAAGGGATCACAAAGGCTCCATCAACATATGAAAGCACTAGTGGAAGATCTAGTGAATGTGAAGATGGAAGATGCCATTGCGCCCTCATGACAAGCTCAACTAAAGATTTAAATGAGGTAAATTCAAGTGTTGAGATTCAAACAAATGCTTATCTTAGTCAACTAAATGCTCTTAAATTTGCGAATTCTAGCTTGCTTGATAAGATTAAGTTTTTAGAATCTCAACCTTCTATGACTACTTCATATATAGAGTTTGCTACTACTATTGTTTCTCTCTCTATTGTTTCTTAAGCTCTTAAATGTGCTTATGAGAGTCAAGAGCTTACTTTACAAGGAATAGAATGTGTAGATAAAGTTTATCCTTCAAAGATTACTTGTCTTGTATATGAACTTGCTTCCTTGCATAGTAGTGTAATTGCTCTTGAGCCTCATACTATCTTCTCTTATAGAGAGAAAGTTTTTAATGCTCTATCTTGTGATAAAGATTCTCATATGACTAAAGATGTTTGCTTAGAAATGTATCTTGTGCATACTAGAGATGATATGAATCTATTGTGTTTTACCTTTACTTCTCTTATGCATAACAATCATAGTTTGAGATCTTCTTTGCAAAGATTTTTTGGTGATAAAAAGAATCTTAATCAAATCCTAGACCATACTGCCAAACAAATGGGTAGAGATGGCATTGGACTTGATTGTAGCCAAAGGAACAACAAAGACAAAGGACCTTCAATTTTTAATGAAGAATCCTCCAGTTCCAAGGCTACGGGCACTTGTAACTATTGCAATGAATTTGGTCATTATTCTACTTGTTGTCCTTTTAGGAAAGCACCCAAGAGCAATAGGACTTGGGTTGCTAAACTAACCCCTCCGGACCCAAAAACATGATTGGGGACCATTTCATCTTTCTTCTTGTAGGTACTTGCAAATGGATTGACTTGAGGTATTGAATTGCAAATTGACTTGTCAATCCACATGAAAGAAGAAAGGTGAGATGTGTAGAGGGTGACAACAAGTGGAAAAGCAATGGTAAGCACAAAGGTAAAGGTTTTATTGCTTATAACTATTTCTAACTTGTTTTGTCAAGTTAGTGTGCACTATACATATGGTTTTTGAGTCAAAAGTGGCATTTTGTGTTTCTTTTCACAGTCTTGCTCAAAAACTGTTTCTAATGCTTCTATAGTGCATTACTAACTTGCTTAGACATGTTTGGATATGGTTTGTATATTTTAGCATGCCTTTAAATATGTTTTTATGAAAAATATGTGCTTTTTCTACAACAGTTTTGTCGGCCGAGTTTTGTCCTGTCTAAACTCGACCGATAGGCACCAATGGGTGTTGCCAACAGCTGCGATCGGCCGAGTTGCCAATACACAGAACTCGACCGAAAACACTATTCACAGAGTATACAGTTGTCTTATTGAATGAGAATTTCCCTCTCAACTAGATTTTCTCAACCAATAGCCTTATTCTTTGGCACTCCATTTGGTACCTTTATATATGCATATTGCCATGTTCTAAATTTCCTATCTTGCTTACAACTCTATCTCTCTAATTGCTCTAAATTGGTATATCTATATCTTGCAATTTCTTGCTTTGAGTTGTTTTGCAGGTTTTGATGATGATCTCTTTGGATCTCTTGGTTGTGTCTAAAATCGCTTCCGTTGTACTCTAACTTGCTACATCTATCTAGGTGTATATCTTGTTTTGATACAACCTTGAGGTTCATAGGGGTAATCATCTTATGGTAAGAATGCATATCTAGTGAGTTATATCCTCTCATGCTTCTAAATTTGCATATCTCTTTGTTTGGATATATCTCTAAATCTACTCATAGCTTGATCTTTATCTTGTGTATCTCTTGCTATGATCTAGATCCTACTAGTAGTCCTAACTTGTGATACCATCTACTAGTAGTTCATATACATGTAGTTCTAACCTTGTTTACAAAGTGCCATCTTTGATCATCTATATGTTATGCTTGTATCTTATCTCATACATGCTCAAGATTGTTCCTTAAATTGCATATCTACTATCTTGAGTTGCTTGCATAACATTGTGATGCAGGGTACATAGATCTACATGATATGTAGAAATTGGAGTATTTTTGGATTTTATGCAGATTTTACTCCAGTTTCAGTTTTTGCTGCAAGTATAGTGCTTTTTATGCAGAAACACCCTTCTGAGCAAGACTCATTGCTGCGCCATGAGCTCTGATGGTTTTTGATCAAATTCCATCATCTTGAGGGTCAAAATTGCGATTTATTGTTTTTCTGCAGCACCCTATCTTGCATGTTTTGGGTTGTTCAAGTATATGCTTTAACTTGCTTTTCTTTCTATGCTTGGACAAGCCCCTATCTGTGCTCTTCTACTCTCCTTATATAACTTTTGTTATCTTCTTTCTCTTAACAAGTGGTGTTTCTTAGTTTCTTCATACCCCCACCTTTTTGAAATGACAAAGGGGGAGAAAGATATGTCTTCTTTTGACAACAGGGAGAAGGCATGTCTTACATGAAGCAAAGAAGCGTGTCCATGTAAAGGGGAGAAGGTAAATGGGAGAAGGCATATATGTGTAGAACATATATGAGTAGAAGACATAGTTTCTATAAATGTTATGAAAGCTAACCATGCAGGAGAAATAGCATCAATTGAGGGGGAGCATATGAACTCAATTCTACTGAAACCCCTAGGTTTCTCCGAAGGTATGATTTTACTTACAAGCTTTCAATACATTTATGGAATGGTTTGTCATCTTCAAAAAGGGGGAGAATGTTGACTCAAGGTCAATTAGGTCAATGTTGACTCACGTCTAAATTGACTAAACCCTTGTTTTGATGATGACTAACCATTCCACATATTGGTGTCTAATGCTTCTACATTGAGTGATTTCAGATTAGGTTTAGACACACTCCAAATGCCCTAACTTGCGCATATCAAATTGGAGAAAAGACAAGTCAAAATAGCTACAAGTGTGCAATTTGGGATCTCTATGTAAATGACCTTAGAATTGCTTTGTAATCACTTGTAATGATTGTATGACTTGTAATTAAGCTTAGAAAAATTATTGGGACACAAAAATCCATCATTTGTACAGTTTTACGAAAATTCCAAAATACCCATAACAGGGATTTGGTCGGCCGAATTCCAAACTCGGCCGATCCATATATTCTGGAATTTTCTGGGCAATCGGCCGAGTTACCAACTCAGCCGATCCCTGGTCGGTCGAGTTCCTATGGTGGGAAACTCGGCCGATCCACTGATCGGTCCAAGTTGAAAGTCGACCGATCGGCCGAGTTTCTCCAAGGGAACTCGGCCGACAGTCTATCTTTCAGACTTGTCGTTTAGTGGTTCGGCCGAGTTGCCTTTATTGAAACTCGGCCGATCAGACTGTACTGGAATGCAGAAAAAGCAAATCCAACCGTTGGAGACTTTGTTGGGACCCAAAATAGATCCGTTGCAACTTGTAAAACGGCTATTTTTCGTTCCTAAGTGTTCCCAAAGGCTAAGAGGCATCCCCAACTATAAATAGGACCCCTTGGGCTTCATTCCAAGGTTGAGCATTCACTATGAAGGTTCCTATTCTATAGTTGAGTGATCCTACAGCCTCCTCTCTCTCTCTAAGCTTAATCACTTGCTACATCCATTAGAGTGAGTAGGAAATCTGTAAGAGAGCTAGTCATATATGTATATCTTGTGAGGCTCTCACTTCCACCACCTCCCTTCTATCATTCCTATCTTGAAGATGAAGGTTCTCTCTCTTGTCCAAGAGAGGTGAAGAAGAACAAGGGAAGGAGTCCCTTGGTGAAGATCAAGGCTGAAGACTTGGAGCTAGAGTGGGTAAGTCCTTGGAGAAGGCAGAAGACTCAAGCTCAAGTGGGTAAGACCTTGGTGGAAAGCTTCTCCGAGTGAAGGTGAAGTCAAAGGCGGAAGATCCAAGAAGAGTGGGTAATTCCTGCAAGGCCGAAGACTTGTGCAAGAGTGGGTAAGTCCTTGGAGAAGGCCGAAGACTCTTGCAAAGTGGGTAAGTCCTTGGTAAGGTTGAAGACTCTTTGTATTGGATAGGTAAGTCCTTTGTTGGGTCATGTATTGTATGTCTTATTAATGAATATAAGAGTGCAATTGGTTGAAGTCCTAGAGGTTGACCTCTCTAGGCAAGTGGACTGACACACTTCTAGTTTGAAGTGTGGAACCACTCTAAATAGCTTGTCTAATTTGGTGCATGTTCAATCTCTCTTATCCTTTCTATGCATGATTTAGTTGCACTCAAATTACCTATTTAGCAACCTTATCTTGTCATATAATTTGAAGGTTTAATGAATTTTGTTTAAGTGCTTTCAGCTCTATTCACCCCCCCTCTAGAGCACCTAAGTCACCCATCTAGGATCCAACAAGTGGTATCAGAGCAGGTCTTCTCCAAGCATACTTCCACAAGTAGGAGAATATGGGTGATTATGAAGATGGGCAACCTTCAAAGAGAGCAATAGAAGGAAACAAGAGTGAAAAAGGGATCACAAAGGCTCCATCAACATATGAAAGCACTAGTGGAAGATCTAGTGAATGTGAAGATGGAAGATGCCATTGCGCCCTCATGACAAGCTCAACTAAAGATTTAAATGAGGTAAATTCAAGTGTTGAGATTCAAACAAATGCTTATCTTAGTCAACTAAATGCTCTTAAATTTGCGAATTCTAGCTTGCTTGATAAGATTAAGTTTTTAGAATCTCAACCTTCTATGACTACTTCATATATAGAGTTTGCTACTACTATTGTTTCTCTCTCTATTGTTTCTTAAGCTCTTAAATGTGCTTATGAGAGTCAAGAGCTTACTTTACAAGGAATAGAATGTGTAGATAAAGTTTATCCTTCAAAGATTACTTGTCTTGTATATGAACTTGCTTCCTTGCATAGTAGTGTAATTGCTCTTGAGCCTCATACTATCTTCTCTTATAGAGAGAAAGTTTTTAATGCTCTATCTTGTGATAAAGATTCTCATATGACTAAAGATGTTTGCTTAGAAATGTATCTTGTGCATACTAGAGATGATATGAATCTATTGTGTTTTACCTTTACTTCTCTTATGCATAACAATCATAGTTTGAGATCTTCTTTGCAAAGATTTTTTGGTGATAAAAAGAATCTTAATCAAATCCTAGACCATACTGCCAAACAAATGGGTAGAGATGGCATTGGACTTGATTGTAGCCAAAGGAACAACAAAGACAAAGGACCTTCAATTTTTAATGAAGAATCCTCCAGTTCCAAGGCTACGGGCACTTGTAACTATTGCAATGAATTTGGTCATTATTCTACTTGTTGTCCTTTTAGGAAAGCACCCAAGAGCAATAGGACTTGGGTTGCTAAACTAACCCCTCCGGACCCAAAAACATGATTGGGGACCATTTCATCTTTCTTCTTGTAGGTACTTGCAAATGGATTGACTTGAGGTATTGAATTGCAAATTGACTTGTCAATCCACATGAAAGAAGAAAGGTGAGATGTGTAGAGGGTGACAACAAGTGGAAAAGCAATGGTAAGCACAAAGGTAAAGGTTTTATTGCTTATAACTATTTCTAACTTGTTTTGTCAAGTTAGTGTGCACTATACATATGGTTTTTGAGTCAAAAGTGGCATTTTGTGTTTCTTTTCACAGTCTTGCTCAAAAACTGTTTCTAATGCTTCTATAGTGCATTACTAACTTGCTTAGACATGTTTGGATATGGTTTGTATATTTTAGCATGCCTTTAAATATGTTTTTATGAAAAATATGTGCTTTTTCTACAACAGTTTTGTCGGCCGAGTTTTGTCCTGTCTAAACTCGACCGATAGGCACCAATGGGTGTTGCCAACAGCTGCGATCGGCCGAGTTGCCAATACACAGAACTCGACCGAAAACACTATTCACAGAGTATACAGTTGTCTTATTGAATGAGAATTTCCCTCTCAACTAGATTTTCTCAACCAATAGCCTTATTCTTTGGCACTCCATTTGGTACCTTTATATATGCATATTGCCATGTTCTAAATTTCCTATCTTGCTTACAACTCTATCTCTCTAATTGCTCTAAATTGGTATATCTATATCTTGCAATTTCTTGCTTTGAGTTGTTTTGCAGGTTTTGATGATGATCTCTTTGGATCTCTTGGTTGTGTCTAAAATCGCTTCCGTTGTACTCTAACTTGCTACATCTATCTAGGTGTATATCTTGTTTTGATACAACCTTGAGGTTCATAGGGGTAATCATCTTATGGTAAGAATGCATATCTAGTGAGTTATATCCTCTCATGCTTCTAAATTTGCATATCTCTTTGTTTGGATATATCTCTAAATCTACTCATAGCTTGATCTTTATCTTGTGTATCTCTTGCTATGATCTAGATCCTACTAGTAGTCCTAACTTGTGATACCATCTACTAGTAGTTCATATACATGTAGTTCTAACCTTGTTTACAAAGTGCCATCTTTGATCATCTATATGTTATGCTTGTATCTTATCTCATACATGCTCAAGATTGTTCCTTAAATTGCATATCTACTATCTTGAGTTGCTTGCATAACATTGTGATGCAGGGTACATAGATCTACATGATATGTAGAAATTGGAGTATTTTTGGATTTTATGCAGATTTTACTCCAGTTTCAGTTTTTGCTGCAAGTATAGTGCTTTTTATGCAGAAACACCCTTCTGAGCAAGACTCATTGCTGCGCCATGAGCTCTGATGGTTTTTGATCAAATTCCATCATCTTGAGGGTCAAAATTGCGATTTATTGTTTTTCTGCAGCACCCTATCTTGCATGTTTTGGGTTGTTCAAGTATATGCTTTAACTTGCTTTTCTTTCTATGCTTGGACAAGCCCCTATCTGTGCTCTTCTACTCTCCTTATATAACTTTTGTTATCTTCTTTCTCTTAACAAGTGGTGTTTCTTAGTTTCTTCATACCCCCACCTTTTTGAAATGACAAAGGGGGAGAAAGATATGTCTTCTTTTGACAACAGGGAGAAGGCATGTCTTACATGAAGCAAAGAAGCGTGTCCATGTAAAGGGGAGAAGGTAAATGGGAGAAGGCATATATGTGTAGAACATATATGAGTAGAAGACATAGTTTCTATAAATGTTATGAAAGCTAACCATGCAGGAGAAATAGCATCAATTGAGGGGGAGCATATGAACTCAATTCTACTGAAACCCCTAGGTTTCTCCGAAGGTATGATTTTACTTACAAGCTTTCAATACATTTATGGAATGGTTTGTCATCTTCAAAAAGGGGGAGAATGTTGACTCAAGGTCAATTAGGTCAATGTTGACTCACGTCTAAATTGACTAAACCCTTGTTTTGATGATGACTAACCATTCCACATATTGGTGTCTAATGCTTCTACATTGAGTGATTTCAGATTAGGTTTAGACACACTCCAAATGCCCTAACTTGCGCATATCAAATTGGAGAAAAGACAAGTCAAAATAGCTACAAGTGTGCAATTTGGGATCTCTATGTAAATGACCTTAGAATTGCTTTGTAATCACTTGTAATGATTGTATGACTTGTAATTAAGCTTAGAAAAATTATTGGGACACAAAAATCCATCATTTGTACAGTTTTACGAAAATTCCAAAATACCCATAACAGGGATTTGGTCGGCCGAATTCCAAACTCGGCCGATCCATATATTCTGGAATTTTCTGGGCAATCGGCCGAGTTACCAACTCAGCCGATCCCTGGTCGGTCGAGTTCCTATGGTGGGAAACTCGGCCGATCCACTGATCGGTCCAAGTTGAAAGTCGACCGATCGGCCGAGTTTCTCCAAGGGAACTCGGCCGACAGTCTATCTTTCAGACTTGTCGTTTAGTGGTTCGGCCGAGTTGCCTTTATTGAAACTCGGCCGATCAGACTGTACTGGAATGCAGAAAAAGCAAATCCAACCGTTGGAGACTTTGTTGGGACCCAAAATAGATCCGTTGCAACTTGTAAAACGGCTATTTTTCGTTCCTAAGTGTTCCCAAAGGCTAAGAGGCATCCCCAACTATAAATAGGACCCCTTGGGCTTCATTCCAAGGTTGAGCATTCACTATGAAGGTTCCTATTCTATAGTTGAGTGATCCTACAGCCTCCTCTCTCTCTCTAAGCTTAATCACTTGCTACATCCATTAGAGTGAGTAGGAAATCTGTAAGAGAGCTAGTCATATATGTATATCTTGTGAGGCTCTCACTTCCACCACCTCCCTTCTATCATTCCTATCTTGAAGATGAAGGTTCTCTCTCTTGTCCAAGAGAGGTGAAGAAGAACAAGGGAAGGAGTCCCTTGGTGAAGATCAAGGCTGAAGACTTGGAGCTAGAGTGGGTAAGTCCTTGGAGAAGGCAGAAGACTCAAGCTCAAGTGGGTAAGACCTTGGTGGAAAGCTTCTCCGAGTGAAGGTGAAGTCAAAGGCGGAAGATCCAAGAAGAGTGGGTAATTCCTGCAAGGCCGAAGACTTGTGCAAGAGTGGGTAAGTCCTTGGAGAAGGCCGAAGACTCTTGCAAAGTGGGTAAGTCCTTGGTAAGGTTGAAGACTCTTTGTATTGGATAGGTAAGTCCTTTGTTGGGTCATGTATTGTATGTCTTATTAATGAATATAAGAGTGCAATTGGTTGAAGTCCTAGAGGTTGACCTCTCTAGGCAAGTGGACTGACACACTTCTAGTTTGAAGTGTGGAACCACTCTAAATAGCTTGTCTAATTTGGTGCATGTTCAATCTCTCTTATCCTTTCTATGCATGATTTAGTTGCACTCAAATTACCTATTTAGCAACCTTATCTTGTCATATAATTTGAAGGTTTAATGAATTTTGTTTAAGTGCTTTCAGCTCTATTCACCCCCCCTCTAGAGCACCTAAGTCACCCATCTAGGATCCAACAAGTGGTATCAGAGCAGGTCTTCTCCAAGCATACTTCCACAAGTAGGAGAATATGGGTGATTATGAAGATGGGCAACCTTCAAAGAGAGCAATAGAAGGAAACAAGAGTGAAAAAGGGATCACAAAGGCTCCATCAACATATGAAAGCACTAGTGGAAGATCTAGTGAATGTGAAGATGGAAGATGCCATTGCGCCCTCATGACAAGCTCAACTAAAGATTTAAATGAGGTAAATTCAAGTGTTGAGATTCAAACAAATGCTTATCTTAGTCAACTAAATGCTCTTAAATTTGCGAATTCTAGCTTGCTTGATAAGATTAAGTTTTTAGAATCTCAACCTTCTATGACTACTTCATATATAGAGTTTGCTACTACTATTGTTTCTCTCTCTATTGTTTCTTAAGCTCTTAAATGTGCTTATGAGAGTCAAGAGCTTACTTTACAAGGAATAGAATGTGTAGATAAAGTTTATCCTTCAAAGATTACTTGTCTTGTATATGAACTTGCTTCCTTGCATAGTAGTGTAATTGCTCTTGAGCCTCATACTATCTTCTCTTATAGAGAGAAAGTTTTTAATGCTCTATCTTGTGATAAAGATTCTCATATGACTAAAGATGTTTGCTTAGAAATGTATCTTGTGCATACTAGAGATGATATGAATCTATTGTGTTTTACCTTTACTTCTCTTATGCATAACAATCATAGTTTGAGATCTTCTTTGCAAAGATTTTTTGGTGATAAAAAGAATCTTAATCAAATCCTAGACCATACTGCCAAACAAATGGGTAGAGATGGCATTGGACTTGATTGTAGCCAAAGGAACAACAAAGACAAAGGACCTTCAATTTTTAATGAAGAATCCTCCAGTTCCAAGGCTACGGGCACTTGTAACTATTGCAATGAATTTGGTCATTATTCTACTTGTTGTCCTTTTAGGAAAGCACCCAAGAGCAATAGGACTTGGGTTGCTAAACTAACCCCTCCGGACCCAAAAACATGATTGGGGACCATTTCATCTTTCTTCTTGTAGGTACTTGCAAATGGATTGACTTGAGGTATTGAATTGCAAATTGACTTGTCAATCCACATGAAAGAAGAAAGGTGAGATGTGTAGAGGGTGACAACAAGTGGAAAAGCAATGGTAAGCACAAAGGTAAAGGTTTTATTGCTTATAACTATTTCTAACTTGTTTTGTCAAGTTAGTGTGCACTATACATATGGTTTTTGAGTCAAAAGTGGCATTTTGTGTTTCTTTTCACAGTCTTGCTCAAAAACTGTTTCTAATGCTTCTATAGTGCATTACTAACTTGCTTAGACATGTTTGGATATGGTTTGTATATTTTAGCATGCCTTTAAATATGTTTTTATGAAAAATATGTGCTTTTTCTACAACAGTTTTGTCGGCCGAGTTTTGTCCTGTCTAAACTCGACCGATAGGCACCAATGGGTGTTGCCAACAGCTGCGATCGGCCGAGTTGCCAATACACAGAACTCGACCGAAAACACTATTCACAGAGTATACAGTTGTCTTATTGAATGAGAATTTCCCTCTCAACTAGATTTTCTCAACCAATAGCCTTATTCTTTGGCACTCCATTTGGTACCTTTATATATGCATATTGCCATGTTCTAAATTTCCTATCTTGCTTACAACTCTATCTCTCTAATTGCTCTAAATTGGTATATCTATATCTTGCAATTTCTTGCTTTGAGTTGTTTTGCAGGTTTTGATGATGATCTCTTTGGATCTCTTGGTTGTGTCTAAAATCGCTTCCGTTGTACTCTAACTTGCTACATCTATCTAGGTGTATATCTTGTTTTGATACAACCTTGAGGTTCATAGGGGTAATCATCTTATGGTAAGAATGCATATCTAGTGAGTTATATCCTCTCATGCTTCTAAATTTGCATATCTCTTTGTTTGGATATATCTCTAAATCTACTCATAGCTTGATCTTTATCTTGTGTATCTCTTGCTATGATCTAGATCCTACTAGTAGTCCTAACTTGTGATACCATCTACTAGTAGTTCATATACATGTAGTTCTAACCTTGTTTACAAAGTGCCATCTTTGATCATCTATATGTTATGCTTGTATCTTATCTCATACATGCTCAAGATTGTTCCTTAAATTGCATATCTACTATCTTGAGTTGCTTGCATAACATTGTGATGCAGGGTACATAGATCTACATGATATGTAGAAATTGGAGTATTTTTGGATTTTATGCAGATTTTACTCCAGTTTCAGTTTTTGCTGCAAGTATAGTGCTTTTTATGCAGAAACACCCTTCTGAGCAAGACTCATTGCTGCGCCATGAGCTCTGATGGTTTTTGATCAAATTCCATCATCTTGAGGGTCAAAATTGCGATTTATTGTTTTTCTGCAGCACCCTATCTTGCATGTTTTGGGTTGTTCAAGTATATGCTTTAACTTGCTTTTCTTTCTATGCTTGGACAAGCCCCTATCTGTGCTCTTCTACTCTCCTTATATAACTTTTGTTATCTTCTTTCTCTTAACAAGTGGTGTTTCTTAGTTTCTTCATACCCCCACCTTTTTGAAATGACAAAGGGGGAGAAAGATATGTCTTCTTTTGACAACAGGGAGAAGGCATGTCTTACATGAAGCAAAGAAGCGTGTCCATGTAAAGGGGAGAAGGTAAATGGGAGAAGGCATATATGTGTAGAACATATATGAGTAGAAGACATAGTTTCTATAAATGTTATGAAAGCTAACCATGCAGGAGAAATAGCATCAATTGAGGGGGAGTATGAAAACTCCACTAGCATCAATTGAGGGGGAGCATATGAACTCAATTCTACTGAAACCCCTAGGTTTCTCCGAAGGTATGATTTTACTTACAAGCTTTCAATACATTTATGGAATGGTTTGTCATCTTCAAAAAGGGGGAGAATGTTGACTCAAGGTCAATTAGGTCAATGTTGACTCACGTCTAAATTGACTAAACCCTTGTTTTGATGATGACTAACCATTCCACATATTGGTGTCTAATGCTTCTACATTGAGTGATTTCAGATTAGGTTTAGACACACTCCAAATGCCCTAACTTGCGCATATCAAATTGGAGAAAAGACAAGTCAAAATAGCTACAAGTGTGCAATTTGGGATCTCTATGTAAATGACCTTAGAATTGCTTTGTAATCACTTGTAATGATTGTATGACTTGTAATTAAGCTTAGAAAAATTATTGGGACACAAAAATCCATCATTTGTACAGTTTTACGAAAATTCCAAAATACCCATAACAGGGATTTGGTCGGCCGAATTCCAAACTCGGCCGATCCATATATTCTGGAATTTTCTGGGCAATCGGCCGAGTTACCAACTCAGCCGATCCCTGGTCGGTCGAGTTCCTATGGTGGGAAACTCGGCCGATCCACTGATCGGTCCAAGTTGAAAGTCGACCGATCGGCCGAGTTTCTCCAAGGGAACTCGGCCGACAGTCTATCTTTCAGACTTGTCGTTTAGTGGTTCGGCCGAGTTGCCTTTATTGAAACTCGGCCGATCAGACTGTACTGGAATGCAGAAAAAGCAAATCCAACCGTTGGAGACTTTGTTGGGACCCAAAATAGATCCGTTGCAACTTGTAAAACGGCTATTTTTCGTTCCTAAGTGTTCCCAAAGGCTAAGAGGCATCCCCAACTATAAATAGGACCCCTTGGGCTTCATTCCAAGGTTGAGCATTCACTATGAAGGTTCCTATTCTATAGTTGAGTGATCCTACAGCCTCCTCTCTCTCTCTAAGCTTAATCACTTGCTACATCCATTAGAGTGAGTAGGAAATCTGTAAGAGAGCTAGTCATATATGTATATCTTGTGAGGCTCTCACTTCCACCACCTCCCTTCTATCATTCCTATCTTGAAGATGAAGGTTCTCTCTCTTGTCCAAGAGAGGTGAAGAAGAACAAGGGAAGGAGTCCCTTGGTGAAGATCAAGGCTGAAGACTTGGAGCTAGAGTGGGTAAGTCCTTGGAGAAGGCAGAAGACTCAAGCTCAAGTGGGTAAGACCTTGGTGGAAAGCTTCTCCGAGTGAAGGTGAAGTCAAAGGCGGAAGATCCAAGAAGAGTGGGTAATTCCTGCAAGGCCGAAGACTTGTGCAAGAGTGGGTAAGTCCTTGGAGAAGGCCGAAGACTCTTGCAAAGTGGGTAAGTCCTTGGTAAGGTTGAAGACTCTTTGTATTGGATAGGTAAGTCCTTTGTTGGGTCATGTATTGTATGTCTTATTAATGAATATAAGAGTGCAATTGGTTGAAGTCCTAGAGGTTGACCTCTCTAGGCAAGTGGACTGACACACTTCTAGTTTGAAGTGTGGAACCACTCTAAATAGCTTGTCTAATTTGGTGCATGTTCAATCTCTCTTATCCTTGCTATGCATGATTTAGTTGCACTCAAATTACCTATTTAGCAACCTTATCTTGTCATATAATTTGAAGGTTTAATGAATTTTGTTTAAGTGCTTTCAGCTCTATTCACCCCCCCTCTAGAGCACCTAAGTCACCCATCTAGGATCCAACAAGTGGTATCAGAGCAGGTCTTCTCCAAGCATACTTCCACAAGTAGGAGAATATGGGTGATTATGAAGATGGGCAACCTTCAAAGAGAGCAATAGAAGGAAACAAGAGTGAAAAAGGGATCACAAAGGCTCCATCAACATATGAAAGCACTAGTGGAAGATCTAGTGAATGTGAAGATGGAAGATGCCATTGCGCCCTCATGACAAGCTCAACTAAAGATTTAAATGAGGTAAATTCAAGTGTTGAGATTCAAACAAATGCTTATCTTAGTCAACTAAATGCTCTTAAATTTGCGAATTCTAGCTTGCTTGATAAGATTAAGTTTTTAGAATCTCAACCTTCTATGACTACTTCATATATAGAGTTTGCTACTACTATTGTTTCTCTCTCTATTGTTTCTTAAGCTCTTAAATGTGCTTATGAGAGTCAAGAGCTTACTTTACAAGGAATAGAATGTGTAGATAAAGTTTATCCTTCAAAGATTACTTGTCTTGTATATGAACTTGCTTCCTTGCATAGTAGTGTAATTGCTCTTGAGCCTCATACTATCTTCTCTTATAGAGAGAAAGTTTTTAATGCTCTATCTTGTGATAAAGATTCTCATATGACTAAAGATGTTTGCTTAGAAATGTATCTTGTGCATACTAGAGATGATATGAATCTATTGTGTTTTACCTTTACTTCTCTTATGCATAACAATCATAGTTTGAGATCTTCTTTGCAAAGATTTTTTGGTGATAAAAAGAATCTTAATCAAATCCTAGACCATACTGCCAAACAAATGGGTAGAGATGGCATTGGACTTGATTGTAGCCAAAGGAACAACAAAGACAAAGGACCTTCAATTTTTAATGAAGAATCCTCCAGTTCCAAGGCTACGGGCACTTGTAACTATTGCAATGAATTTGGTCATTATTCTACTTGTTGTCCTTTTAGGAAAGCACCCAAGAGCAATAGGACTTGGGTTGCTAAACTAACCCCTCCGGACCCAAAAACATGATTGGGGACCATTTCATCTTTC
Organism: Alisma plantago-aquatica; assembly: GCA_963693085.1. Classification (NCBI taxonomy): domain Eukaryota; kingdom Viridiplantae; phylum Streptophyta; class Magnoliopsida; order Alismatales; family Alismataceae; genus Alisma; species Alisma plantago-aquatica. The sequence continues at coordinate 192,094,532 of OY856413.1, read as the reverse complement.
TTCTTGTAGGTACTTGCAAATGGATTGACTTGAGGTATTGAATTGCAAATTGACTTGTCAATCCACATGAAAGAAGAAAGGTGAGATGTGTAGAGGGTGACAACAAGTGGAAAAGCAATGGTAAGCACAAAGGTAAAGGTTTTATTGCTTATAACTATTTCTAACTTGTTTTGTCAAGTTAGTGTGCACTATACATATGGTTTTTGAGTCAAAAGTGGCATTTTGTGTTTCTTTTCACAGTCTTGCTCAAAAACTGTTTCTAATGCTTCTATAGTGCATTACTAACTTGCTTAGACATGTTTGGATATGGTTTGTATATTTTAGCATGCCTTTAAATATGTTTTTATGAAAAATATGTGCTTTTTCTACAACAGTTTTGTCGGCCGAGTTTTGTCCTGTCTAAACTCGACCGATAGGCACCAATGGGTGTTGCCAACAGCTGCGATCGGCCGAGTTGCCAATACACAGAACTCGACCGAAAACACTATTCACAGAGTATACAGTTGTCTTATTGAATGAGAATTTCCCTCTCAACTAGATTTTCTCAACCAATAGCCTTATTCTTTGGCACTCCATTTGGTACCTTTATATATGCATATTGCCATGTTCTAAATTTCCTATCTTGCTTACAACTCTATCTCTCTAATTGCTCTAAATTGGTATATCTATATCTTGCAATTTCTTGCTTTGAGTTGTTTTGCAGGTTTTGATGATGATCTCTTTGGATCTCTTGGTTGTGTCTAAAATCGCTTCCGTTGTACTCTAACTTGCTACATCTATCTAGGTGTATATCTTGTTTTGATACAACCTTGAGGTTCATAGGGGTAATCATCTTATGGTAAGAATGCATATCTAGTGAGTTATATCCTCTCATGCTTCTAAATTTGCATATCTCTTTGTTTGGATATATCTCTAAATCTACTCATAGCTTGATCTTTATCTTGTGTATCTCTTGCTATGATCTAGATCCTACTAGTAGTCCTAACTTGTGATACCATCTACTAGTAGTTCATATACATGTAGTTCTAACCTTGTTTACAAAGTGCCATCTTTGATCATCTATATGTTATGCTTGTATCTTATCTCATACATGCTCAAGATTGTTCCTTAAATTGCATATCTACTATCTTGAGTTGCTTGCATAACATTGTGATGCAGGGTACATAGATCTACATGATATGTAGAAATTGGAGTATTTTTGGATTTTATGCAGATTTTACTCCAGTTTCAGTTTTTGCTGCAAGTATAGTGCTTTTTATGCAGAAACACCCTTCTGAGCAAGACTCATTGCTGCGCCATGAGCTCTGATGGTTTTTGATCAAATTCCATCATCTTGAGGGTCAAAATTGCGATTTATTGTTTTTCTGCAGCACCCTATCTTGCATGTTTTGGGTTGTTCAAGTATATGCTTTAACTTGCTTTTCTTTCTATGCTTGGACAAGCCCCTATCTGTGCTCTTCTACTCTCCTTATATAACTTTTGTTATCTTCTTTCTCTTAACAAGTGGTGTTTCTTAGTTTCTTCATACCCCCACCTTTTTGAAATGACAAAGGGGGAGAAAGATATGTCTTCTTTTGACAACAGGGAGAAGGCATGTCTTACATGAAGCAAAGAAGCGTGTCCATGTAAAGGGGAGAAGGTAAATGGGAGAAGGCATATATGTGTAGAACATATATGAGTAGAAGACATAGTTTCTATAAATGTTATGAAAGCTAACCATGCAGGAGAAATAGCATCAATTGAGGGGGAGTATGAAAACTCCACTAGCATCAATTGAGGGGGAGCATATGAACTCAATTCTACTGAAACCCCTAGGTTTCTCCGAAGGTATGATTTTACTTACAAGCTTTCAATACATTTATGGAATGGTTTGTCATCTTCAAAAAGGGGGAGAATGTTGACTCAAGGTCAATTAGGTCAATGTTGACTCACGTCTAAATTGACTAAACCCTTGTTTTGATGATGACTAACCATTCCACATATTGGTGTCTAATGCTTCTACATTGAGTGATTTCAGATTAGGTTTAGACACACTCCAAATGCCCTAACTTGCGCATATCAAATTGGAGAAAAGACAAGTCAAAATAGCTACAAGTGTGCAATTTGGGATCTCTATGTAAATGACCTTAGAATTGCTTTGTAATCACTTGTAATGATTGTATGACTTGTAATTAAGCTTAGAAAAATTATTGGGACACAAAAATCCATCATTTGTACAGTTTTACGAAAATTCCAAAATACCCATAACAGGGATTTGGTCGGCCGAATTCCAAACTCGGCCGATCCATATATTCTGGAATTTTCTGGGCAATCGGCCGAGTTACCAACTCAGCCGATCCCTGGTCGGTCGAGTTCCTATGGTGGGAAACTCGGCCGATCCACTGATCGGTCCAAGTTGAAAGTCGACCGATCGGCCGAGTTTCTCCAAGGGAACTCGGCCGACAGTCTATCTTTCAGACTTGTCGTTTAGTGGTTCGGCCGAGTTGCCTTTATTGAAACTCGGCCGATCAGACTGTACTGGAATGCAGAAAAAGCAAATCCAACCGTTGGAGACTTTGTTGGGACCCAAAATAGATCCGTTGCAACTTGTAAAACGGCTATTTTTCGTTCCTAAGTGTTCCCAAAGGCTAAGAGGCATCCCCAACTATAAATAGGACCCCTTGGGCTTCATTCCAAGGTTGAGCATTCACTATGAAGGTTCCTATTCTATAGTTGAGTGATCCTACAGCCTCCTCTCTCTCTCTAAGCTTAATCACTTGCTACATCCATTAGAGTGAGTAGGAAATCTGTAAGAGAGCTAGTCATATATGTATATCTTGTGAGGCTCTCACTTCCACCACCTCCCTTCTATCATTCCTATCTTGAAGATGAAGGTTCTCTCTCTTGTCCAAGAGAGGTGAAGAAGAACAAGGGAAGGAGTCCCTTGGTGAAGATCAAGGCTGAAGACTTGGAGCTAGAGTGGGTAAGTCCTTGGAGAAGGCAGAAGACTCAAGCTCAAGTGGGTAAGACCTTGGTGGAAAGCTTCTCCGAGTGAAGGTGAAGTCAAAGGCGGAAGATCCAAGAAGAGTGGGTAATTCCTGCAAGGCCGAAGACTTGTGCAAGAGTGGGTAAGTCCTTGGAGAAGGCCGAAGACTCTTGCAAAGTGGGTAAGTCCTTGGTAAGGTTGAAGACTCTTTGTATTGGATAGGTAAGTCCTTTGTTGGGTCATGTATTGTATGTCTTATTAATGAATATAAGAGTGCAATTGGTTGAAGTCCTAGAGGTTGACCTCTCTAGGCAAGTGGACTGACACACTTCTAGTTTGAAGTGTGGAACCACTCTAAATAGCTTGTCTAATTTGGTGCATGTTCAATCTCTCTTATCCTTGCTATGCATGATTTAGTTGCACTCAAATTACCTATTTAGCAACCTTATCTTGTCATATAATTTGAAGGTTTAATGAATTTTGTTTAAGTGCTTTCAGCTCTATTCACCCCCCCTCTAGAGCACCTAAGTCACCCATCTAGGATCCAACAAGTGGTATCAGAGCAGGTCTTCTCCAAGCATACTTCCACAAGTAGGAGAATATGGGTGATTATGAAGATGGGCAACCTTCAAAGAGAGCAATAGAAGGAAACAAGAGTGAAAAAGGGATCACAAAGGCTCCATCAACATATGAAAGCACTAGTGGAAGATCTAGTGAATGTGAAGATGGAAGATGCCATTGCGCCCTCATGACAAGCTCAACTAAAGATTTAAATGAGGTAAATTCAAGTGTTGAGATTCAAACAAATGCTTATCTTAGTCAACTAAATGCTCTTAAATTTGCGAATTCTAGCTTGCTTGATAAGATTAAGTTTTTAGAATCTCAACCTTCTATGACTACTTCATATATAGAGTTTGCTACTACTATTGTTTCTCTCTCTATTGTTTCTTAAGCTCTTAAATGTGCTTATGAGAGTCAAGAGCTTACTTTACAAGGAATAGAATGTGTAGATAAAGTTTATCCTTCAAAGATTACTTGTCTTGTATATGAACTTGCTTCCTTGCATAGTAGTGTAATTGCTCTTGAGCCTCATACTATCTTCTCTTATAGAGAGAAAGTTTTTAATGCTCTATCTTGTGATAAAGATTCTCATATGACTAAAGATGTTTGCTTAGAAATGTATCTTGTGCATACTAGAGATGATATGAATCTATTGTGTTTTACCTTTACTTCTCTTATGCATAACAATCATAGTTTGAGATCTTCTTTGCAAAGATTTTTTGGTGATAAAAAGAATCTTAATCAAATCCTAGACCATACTGCCAAACAAATGGGTAGAGATGGCATTGGACTTGATTGTAGCCAAAGGAACAACAAAGACAAAGGACCTTCAATTTTTAATGAAGAATCCTCCAGTTCCAAGGCTACGGGCACTTGTAACTATTGCAATGAATTTGGTCATTATTCTACTTGTTGTCCTTTTAGGAAAGCACCCAAGAGCAATAGGACTTGGGTTGCTAAACTAACCCCTCCGGACCCAAAAACATGATTGGGGACCATTTCATCTTTCTTCTTGTAGGTACTTGCAAATGGATTGACTTGAGGTATTGAATTGCAAATTGACTTGTCAATCCACATGAAAGAAGAAAGGTGAGATGTGTAGAGGGTGACAACAAGTGGAAAAGCAATGGTAAGCACAAAGGTAAAGGTTTTATTGCTTATAACTATTTCTAACTTGTTTTGTCAAGTTAGTGTGCACTATACATATGGTTTTTGAGTCAAAAGTGGCATTTTGTGTTTCTTTTCACAGTCTTGCTCAAAAACTGTTTCTAATGCTTCTATAGTGCATTACTAACTTGCTTAGACATGTTTGGATATGGTTTGTATATTTTAGCATGCCTTTAAATATGTTTTTATGAAAAATATGTGCTTTTTCTACAACAGTTTTGTCGGCCGAGTTTTGTCCTGTCTAAACTCGACCGATAGGCACCAATGGGTGTTGCCAACAGCTGCGATCGGCCGAGTTGCCAATACACAGAACTCGACCGAAAACACTATTCACAGAGTATACAGTTGTCTTATTGAATGAGAATTTCCCTCTCAACTAGATTTTCTCAACCAATAGCCTTATTCTTTGGCACTCCATTTGGTACCTTTATATATGCATATTGCCATGTTCTAAATTTCCTATCTTGCTTACAACTCTATCTCTCTAATTGCTCTAAATTGGTATATCTATATCTTGCAATTTCTTGCTTTGAGTTGTTTTGCAGGTTTTGATGATGATCTCTTTGGATCTCTTGGTTGTGTCTAAAATCGCTTCCGTTGTACTCTAACTTGCTACATCTATCTAGGTGTATATCTTGTTTTGATACAACCTTGAGGTTCATAGGGGTAATCATCTTATGGTAAGAATGCATATCTAGTGAGTTATATCCTCTCATGCTTCTAAATTTGCATATCTCTTTGTTTGGATATATCTCTAAATCTACTCATAGCTTGATCTTTATCTTGTGTATCTCTTGCTATGATCTAGATCCTACTAGTAGTCCTAACTTGTGATACCATCTACTAGTAGTTCATATACATGTAGTTCTAACCTTGTTTACAAAGTGCCATCTTTGATCATCTATATGTTATGCTTGTATCTTATCTCATACATGCTCAAGATTGTTCCTTAAATTGCATATCTACTATCTTGAGTTGCTTGCATAACATTGTGATGCAGGGTACATAGATCTACATGATATGTAGAAATTGGAGTATTTTTGGATTTTATGCAGATTTTACTCCAGTTTCAGTTTTTGCTGCAAGTATAGTGCTTTTTATGCAGAAACACCCTTCTGAGCAAGACTCATTGCTGCGCCATGAGCTCTGATGGTTTTTGATCAAATTCCATCATCTTGAGGGTCAAAATTGCGATTTATTGTTTTTCTGCAGCACCCTATCTTGCATGTTTTGGGTTGTTCAAGTATATGCTTTAACTTGCTTTTCTTTCTATGCTTGGACAAGCCCCTATCTGTGCTCTTCTACTCTCCTTATATAACTTTTGTTATCTTCTTTCTCTTAACAAGTGGTGTTTCTTAGTTTCTTCATACCCCCACCTTTTTGAAATGACAAAGGGGGAGAAAGATATGTCTTCTTTTGACAACAGGGAGAAGGCATGTCTTACATGAAGCAAAGAAGCGTGTCCATGTAAAGGGGAGAAGGTAAATGGGAGAAGGCATATATGTGTAGAACATATATGAGTAGAAGACATAGTTTCTATAAATGTTATGAAAGCTAACCATGCAGGAGAAATAGCATCAATTGAGGGGGAGTATGAAAACTCCACTAGCATCAATTGAGGGGGAGCATATGAACTCAATTCTACTGAAACCCCTAGGTTTCTCCGAAGGTATGATTTTACTTACAAGCTTTCAATACATTTATGGAATGGTTTGTCATCTTCAAAAAGGGGGAGAATGTTGACTCAAGGTCAATTAGGTCAATGTTGACTCACGTCTAAATTGACTAAACCCTTGTTTTGATGATGACTAACCATTCCACATATTGGTGTCTAATGCTTCTACATTGAGTGATTTCAGATTAGGTTTAGACACACTCCAAATGCCCTAACTTGCGCATATCAAATTGGAGAAAAGACAAGTCAAAATAGCTACAAGTGTGCAATTTGGGATCTCTATGTAAATGACCTTAGAATTGCTTTGTAATCACTTGTAATGATTGTATGACTTGTAATTAAGCTTAGAAAAATTATTGGGACACAAAAATCCATCATTTGTACAGTTTTACGAAAATTCCAAAATACCCATAACAGGGATTTGGTCGGCCGAATTCCAAACTCGGCCGATCCATATATTCTGGAATTTTCTGGGCAATCGGCCGAGTTACCAACTCAGCCGATCCCTGGTCGGTCGAGTTCCTATGGTGGGAAACTCGGCCGATCCACTGATCGGTCCAAGTTGAAAGTCGACCGATCGGCCGAGTTTCTCCAAGGGAACTCGGCCGACAGTCTATCTTTCAGACTTGTCGTTTAGTGGTTCGGCCGAGTTGCCTTTATTGAAACTCGGCCGATCAGACTGTACTGGAATGCAGAAAAAGCAAATCCAACCGTTGGAGACTTTGTTGGGACCCAAAATAGATCCGTTGCAACTTGTAAAACGGCTATTTTTCGTTCCTAAGTGTTCCCAAAGGCTAAGAGGCATCCCCAACTATAAATAGGACCCCTTGGGCTTCATTCCAAGGTTGAGCATTCACTATGAAGGTTCCTATTCTATAGTTGAGTGATCCTACAGCCTCCTCTCTCTCTCTAAGCTTAATCACTTGCTACATCCATTAGAGTGAGTAGGAAATCTGTAAGAGAGCTAGTCATATATGTATATCTTGTGAGGCTCTCACTTCCACCACCTCCCTTCTATCATTCCTATCTTGAAGATGAAGGTTCTCTCTCTTGTCCAAGAGAGGTGAAGAAGAACAAGGGAAGGAGTCCCTTGGTGAAGATCAAGGCTGAAGACTTGGAGCTAGAGTGGGTAAGTCCTTGGAGAAGGCAGAAGACTCAAGCTCAAGTGGGTAAGACCTTGGTGGAAAGCTTCTCCGAGTGAAGGTGAAGTCAAAGGCGGAAGATCCAAGAAGAGTGGGTAATTCCTGCAAGGCCGAAGACTTGTGCAAGAGTGGGTAAGTCCTTGGAGAAGGCCGAAGACTCTTGCAAAGTGGGTAAGTCCTTGGTAAGGTTGAAGACTCTTTGTATTGGATAGGTAAGTCCTTTGTTGGGTCATGTATTGTATGTCTTATTAATGAATATAAGAGTGCAATTGGTTGAAGTCCTAGAGGTTGACCTCTCTAGGCAAGTGGACTGACACACTTCTAGTTTGAAGTGTGGAACCACTCTAAATAGCTTGTCTAATTTGGTGCATGTTCAATCTCTCTTATCCTTGCTATGCATGATTTAGTTGCACTCAAATTACCTATTTAGCAACCTTATCTTGTCATATAATTTGAAGGTTTAATGAATTTTGTTTAAGTGCTTTCAGCTCTATTCACCCCCCCTCTAGAGCACCTAAGTCACCCATCTAGGATCCAACAAGTGGTATCAGAGCAGGTCTTCTCCAAGCATACTTCCACAAGTAGGAGAATATGGGTGATTATGAAGATGGGCAACCTTCAAAGAGAGCAATAGAAGGAAACAAGAGTGAAAAAGGGATCACAAAGGCTCCATCAACATATGAAAGCACTAGTGGAAGATCTAGTGAATGTGAAGATGGAAGATGCCATTGCGCCCTCATGACAAGCTCAACTAAAGATTTAAATGAGGTAAATTCAAGTGTTGAGATTCAAACAAATGCTTATCTTAGTCAACTAAATGCTCTTAAATTTGCGAATTCTAGCTTGCTTGATAAGATTAAGTTTTTAGAATCTCAACCTTCTATGACTACTTCATATATAGAGTTTGCTACTACTATTGTTTCTCTCTCTATTGTTTCTTAAGCTCTTAAATGTGCTTATGAGAGTCAAGAGCTTACTTTACAAGGAATAGAATGTGTAGATAAAGTTTATCCTTCAAAGATTACTTGTCTTGTATATGAACTTGCTTCCTTGCATAGTAGTGTAATTGCTCTTGAGCCTCATACTATCTTCTCTTATAGAGAGAAAGTTTTTAATGCTCTATCTTGTGATAAAGATTCTCATATGACTAAAGATGTTTGCTTAGAAATGTATCTTGTGCATACTAGAGATGATATGAATCTATTGTGTTTTACCTTTACTTCTCTTATGCATAACAATCATAGTTTGAGATCTTCTTTGCAAAGATTTTTTGGTGATAAAAAGAATCTTAATCAAATCCTAGACCATACTGCCAAACAAATGGGTAGAGATGGCATTGGACTTGATTGTAGCCAAAGGAACAACAAAGACAAAGGACCTTCAATTTTTAATGAAGAATCCTCCAGTTCCAAGGCTACGGGCACTTGTAACTATTGCAATGAATTTGGTCATTATTCTACTTGTTGTCCTTTTAGGAAAGCACCCAAGAGCAATAGGACTTGGGTTGCTAAACTAACCCCTCCGGACCCAAAAACATGATTGGGGACCATTTCATCTTTCTTCTTGTAGGTACTTGCAAATGGATTGACTTGAGGTATTGAATTGCAAATTGACTTGTCAATCCACATGAAAGAAGAAAGGTGAGATGTGTAGAGGGTGACAACAAGTGGAAAAGCAATGGTAAGCACAAAGGTAAAGGTTTTATTGCTTATAACTATTTCTAACTTGTTTTGTCAAGTTAGTGTGCACTATACATATGGTTTTTGAGTCAAAAGTGGCATTTTGTGTTTCTTTTCACAGTCTTGCTCAAAAACTGTTTCTAATGCTTCTATAGTGCATTACTAACTTGCTTAGACATGTTTGGATATGGTTTGTATATTTTAGCATGCCTTTAAATATGTTTTTATGAAAAATATGTGCTTTTTCTACAACAGTTTTGTCGGCCGAGTTTTGTCCTGTCTAAACTCGACCGATAGGCACCAATGGGTGTTGCCAACAGCTGCGATCGGCCGAGTTGCCAATACACAGAACTCGACCGAAAACACTATTCACAGAGTATACAGTTGTCTTATTGAATGAGAATTTCCCTCTCAACTAGATTTTCTCAACCAATAGCCTTATTCTTTGGCACTCCATTTGGTACCTTTATATATGCATATTGCCATGTTCTAAATTTCCTATCTTGCTTACAACTCTATCTCTCTAATTGCTCTAAATTGGTATATCTATATCTTGCAATTTCTTGCTTTGAGTTGTTTTGCAGGTTTTGATGATGATCTCTTTGGATCTCTTGGTTGTGTCTAAAATCGCTTCCGTTGTACTCTAACTTGCTACATCTATCTAGGTGTATATCTTGTTTTGATACAACCTTGAGGTTCATAGGGGTAATCATCTTATGGTAAGAATGCATATCTAGTGAGTTATATCCTCTCATGCTTCTAAATTTGCATATCTCTTTGTTTGGATATATCTCTAAATCTACTCATAGCTTGATCTTTATCTTGTGTATCTCTTGCTATGATCTAGATCCTACTAGTAGTCCTAACTTGTGATACCATCTACTAGTAGTTCATATACATGTAGTTCTAACCTTGTTTACAAAGTGCCATCTTTGATCATCTATATGTTATGCTTGTATCTTATCTCATACATGCTCAAGATTGTTCCTTAAATTGCATATCTACTATCTTGAGTTGCTTGCATAACATTGTGATGCAGGGTACATAGATCTACATGATATGTAGAAATTGGAGTATTTTTGGATTTTATGCAGATTTTACTCCAGTTTCAGTTTTTGCTGCAAGTATAGTGCTTTTTATGCAGAAACACCCTTCTGAGCAAGACTCATTGCTGCGCCATGAGCTCTGATGGTTTTTGATCAAATTCCATCATCTTGAGGGTCAAAATTGCGATTTATTGTTTTTCTGCAGCACCCTATCTTGCATGTTTTGGGTTGTTCAAGTATATGCTTTAACTTGCTTTTCTTTCTATGCTTGGACAAGCCCCTATCTGTGCTCTTCTACTCTCCTTATATAACTTTTGTTATCTTCTTTCTCTTAACAAGTGGTGTTTCTTAGTTTCTTCATACCCCCACCTTTTTGAAATGACAAAGGGGGAGAAAGATATGTCTTCTTTTGACAACAGGGAGAAGGCATGTCTTACATGAAGCAAAGAAGCGTGTCCATGTAAAGGGGAGAAGGTAAATGGGAGAAGGCATATATGTGTAGAACATATATGAGTAGAAGACATAGTTTCTATAAATGTTATGAAAGCTAACCATGCAGGAGAAATAGCATCAATTGAGGGGGAGTATGAAAACTCCACTAGCATCAATTGAGGGGGAGCATATGAACTCAATTCTACTGAAACCCCTAGGTTTCTCCGAAGGTATGATTTTACTTACAAGCTTTCAATACATTTATGGAATGGTTTGTCATCTTCAAAAAGGGGGAGAATGTTGACTCAAGGTCAATTAGGTCAATGTTGACTCACGTCTAAATTGACTAAACCCTTGTTTTGATGATGACTAACCATTCCACATATTGGTGTCTAATGCTTCTACATTGAGTGATTTCAGATTAGGTTTAGACACACTCCAAATGCCCTAACTTGCGCATATCAAATTGGAGAAAAGACAAGTCAAAATAGCTACAAGTGTGCAATTTGGGATCTCTATGTAAATGACCTTAGAATTGCTTTGTAATCACTTGTAATGATTGTATGACTTGTAATTAAGCTTAGAAAAATTATTGGGACACAAAAATCCATCATTTGTACAGTTTTACGAAAATTCCAAAATACCCATAACAGGGATTTGGTCGGCCGAATTCCAAACTCGGCCGATCCATATATTCTGGAATTTTCTGGGCAATCGGCCGAGTTACCAACTCAGCCGATCCCTGGTCGGTCGAGTTCCTATGGTGGGAAACTCGGCCGATCCACTGATCGGTCCAAGTTGAAAGTCGACCGATCGGCCGAGTTTCTCCAAGGGAACTCGGCCGACAGTCTATCTTTCAGACTTGTCGTTTAGTGGTTCGGCCGAGTTGCCTTTATTGAAACTCGGCCGATCAGACTGTACTGGAATGCAGAAAAAGCAAATCCAACCGTTGGAGACTTTGTTGGGACCCAAAATAGATCCGTTGCAACTTGTAAAACGGCTATTTTTCGTTCCTAAGTGTTCCCAAAGGCTAAGAGGCATCCCCAACTATAAATAGGACCCCTTGGGCTTCATTCCAAGGTTGAGCATTCACTATGAAGGTTCCTATTCTATAGTTGAGTGATCCTACAGCCTCCTCTCTCTCTCTAAGCTTAATCACTTGCTACATCCATTAGAGTGAGTAGGAAATCTGTAAGAGAGCTAGTCATATATGTATATCTTGTGAGGCTCTCACTTCCACCACCTCCCTTCTATCATTCCTATCTTGAAGATGAAGGTTCTCTCTCTTGTCCAAGAGAGGTGAAGAAGAACAAGGGAAGGAGTCCCTTGGTGAAGATCAAGGCTGAAGACTTGGAGCTAGAGTGGGTAAGTCCTTGGAGAAGGCAGAAGACTCAAGCTCAAGTGGGTAAGACCTTGGTGGAAAGCTTCTCCGAGTGAAGGTGAAGTCAAAGGCGGAAGATCCAAGAAGAGTGGGTAATTCCTGCAAGGCCGAAGACTTGTGCAAGAGTGGGTAAGTCCTTGGAGAAGGCCGAAGACTCTTGCAAAGTGGGTAAGTCCTTGGTAAGGTTGAAGACTCTTTGTATTAGATAGGTAAGTCCTTTGTTGGGTCATGTATTGTATGTCTTATTAATGAATATAAGAGTGCAATTGGTTGAAGTCCTAGAGGTTGACCTCTCTAGGCAAGTGGACTGACACACTTCTAGTTTGAAGTGTGGAACCACTCTAAATAGCTTGTCTAATTTGGTGCATGTTCAATCTCTCTTATCCTTGCTATGCATGATTTAGTTGCACTCAAATTACCTATTTAGCAACCTTATCTTGTCATATAATTTGAAGGTTTAATGAATTTTGTTTAAGTGCTTTCAGCTCTATTCACCCCCCCTCTAGAGCACCTAAGTCACCCATCTAGGATCCAACAAGTGGTATCAGAGCAGGTCTTCTCCAAGCATACTTCCACAAGTAGGAGAATATGGGTGATTATGAAGATGGGCAACCTTCAAAGAGAGCAATAGAAGGAAACAAGAGTGAAAAAGGGATCACAAAGGCTCCATCAACATATGAAAGCACTAGTGGAAGATCTAGTGAATGTGAAGATGGAAGATGCCATTGCGCCCTCATGACAAGCTCAACTAAAGATTTAAATGAGGTAAATTCAAGTGTTGAGATTCAAACAAATGCTTATCTTAGTCAACTAAATGCTCTTAAATTTGCGAATTCTAGCTTGCTTGATAAGATTAAGTTTTTAGAATCTCAACCTTCTATGACTACTTCATATATAGAGTTTGCTACTACTATTGTTTCTCTCTCTATTGTTTCTTAAGCTCTTAAATGTGCTTATGAGAGTCAAGAGCTTACTTTACAAGGAATAGAATGTGTAGATAAAGTTTATCCTTCAAAGATTACTTGTCTTGTATATGAACTTGCTTCCTTGCATAGTAGTGTAATTGCTCTTGAGCCTCATACTATCTTCTCTTATAGAGAGAAAGTTTTTAATGCTCTATCTTGTGATAAAGATTCTCATATGACTAAAGATGTTTGCTTAGAAATGTATCTTGTGCATACTAGAGATGATATGAATCTATTGTGTTTTACCTTTACTTCTCTTATGCATAACAATCATAGTTTGAGATCTTCTTTGCAAAGATTTTTTGGTGATAAAAAGAATCTTAATCAAATCCTAGACCATACTGCCAAACAAATGGGTAGAGATGGCATTGGACTTGATTGTAGCCAAAGGAACAAAAAAGACAAAGGACCTTCAATTTTTAATGAAGAATCCTCCAGTTCCAAGGCTACGGGCACTTGTAACTATTGCAATGAATTTGGTCATTATTCTACTTGTTGTCCTTTTAGGAAAGCACCCAAGAGCAATAGGACTTGGGTTGCTAAACTAACCCCTCCGGACCCAAAAACATGATTGGGGACCATTTCATCTTTCTTCTTGTAGGTACTTGCAAATGGATTGACTTGAGGTATTGAATTGCAAATTGACTTGTCAATCCACATGAAAGAAGAAAGGTGAGATGTGTAGAGGGTGACAACAAGTGGAAAAGCAATGGTAAGCACAAAGGTAAAGGTTTTATTGCTTATAACTATTTCTAACTTGTTTTGTCAAGTTAGTGTGCACTATACATATGGTTTTTGAGTCAAAAGTGGCATTTTGTGTTTCTTTTCACAGTCTTGCTCAAAAACTGTTTCTAATGCTTCTATAGTGCATTACTAACTTGCTTAGACATGTTTGGATATGGTTTGTATATTTTAGCATGCCTTTAAATATGTTTTTATGAAAAATATGTGCTTTTTATACAACAGTTTTGTCGGCCGAGTTTTGTCCTGTCTAAACTCGACCGATAGGCACCAATGGGTGTTGCCAACAGCTGCGATCGGCCGAGTTGCCAATACACAGAACTCGACCGAAAACACTATTCACAGAGTATACAGTTGTCTTATTGAATGAGAATTTCCCTCTCAACTAGATTTTCTCAACCAATAGCCTTATTCTTTGGCACTCCATTTGGTACCTTTATATATGCATATTGCCATGTTCTAAATTTCCTATCTTGCTTACAACTCTATCTCTCTAATTGCTCTAAATTGGTATATCTATATCTTGCAATTTCTTGCTTTGAGTTGTTTTGCAGGTTTTGATGATGATCTCTTTGGATCTCTTGGTTGTGTCTAAAATCGCTTCCGTTGTACTCTAACTTGCTACATCTATCTAGGTGTATATCTTGTTTTGATACAACCTTGAGGTTCATAGGGGTAATCATCTTATGGTAAGAATGCATATCTAGTGAGTTATATCCTCTCATGCTTCTAAATTTGCATATCTCTTTGTTTGGATATATCTCTAAATCTACTCATAGCTTGATCTTTATCTTGTGTATCTCTTGCTATGATCTAGATCCTACTAGTAGTCCTAACTTGTGATACCATCTACTAGTAGTTCATATACATGTAGTTCTAACCTTGTTTACAAAGTGCCATCTTTGATCATCTATATGTTATGCTTGTATCTTATCTCATACATGCTCAAGATTGTTCCTTAAATTGCATATCTACTATCTTGAGTTGCTTGCATAACATTGTGATGCAGGGTACATAGATCTACATGATATGTAGAAATTGGAGTATTTTTGGATTTTATGCAGATTTTACTCCAGTTTCAGTTTTTGCTGCAAGTATAGTGCTTTTTATGCAGAAACACCCTTCTGAGCAAGACTCATTGCTGCGCCATGAGCTCTGATGGTTTTTGATCAAATTCCATCATCTTGAGGGTCAAAATTGCGATTTATTGTTTTTCTGCAGCACCCTATCTTGCATGTTTTGGGTTGTTCAAGTATATGCTTTAACTTGCTTTTCTTTCTATGCTTGGACAAGCCCCTATCTGTGCTCTTCTACTCTCCTTATATAACTTTTGTTATCTTCTTTCTCTTAACAAGTGGTGTTTCTTAGTTTCTTCATACCCCCACCTTTTTGAAATGACAAAGGGGGAGAAAGATATGTCTTCTTTTGACAACAGGGAGAAGGCATGTCTTACATGAAGCAAAGAAGCGTGTCCATGTAAAGGGGAGAAGGTAAATGGGAGAAGGCATATATGTGTAGAACATATATGAGTAGAAGACATAGTTTCTATAAATGTTATGAAAGCTAACCATGCAGGAGAAATAGCATCAATTGAGGGGGAGTATGAAAACTCCACTAGCATCAATTGAGGGGGAGCATATGAACTCAATTCTACTGAAACCCCTAGGTTTCTCCGAAGGTATGATTTTACTTACAAGCTTTCAATACATTTATGGAATGGTTTGTCATCTTCAAAAAGGGGGAGAATGTTGACTCAAGGTCAATTAGGTCAATGTTGACTCACGTCTAAATTGACTAAACCCTTGTTTTGATGATGACTAACCATTCCACATATTGGTGTCTAATGCTTCTACATTGAGTGATTTCAGATTAGGTTTAGACACACTCCAAATGCCCTAACTTGCGCATATCAAATTGGAGAAAAGACAAGTCAAAATAGCTACAAGTGTGCAATTTGGGATCTCTATGTAAATGACCTTAGAATTGCTTTGTAATCACTTGTAATGATTGTATGACTTGTAATTAAGCTTAGAAAAATTATTGGGACACAAAAATCCATCATTTGTACAGTTTTACGAAAATTCCAAAATACCCATAACAGGGATTTGGTCGGCCGAATTCCAAACTCGGCCGATCCATATATTCTGGAATTTTCTGGGCAATCGGCCGAGTTACCAACTCAGCCGATCCCTGGTCGGTCGAGTTCCTATGGTGGGAAACTCGGCCGATCCACTGATCGGTCCAAGTTGAAAGTCGACCGATCGGCCGAGTTTCTCCAAGGGAACTCGGCCGACAGTCTATCTTTCAGACTTGTCGTTTAGTGGTTCGGCCGAGTTGCCTTTATTGAAACTCGGCCGATCAGACTGTACTGGAATGCAGAAAAAGCAAATCCAACCGTTGGAGACTTTGTTGGGACCCAAAATAGATCCGTTGCAACTTGTAAAACGGCTATTTTTCGTTCCTAAGTGTTCCCAAAGGCTAAGAGGCATCCCCAACTATAAATAGGACCCCTTGGGCTTCATTCCAAGGTTGAGCATTCACTATGAAGGTTCCTATTCTATAGTTGAGTGATCCTACAGCCTCCTCTCTCTCTCTAAGCTTAATCACTTGCTACATCCATTAGAGTGAGTAGGAAATCTGTAAGAGAGCTAGTCATATATGTATATCTTGTGAGGCTCTCACTTCCACCACCTCCCTTCTATCATTCCTATCTTGAAGATGAAGGTTCTCTCTCTTGTCCAAGAGAGGTGAAGAAGAACAAGGGAAGGAGTCCCTTGGTGAAGATCAAGGCTGAAGACTTGGAGCTAGAGTGGGTAAGTCCTTGGAGAAGGCAGAAGACTCAAGCTCAAGTGGGTAAGACCTTGGTGGAAAGCTTCTCCGAGTGAAGGTGAAGTCAAAGGCGGAAGATCCAAGAAGAGTGGGTAATTCCTGCAAGGCCGAAGACTTGTGCAAGAGTGGGTAAGTCCTTGGAGAAGGCCGAAGACTCTTGCAAAGTGGGTAAGTCCTTGGTAAGGTTGAAGACTCTTTGTATTGGATAGGTAAGTCCTTTGTTGGGTCATGTATTGTATGTCTTATTAATGAATATAAGAGTGCAATTGGTTGAAGTCCTAGAGGTTGACCTCTCTAGGCAAGTGGACTGACACACTTCTAGTTTGAAGTGTGGAACCACTCTAAATAGCTTGTCTAATTTGGTGCATGTTCAATCTCTCTTATCCTTGCTATGCATGATTTAGTTGCACTCAAATTACCTATTTAGCAACCTTATCTTGTCATATAATTTGAAGGTTTAATGAATTTTGTTTAAGTGCTTTCAGCTCTATTCACCCCCCCTCTAGAGCACCTAAGTCACCCATCTAGGATCCAACAAGTGGTATCAGAGCAGGTCTTCTCCAAGCATACTTCCACAAGTAGGAGAATATGGGTGATTATGAAGATGGGCAACCTTCAAAGAGAGCAATAGAAGGAAACAAGAGTGAAAAAGGGATCACAAAGGCTCCATCAACATATGAAAGCACTAGTGGAAGATCTAGTGAATGTGAAGATGGAAGATGCCATTGCGCCCTCATGACAAGCTCAACTAAAGATTTAAATGAGGTAAATTCAAGTGTTGAGATTCAAACAAATGCTTATCTTAGTCAACTAAATGCTCTTAAATTTGCGAATTCTAGCTTGCTTGATAAGATTAAGTTTTTAGAATCTCAACCTTCTATGACTACTTCATATATAGAGTTTGCTACTACTATTGTTTCTCTCTCTATTGTTTCTTAAGCTCTTAAATGTGCTTATGAGAGTCAAGAGCTTACTTTACAAGGAATAGAATGTGTAGATAAAGTTTATCCTTCAAAGATTACTTGTCTTGTATATGAACTTGCTTCCTTGCATAGTAGTGTAATTGCTCTTGAGCCTCATACTATCTTCTCTTATAGAGAGAAAGTTTTTAATGCTCTATCTTGTGATAAAGATTCTCATATGACTAAAGATGTTTGCTTAGAAATGTATCTTGTGCATACTAGAGATGATATGAATCTATTGTGTTTTACCTTTACTTCTCTTATGCATAACAATCATAGTTTGAGATCTTCTTTGCAAAGATTTTTTGGTGATAAAAAGAATCTTAATCAAATCCTAGACCATACTGCCAAACAAATGGGTAGAGATGGCATTGGACTTGATTGTAGCCAAAGGAACAACAAAGACAAAGGACCTTCAATTTTTAATGAAGAATCCTCCAGTTCCAAGGCTACGGGCACTTGTAACTATTGCAATGAATTTGGTCATTATTCTACTTGTTGTCCTTTTAGGAAAGCACCCAAGAGCAATAGGACTTGGGTTGCTAAACTAACCCCTCCGGACCCAAAAACATGATTGGGGACCATTTCATCTTTCTTCTTGTAGGTACTTGCAAATGGATTGACTTGAGGTATTGAATTGCAAATTGACTTGTCAATCCACATGAAAGAAGAAAGGTGAGATGTGTAGAGGGTGACAACAAGTGGAAAAGCAATGGTAAGCACAAAGGTAAAGGTTTTATTGCTTATAACTATTTCTAACTTGTTTTGTCAAGTTAGTGTGCACTATACATATGGTTTTTGAGTCAAAAGTGGCATTTTGTGTTTCTTTTCACAGTCTTGCTCAAAAACTGTTTCTAATGCTTCTATAGTGCATTACTAACTTGCTTAGACATGTTTGGATATGGTTTGTATATTTTAGCATGCCTTTAAATATGTTTTTATGAAAAATATGTGCTTTTTCTACAACAGTTTTGTCGGCCGAGTTTTGTCCTGTCTAAACTCGACCGATAGGCACCAATGGGTGTTGCCAACAGCTGCGATCGGCCGAGTTGCCAATACACAGAACTCGACCGAAAACACTATTCACAGAGTATACAGTTGTCTTATTGAATGAGAATTTCCCTCTCAACTAGATTTTCTCAACCAATAGCCTTATTCTTTGGCACTCCATTTGGTACCTTTATATATGCATATTGCCATGTTCTAAATTTCCTATCTTGCTTACAACTCTATCTCTCTAATTGCTCTAAATTGGTATATCTATATCTTGCAATTTCTTGCTTTGAGTTGTTTTGCAGGTTTTGATGATGATCTCTTTGGATCTCTTGGTTGTGTCTAAAATCGCTTCCGTTGTACTCTAACTTGCTACATCTATCTAGGTGTATATCTTGTTTTGATACAACCTTGAGGTTCATAGGGGTAATCATCTTATGGTAAGAATGCATATCTAGTGAGTTATATCCTCTCATGCTTCTAAATTTGCATATCTCTTTGTTTGGATATATCTCTAAATCTACTCATAGCTTGATCTTTATCTTGTGTATCTCTTGCTATGATCTAGATCCTACTAGTAGTCCTAACTTGTGATACCATCTACTAGTAGTTCATATACATGTAGTTCTAACCTTGTTTACAAAGTGCCATCTTTGATCATCTATATGTTATGCTTGTATCTTATCTCATACATGCTCAAGATTGTTCCTTAAATTGCATATCTACTATCTTGAGTTGCTTGCATAACATTGTGATGCAGGGTACATAGATCTACATGATATGTAGAAATTGGAGTATTTTTGGATTTTATGCAGATTTTACTCCAGTTTCAGTTTTTGCTGCAAGTATAGTGCTTTTTATGCAGAAACACCCTTCTGAGCAAGACTCATTGCTGCGCCATGAGCTCTGATGGTTTTTGATCAAATTCCATCATCTTGAGGGTCAAAATTGCGATTTATTGTTTTTCTGCAGCACCCTATCTTGCATGTTTTGGGTTGTTCAAGTATATGCTTTAACTTGCTTTTCTTTCTATGCTTGGACAAGCCCCTATCTGTGCTCTTCTACTCTCCTTATATAACTTTTGTTATCTTCTTTCTCTTAACAAGTGGTGTTTCTTAGTTTCTTCATACCCCCACCTTTTTGAAATGACAAAGGGGGAGAAAGATATGTCTTCTTTTGACAACAGGGAGAAGGCATGTCTTACATGAAGCAAAGAAGCGTGTCCATGTAAAGGGGAGAAGGTAAATGGGAGAAGGCATATATGTGTAGAACATATATGAGTAGAAGACATAGTTTCTATAAATGTTATGAAAGCTAACCATGCAGGAGAAATAGCATCAATTGAGGGGGAGTATGAAAACTCCACTAGCATCAATTGAGGGGGAGCATATGAACTCAATTCTACTGAAACCCCTAGGTTTCTCCGAAGGTATGATTTTACTTACAAGCTTTCAATACATTTATGGAATGGTTTGTCATCTTCAAAAAGGGGGAGAATGTTGACTCAAGGTCAATTAGGTCAATGTTGACTCACGTCTAAATTGACTAAACCCTTGTTTTGATGATGACTAACCATTCCACATATTGGTGTCTAATGCTTCTACATTGAGTGATTTCAGATTAGGTTTAGACACACTCCAAATGCCCTAACTTGCGCATATCAAATTGGAGAAAAGACAAGTCAAAATAGCTACAAGTGTGCAATTTGGGATCTCTATGTAAATGACCTTAGAATTGCTTTGTAATCACTTGTAATGATTGTATGACTTGTAATTAAGCTTAGAAAAATTATTGGGACACAAAAATCCATCATTTGTACAGTTTTACGAAAATTCCAAAATACCCATAACAGGGATTTGGTCGGCCGAATTCCAAACTCGGCCGATCCATATATTCTGGAATTTTCTGGGCAATCGGCCGAGTTACCAACTCAGCCGATCCCTGGTCGGTCGAGTTCCTATGGTGGGAAACTCGGCCGATCCACTGATCGGTCCAAGTTGAAAGTCGACCGATCGGCCGAGTTTCTCCAAGGGAACTCGGCCGACAGTCTATCTTTCAGACTTGTCGTTTAGTGGTTCGGCCGAGTTGCCTTTATTGAAACTCGGCCGATCAGACTGTACTGGAATGCAGAAAAAGCAAATCCAACCGTTGGAGACTTTGTTGGGACCCAAAATAGATCCGTTGCAACTTGTAAAACGGCTATTTTTCGTTCCTAAGTGTTCCCAAAGGCTAAGAGGCATCCCCAACTATAAATAGGACCCCTTGGGCTTCATTCCAAGGTTGAGCATTCACTATGAAGGTTCCTATTCTATAGTTGAGTGATCCTACAGCCTCCTCTCTCTCTCTAAGCTTAATCACTTGCTACATCCATTAGAGTGAGTAGGAAATCTGTAAGAGAGCTAGTCATATATGTATATCTTGTGAGGCTCTCACTTCCACCACCTCCCTTCTATCATTCCTATCTTGAAGATGAAGGTTCTCTCTCTTGTCCAAGAGAGGTGAAGAAGAACAAGGGAAGGAGTCCCTTGGTGAAGATCAAGGCTGAAGACTTGGAGCTAGAGTGGGTAAGTCCTTGGAGAAGGCAGAAGACTCAAGCTCAAGTGGGTAAGACCTTGGTGGAAAGCTTCTCCGAGTGAAGGTGAAGTCAAAGGCGGAAGATCCAAGAAGAGTGGGTAATTCCTGCAAGGCCGAAGACTTGTGCAAGAGTGGGTAAGTCCTTGGAGAAGGCCGAAGACTCTTGCAAAGTGGGTAAGTCCTTGGTAAGGTTGAAGACTCTTTGTATTGGATAGGTAAGTCCTTTGTTGGGTCATGTATTGTATGTCTTATTAATGAATATAAGAGTGCAATTGGTTGAAGTCCTAGAGGTTGACCTCTCTAGGCAAGTGGACTGACACACTTCTAGTTTGAAGTGTGGAACCACTCTAAATAGCTTGTCTAATTTGGTGCATGTTCAATCTCTCTTATCCTTGCTATGCATGATTTAGTTGCACTCAAATTACCTATTTAGCAACCTTATCTTGTCATATAATTTGAAGGTTTAATGAATTTTGTTTAAGTGCTTTCAGCTCTATTCACCCCCCCTCTAGAGCACCTAAGTCACCCATCTAGGATCCAACAAGTGGTATCAGAGCAGGTCTTCTCCAAGCATACTTCCACAAGTAGGAGAATATGGGTGATTATGAAGATGGGCAACCTTCAAAGAGAGCAATAGAAGGAAACAAGAGTGAAAAAGGGATCACAAAGGCTCCATCAACATATGAAAGCACTAGTGGAAGATCTAGTGAATGTGAAGATGGAAGATGCCATTGCGCCCTCATGACAAGCTCAACTAAAGATTTAAATGAGGTAAATTCAAGTGTTGAGATTCAAACAAATGCTTATCTTAGTCAACTAAATGCTCTTAAATTTGCGAATTCTAGCTTGCTTGATAAGATTAAGTTTTTAGAATCTCAACCTTCTATGACTACTTCATATATAGAGTTTGCTACTACTATTGTTTCTCTCTCTATTGTTTCTTAAGCTCTTAAATGTGCTTATGAGAGTCAAGAGCTTACTTTACAAGGAATAGAATGTGTAGATAAAGTTTATCCTTCAAAGATTACTTGTCTTGTATATGAACTTGCTTCCTTGCATAGTAGTGTAATTGCTCTTGAGCCTCATACTATCTTCTCTTATAGAGAGAAAGTTTTTAATGCTCTATCTTGTGATAAAGATTCTCATATGACTAAAGATGTTTGCTTAGAAATGTATCTTGTGCATACTAGAGATGATATGAATCTATTGTGTTTTACCTTTACTTCTCTTATGCATAACAATCATAGTTTGAGATCTTCTTTGCAAAGATTTTTTGGTGATAAAAAGAATCTTAATCAAATCCTAGACCATACTGCCAAACAAATGGGTAGAGATGGCATTGGACTTGATTGTAGCCAAAGGAACAACAAAGACAAAGGACCTTCAATTTTTAATGAAGAATCCTCCAGTTCCAAGGCTACGGGCACTTGTAACTATTGCAATGAATTTGGTCATTATTCTACTTGTTGTCCTTTTAGGAAAGCACCCAAGAGCAATAGGACTTGGGTTGCTAAACTAACCCCTCCGGACCCAAAAACATGATTGGGGACCATTTCATCTTTCTTCTTGTAGGTACTTGCAAATGGATTGACTTGAGGTATTGAATTGCAAATTGACTTGTCAATCCACATGAAAGAAGAAAGGTGAGATGTGTAGAGGGTGACAACAAGTGGAAAAGCAATGGTAAGCACAAAGGTAAAGGTTTTATTGCTTATAACTATTTCTAACTTGTTTTGTCAAGTTAGTGTGCACTATACATATGGTTTTTGAGTCAAAAGTGGCATTTTGTGTTTCTTTTCACAGTCTTGCTCAAAAACTGTTTCTAATGCTTCTATAGTGCATTACTAACTTGCTTAGACATGTTTGGATATGGTTTGTATATTTTAGCATGCCTTTAAATATGTTTTTATGAAAAATATGTGCTTTTTCTACAACAGTTTTGTCGGCCGAGTTTTGTCCTGTCTAAACTCGACCGATAGGCACCAATGGGTGTTGCCAACAGCTGCGATCGGCCGAGTTGCCAATACACAGAACTCGACCGAAAACACTATTCACAGAGTATACAGTTGTCTTATTGAATGAGAATTTCCCTCTCAACTAGATTTTCTCAACCAATAGCCTTATTCTTTGGCACTCCATTTGGTACCTTTATATATGCATATTGCCATGTTCTAAATTTCCTATCTTGCTTACAACTCTATCTCTCTAATTGCTCTAAATTGGTATATCTATATCTTGCAATTTCTTGCTTTGAGTTGTTTTGCAGGTTTTGATGATGATCTCTTTGGATCTCTTGGTTGTGTCTAAAATCGCTTCCGTTGTACTCTAACTTGCTACATCTATCTAGGTGTATATCTTGTTTTGATACAACCTTGAGGTTCATAGGGGTAATCATCTTATGGTAAGAATGCATATCTAGTGAGTTATATCCTCTCATGCTTCTAAATTTGCATATCTCTTTGTTTGGATATATCTCTAAATCTACTCATAGCTTGATCTTTATCTTGTGTATCTCTTGCTATGATCTAGATCCTACTAGTAGTCCTAACTTGTGATACCATCTACTAGTAGTTCATATACATGTAGTTCTAACCTTGTTTACAAAGTGCCATCTTTGATCATCTATATGTTATGCTTGTATCTTATCTCATACATGCTCAAGATTGTTCCTTAAATTGCATATCTACTATCTTGAGTTGCTTGCATAACATTGTGATGCAGGGTACATAGATCTACATGATATGTAGAAATTGGAGTATTTTTGGATTTTATGCAGATTTTACTCCAGTTTCAGTTTTTGCTGCAAGTATAGTGCTTTTTATGCAGAAACACCCTTCTGAGCAAGACTCATTGCTGCGCCATGAGCTCTGATGGTTTTTGATCAAATTCCATCATCTTGAGGGTCAAAATTGCGATTTATTGTTTTTCTGCAGCACCCTATCTTGCATGTTTTGGGTTGTTCAAGTATATGCTTTAACTTGCTTTTCTTTCTATGCTTGGACAAGCCCCTATCTGTGCTCTTCTACTCTCCTTATATAACTTTTGTTATCTTCTTTCTCTTAACAAGTGGTGTTTCTTAGTTTCTTCATACCCCCACCTTTTTGAAATGACAAAGGGGGAGAAAGATATGTCTTCTTTTGACAACAGGGAGAAGGCATGTCTTACATGAAGCAAAGAAGCGTGTCCATGTAAAGGGGAGAAGGTAAATGGGAGAAGGCATATATGTGTAGAACATATATGAGTAGAAGACATAGTTTCTATAAATGTTATGAAAGCTAACCATGCAGGAGAAATAGCATCAATTGAGGGGGAGTATGAAAACTCCACTAGCATCAATTGAGGGGGAGCATATGAACTCAATTCTACTGAAACCCCTAGGTTTCTCCGAAGGTATGATTTTACTTACAAGCTTTCAATACATTTATGGAATGGTTTGTCATCTTCAAAAAGGGGGAGAATGTTGACTCAAGGTCAATTAGGTCAATGTTGACTCACGTCTAAATTGACTAAACCCTTGTTTTGATGATGACTAACCATTCCACATATTGGTGTCTAATGCTTCTACATTGAGTGATTTCAGATTAGGTTTAGACACACTCCAAATGCCCTAACTTGCGCATATCAAATTGGAGAAAAGACAAGTCAAAATAGCTACAAGTGTGCAATTTGGGATCTCTATGTAAATGACCTTAGAATTGCTTTGTAATCACTTGTAATGATTGTATGACTTGTAATTAAGCTTAGAAAAATTATTGGGACACAAAAATCCATCATTTGTACAGTTTTACGAAAATTCCAAAATACCCATAACAGGGATTTGGTCGGCCGAATTCCAAACTCGGCCGATCCATATATTCTGGAATTTTCTGGGCAATCGGCCGAGTTACCAACTCAGCCGATCCCTGGTCGGTCGAGTTCCTATGGTGGGAAACTCGGCCGATCCACTGATCGGTCCAAGTTGAAAGTCGACCGATCGGCCGAGTTTCTCCAAGGGAACTCGGCCGACAGTCTATCTTTCAGACTTGTCGTTTAGTGGTTCGGCCGAGTTGCCTTTATTGAAACTCGGCCGATCAGACTGTACTGGAATGCAGAAAAAGCAAATCCAACCGTTGGAGACTTTGTTGGGACCCAAAATAGATCCGTTGCAACTTGTAAAACGGCTATTTTTCGTTCCTAAGTGTTCCCAAAGGCTAAGAGGCATCCCCAACTATAAATAGGACCCCTTGGGCTTCATTCCAAGGTTGAGCATTCACTATGAAGGTTCCTATTCTATAGTTGAGTGATCCTACAGCCTCCTCTCTCTCTCTAAGCTTAATCACTTGCTACATCCATTAGAGTGAGTAGGAAATCTGTAAGAGAGCTAGTCATATATGTATATCTTGTGAGGCTCTCACTTCCACCACCTCCCTTCTATCATTCCTATCTTGAAGATGAAGGTTCTCTCTCTTGTCCAAGAGAGGTGAAGAAGAACAAGGGAAGGAGTCCCTTGGTGAAGATCAAGGCTGAAGACTTGGAGCTAGAGTGGGTAAGTCCTTGGAGAAGGCAGAAGACTCAAGCTCAAGTGGGTAAGACCTTGGTGGAAAGCTTCTCCGAGTGAAGGTGAAGTCAAAGGCGGAAGATCCAAGAAGAGTGGGTAATTCCTGCAAGGCCGAAGACTTGTGCAAGAGTGGGTAAGTCCTTGGAGAAGGCCGAAGACTCTTGCAAAGTGGGTAAGTCCTTGGTAAGGTTGAAGACTCTTTGTATTGGATAGGTAAGTCCTTTGTTGGGTCATGTATTGTATGTCTTATTAATGAATATAAGAGTGCAATTGGTTGAAGTCCTAGAGGTTGACCTCTCTAGGCAAGTGGACTGACACACTTCTAGTTTGAAGTGTGGAACCACTCTAAATAGCTTGTCTAATTTGGTGCATGTTCAATCTCTCTTATCCTTGCTATGCATGATTTAGTTGCACTCAAATTACCTATTTAGCAACCTTATCTTGTCATATAATTTGAAGGTTTAATGAATTTTGTTTAAGTGCTTTCAGCTCTATTCACCCCCCCTCTAGAGCACCTAAGTCACCCATCTAGGATCCAACAAGTGGTATCAGAGCAGGTCTTCTCCAAGCATACTTCCACAAGTAGGAGAATATGGGTGATTATGAAGATGGGCAACCTTCAAAGAGAGCAATAGAAGGAAACAAGAGTGAAAAAGGGATCACAAAGGCTCCATCAACATATGAAAGCACTAGTGGAAGATCTAGTGAATGTGAAGATGGAAGATGCCATTGCGCCCTCATGACAAGCTCAACTAAAGATTTAAATGAGGTAAATTCAAGTGTTGAGATTCAAACAAATGCTTATCTTAGTCAACTAAATGCTCTTAAATTTGCGAATTCTAGCTTGCTTGATAAGATTAAGTTTTTAGAATCTCAACCTTCTATGACTACTTCATATATAGAGTTTGCTACTACTATTGTTTCTCTCTCTATTGTTTCTTAAGCTCTTAAATGTGCTTATGAGAGTCAAGAGCTTACTTTACAAGGAATAGAATGTGTAGATAAAGTTTATCCTTCAAAGATTACTTGTCTTGTATATGAACTTGCTTCCTTGCATAGTAGTGTAATTGCTCTTGAGCCTCATACTATCTTCTCTTATAGAGAGAAAGTTTTTAATGCTCTATCTTGTGATAAAGATTCTCATATGACTAAAGATGTTTGCTTAGAAATGTATCTTGTGCATACTAGAGATGATATGAATCTATTGTGTTTTACCTTTACTTCTCTTATGCATAACAATCATAGTTTGAGATCTTCTTTGCAAAGATTTTTTGGTGATAAAAAGAATCTTAATCAAATCCTAGACCATACTGCCAAACAAATGGGTAGAGATGGCATTGGACTTGATTGTAGCCAAAGGAACAACAAAGACAAAGGACCTTCAATTTTTAATGAAGAATCCTCCAGTTCCAAGGCTACGGGCACTTGTAACTATTGCAATGAATTTGGTCATTATTCTACTTGTTGTCCTTTTAGGAAAGCACCCAAGAGCAATAGGACTTGGGTTGCTAAACTAACCCCTCCGGACCCAAAAACATGATTGGGGACCATTTCATCTTTCTTCTTGTAGGTACTTGCAAATGGATTGACTTGAGGTATTGAATTGCAAATTGACTTGTCAATCCACATGAAAGAAGAAAGGTGAGATGTGTAGAGGGTGACAACAAGTGGAAAAGCAATGGTAAGCACAAAGGTAAAGGTTTTATTGCTTATAACTATTTCTAACTTGTTTTGTCAAGTTAGTGTGCACTATACATATGGTTTTTGAGTCAAAAGTGGCATTTTGTGTTTCTTTTCACAGTCTTGCTCAAAAACTGTTTCTAATGCTTCTATAGTGCATTACTAACTTGCTTAGACATGTTTGGATATGGTTTGTATATTTTAGCATGCCTTTAAATATGTTTTTATGAAAAATATGTGCTTTTTCTACAACAGTTTTGTCGGCCGAGTTTTGTCCTGTCTAAACTCGACCGATAGGCACCAATGGGTGTTGCCAACAGCTGCGATCGGCCGAGTTGCCAATACACAGAACTCGACCGAAAACACTATTCACAGAGTATACAGTTGTCTTATTGAATGAGAATTTCCCTCTCAACTAGATTTTCTCAACCAATAGCCTTATTCTTTGGCACTCCATTTGGTACCTTTATATATGCATATTGCCATGTTCTAAATTTCCTATCTTGCTTACAACTCTATCTCTCTAATTGCTCTAAATTGGTATATCTATATCTTGCAATTTCTTGCTTTGAGTTGTTTTGCAGGTTTTGATGATGATCTCTTTGGATCTCTTGGTTGTGTCTAAAATCGCTTCCGTTGTACTCTAACTTGCTACATCTATCTAGGTGTATATCTTGTTTTGATACAACCTTGAGGTTCATAGGGGTAATCATCTTATGGTAAGAATGCATATCTAGTGAGTTATATCCTCTCATGCTTCTAAATTTGCATATCTCTTTGTTTGGATATATCTCTAAATCTACTCATAGCTTGATCTTTATCTTGTGTATCTCTTGCTATGATCTAGATCCTACTAGTAGTCCTAACTTGTGATACCATCTACTAGTAGTTCATATACATGTAGTTCTAACCTTGTTTACAAAGTGCCATCTTTGATCATCTATATGTTATGCTTGTATCTTATCTCATACATGCTCAAGATTGTTCCTTAAATTGCATATCTACTATCTTGAGTTGCTTGCATAACATTGTGATGCAGGGTACATAGATCTACATGATATGTAGAAATTGGAGTATTTTTGGATTTTATGCAGATTTTACTCCAGTTTCAGTTTTTGCTGCAAGTATAGTGCTTTTTATGCAGAAACACCCTTCTGAGCAAGACTCATTGCTGCGCCATGAGCTCTGATGGTTTTTGATCAAATTCCATCATCTTGAGGGTCAAAATTGCGATTTATTGTTTTTCTGCAGCACCCTATCTTGCATGTTTTGGGTTGTTCAAGTATATGCTTTAACTTGCTTTTCTTTCTATGCTTGGACAAGCCCCTATCTGTGCTCTTCTACTCTCCTTATATAACTTTTGTTATCTTCTTTCTCTTAACAAGTGGTGTTTCTTAGTTTCTTCATACCCCCACCTTTTTGAAATGACAAAGGGGGAGAAAGATATGTCTTCTTTTGACAACAGGGAGAAGGCATGTCTTACATGAAGCAAAGAAGCGTGTCCATGTAAAGGGGAGAAGGTAAATGGGAGAAGGCATATATGTGTAGAACATATATGAGTAGAAGACATAGTTTCTATAAATGTTATGAAAGCTAACCATGCAGGAGAAATAGCATCAATTGAGGGGGAGTATGAAAACTCCACTAGCATCAATTGAGGGGGAGCATATGAACTCAATTCTACTGAAACCCCTAGGTTTCTCCGAAGGTATGATTTTACTTACAAGCTTTCAATACATTTATGGAATGGTTTGTCATCTTCAAAAAGGGGGAGAATGTTGACTCAAGGTCAATTAGGTCAATGTTGACTCACGTCTAAATTGACTAAACCCTTGTTTTGATGATGACTAACCATTCCACATATTGGTGTCTAATGCTTCTACATTGAGTGATTTCAGATTAGGTTTAGACACACTCCAAATGCCCTAACTTGCGCATATCAAATTGGAGAAAAGACAAGTCAAAATAGCTACAAGTGTGCAATTTGGGATCTCTATGTAAATGACCTTAGAATTGCTTTGTAATCACTTGTAATGATTGTATGACTTGTAATTAAGCTTAGAAAAATTATTGGGACACAAAAATCCATCATTTGTACAGTTTTACGAAAATTCCAAAATACCCATAACAGGGATTTGGTCGGCCGAATTCCAAACTCGGCCGATCCATATATTCTGGAATTTTCTGGGCAATCGGCCGAGTTACCAACTCAGCCGATCCCTGGTCGGTCGAGTTCCTATGGTGGGAAACTCGGCCGATCCACTGATCGGTCCAAGTTGAAAGTCGACCGATCGGCCGAGTTTCTCCAAGGGAACTCGGCCGACAGTCTATCTTTCAGACTTGTCGTTTAGTGGTTCGGCCGAGTTGCCTTTATTGAAACTCGGCCGATCAGACTGTACTGGAATGCAGAAAAAGCAAATCCAACCGTTGGAGACTTTGTTGGGACCCAAAATAGATCCGTTGCAACTTGTAAAACGGCTATTTTTCGTTCCTAAGTGTTCCCAAAGGCTAAGAGGCATCCCCAACTATAAATAGGACCCCTTGGGCTTCATTCCAAGGTTGAGCATTCACTATGAAGGTTCCTATTCTATAGTTGAGTGATCCTACAGCCTCCTCTCTCTCTCTAAGCTTAATCACTTGCTACATCCATTAGAGTGAGTAGGAAATCTGTAAGAGAGCTAGTCATATATGTATATCTTGTGAGGCTCTCACTTCCACCACCTCCCTTCTATCATTCCTATCTTGAAGATGAAGGTTCTCTCTCTTGTCCAAGAGAGGTGAAGAAGAACAAGGGAAGGAGTCCCTTGGTGAAGATCAAGGCTGAAGACTTGGAGCTAGAGTGGGTAAGTCCTTGGAGAAGGCAGAAGACTCAAGCTCAAGTGGGTAAGACCTTGGTGGAAAGCTTCTCCGAGTGAAGGTGAAGTCAAAGGCGGAAGATCCAAGAAGAGTGGGTAATTCCTGCAAGGCCGAAGACTTGTGCAAGAGTGGGTAAGTCCTTGGAGAAGGCCGAAGACTCTTGCAAAGTGGGTAAGTCCTTGGTAAGGTTGAAGACTCTTTGTATTGGATAGGTAAGTCCTTTGTTGGGTCATGTATTGTATGTCTTATTAATGAATATAAGAGTGCAATTGGTTGAAGTCCTAGAGGTTGACCTCTCTAGGCAAGTGGACTGACACACTTCTAGTTTGAAGTGTGGAACCACTCTAAATAGCTTGTCTAATTTGGTGCATGTTCAATCTCTCTTATCCTTGCTATGCATGATTTAGTTGCACTCAAATTACCTATTTAGCAACCTTATCTTGTCATATAATTTGAAGGTTTAATGAATTTTGTTTAAGTGCTTTCAGCTCTATTCACCCCCCCTCTAGAGCACCTAAGTCACCCATCTAGGATCCAACAAGTGGTATCAGAGCAGGTCTTCTCCAAGCATACTTCCACAAGTAGGAGAATATGGGTGATTATGAAGATGGGCAACCTTCAAAGAGAGCAATAGAAGGAAACAAGAGTGAAAAAGGGATCACAAAGGCTCCATCAACATATGAAAGCACTAGTGGAAGATCTAGTGAATGTGAAGATGGAAGATGCCATTGCGCCCTCATGACAAGCTCAACTAAAGATTTAAATGAGGTAAATTCAAGTGTTGAGATTCAAACAAATGCTTATCTTAGTCAACTAAATGCTCTTAAATTTGCGAATTCTAGCTTGCTTGATAAGATTAAGTTTTTAGAATCTCAACCTTCTATGACTACTTCATATATAGAGTTTGCTACTACTATTGTTTCTCTCTCTATTGTTTCTTAAGCTCTTAAATGTGCTTATGAGAGTCAAGAGCTTACTTTACAAGGAATAGAATGTGTAGATAAAGTTTATCCTTCAAAGATTACTTGTCTTGTATATGAACTTGCTTCCTTGCATAGTAGTGTAATTGCTCTTGAGCCTCATACTATCTTCTCTTATAGAGAGAAAGTTTTTAATGCTCTATCTTGTGATAAAGATTCTCATATGACTAAAGATGTTTGCTTAGAAATGTATCTTGTGCATACTAGAGATGATATGAATCTATTGTGTTTTACCTTTACTTCTCTTATGCATAACAATCATAGTTTGAGATCTTCTTTGCAAAGATTTTTTGGTGATAAAAAGAATCTTAATCAAATCCTAGACCATACTGCCAAACAAATGGGTAGAGATGGCATTGGACTTGATTGTAGCCAAAGGAACAACAAAGACAAAGGACCTTCAATTTTTAATGAAGAATCCTCCAGTTCCAAGGCTACGGGCACTTGTAACTATTGCAATGAATTTGGTCATTATTCTACTTGTTGTCCTTTTAGGAAAGCACCCAAGAGCAATAGGACTTGGGTTGCTAAACTAACCCCTCCGGACCCAAAAACATGATTGGGGACCATTTCATCTTTCTTCTTGTAGGTACTTGCAAATGGATTGACTTGAGGTATTGAATTGCAAATTGACTTGTCAATCCACATGAAAGAAGAAAGGTGAGATGTGTAGAGGGTGACAACAAGTGGAAAAGCAATGGTAAGCACAAAGGTAAAGGTTTTATTGCTTATAACTATTTCTAACTTGTTTTGTCAAGTTAGTGTGCACTATACATATGGTTTTTGAGTCAAAAGTGGCATTTTGTGTTTCTTTTCACAGTCTTGCTCAAAAACTGTTTCTAATGCTTCTATAGTGCATTACTAACTTGCTTAGACATGTTTGGATATGGTTTGTATATTTTAGCATGCCTTTAAATATGTTTTTATGAAAAATATGTGCTTTTTCTACAACAGTTTTGTCGGCCGAGTTTTGTCCTGTCTAAACTCGACCGATAGGCACCAATGGGTGTTGCCAACAGCTGCGATCGGCCGAGTTGCCAATACACAGAACTCGACCGAAAACACTATTCACAGAGTATACAGTTGTCTTATTGAATGAGAATTTCCCTCTCAACTAGATTTTCTCAACCAATAGCCTTATTCTTTGGCACTCCATTTGGTACCTTTATATATGCATATTGCCATGTTCTAAATTTCCTATCTTGCTTACAACTCTATCTCTCTAATTGCTCTAAATTGGTATATCTATATCTTGCAATTTCTTGCTTTGAGTTGTTTTGCAGGTTTTGATGATGATCTCTTTGGATCTCTTGGTTGTGTCTAAAATCGCTTCCGTTGTACTCTAACTTGCTACATCTATCTAGGTGTATATCTTGTTTTGATACAACCTTGAGGTTCATAGGGGTAATCATCTTATGGTAAGAATGCATATCTAGTGAGTTATATCCTCTCATGCTTCTAAATTTGCATATCTCTTTGTTTGGATATATCTCTAAATCTACTCATAGCTTGATCTTTATCTTGTGTATCTCTTGCTATGATCTAGATCCTACTAGTAGTCCTAACTTGTGATACCATCTACTAGTAGTTCATATACATGTAGTTCTAACCTTGTTTACAAAGTGCCATCTTTGATCATCTATATGTTATGCTTGTATCTTATCTCATACATGCTCAAGATTGTTCCTTAAATTGCATATCTACTATCTTGAGTTGCTTGCATAACATTGTGATGCAGGGTACATAGATCTACATGATATGTAGAAATTGGAGTATTTTTGGATTTTATGCAGATTTTACTCCAGTTTCAGTTTTTGCTGCAAGTATAGTGCTTTTTATGCAGAAACACCCTTCTGAGCAAGACTCATTGCTGCGCCATGAGCTCTGATGGTTTTTGATCAAATTCCATCATCTTGAGGGTCAAAATTGCGATTTATTGTTTTTCTGCAGCACCCTATCTTGCATGTTTTGGGTTGTTCAAGTATATGCTTTAACTTGCTTTTCTTTCTATGCTTGGACAAGCCCCTATCTGTGCTCTTCTACTCTCCTTATATAACTTTTGTTATCTTCTTTCTCTTAACAAGTGGTGTTTCTTAGTTTCTTCATACCCCCACCTTTTTGAAATGACAAAGGGGGAGAAAGATATGTCTTCTTTTGACAACAGGGAGAAGGCATGTCTTACATGAAGCAAAGAAGCGTGTCCATGTAAAGGGGAGAAGGTAAATGGGAGAAGGCATATATGTGTAGAACATATATGAGTAGAAGACATAGTTTCTATAAATGTTATGAAAGCTAACCATGCAGGAGAAATAGCATCAATTGAGGGGGAGTATGAAAACTCCACTAGCATCAATTGAGGGGGAGCATATGAACTCAATTCTACTGAAACCCCTAGGTTTCTCCGAAGGTATGATTTTACTTACAAGCTTTCAATACATTTATGGAATGGTTTGTCATCTTCAAAAAGGGGGAGAATGTTGACTCAAGGTCAATTAGGTCAATGTTGACTCACGTCTAAATTGACTAAACCCTTGTTTTGATGATGACTAACCATTCCACATATTGGTGTCTAATGCTTCTACATTGAGTGATTTCAGATTAGGTTTAGACACACTCCAAATGCCCTAACTTGCGCATATCAAATTGGAGAAAAGACAAGTCAAAATAGCTACAAGTGTGCAATTTGGGATCTCTATGTAAATGACCTTAGAATTGCTTTGTAATCACTTGTAATGATTGTATGACTTGTAATTAAGCTTAGAAAAATTATTGGGACACAAAAATCCATCATTTGTACAGTTTTACGAAAATTCCAAAATACCCATAACAGGGATTTGGTCGGCCGAATTCCAAACTCGGCCGATCCATATATTCTGGAATTTTCTGGGCAATCGGCCGAGTTACCAACTCAGCCGATCCCTGGTCGGTCGAGTTCCTATGGTGGGAAACTCGGCCGATCCACTGATCGGTCCAAGTTGAAAGTCGACCGATCGGCCGAGTTTCTCCAAGGGAACTCGGCCGACAGTCTATCTTTCAGACTTGTCGTTTAGTGGTTCGGCCGAGTTGCCTTTATTGAAACTCGGCCGATCAGACTGTACTGGAATGCAGAAAAAGCAAATCCAACCGTTGGAGACTTTGTTGGGACCCAAAATAGATCCGTTGCAACTTGTAAAACGGCTATTTTTCGTTCCTAAGTGTTCCCAAAGGCTAAGAGGCATCCCCAACTATAAATAGGACCCCTTGGGCTTCATTCCAAGGTTGAGCATTCACTATGAAGGTTCCTATTCTATAGTTGAGTGATCCTACAGCCTCCTCTCTCTCTCTAAGCTTAATCACTTGCTACATCCATTAGAGTGAGTAGGAAATCTGTAAGAGAGCTAGTCATATATGTATATCTTGTGAGGCTCTCACTTCCACCACCTCCCTTCTATCATTCCTATCTTGAAGATGAAGGTTCTCTCTCTTGTCCAAGAGAGGTGAAGAAGAACAAGGGAAGGAGTCCCTTGGTGAAGATCAAGGCTGAAGACTTGGAGCTAGAGTGGGTAAGTCCTTGGAGAAGGCAGAAGACTCAAGCTCAAGTGGGTAAGACCTTGGTGGAAAGCTTCTCCGAGTGAAGGTGAAGTCAAAGGCGGAAGATCCAAGAAGAGTGGGTAATTCCTGCAAGGCCGAAGACTTGTGCAAGAGTGGGTAAGTCCTTGGAGAAGGCCGAAGACTCTTGCAAAGTGGGTAAGTCCTTGGTAAGGTTGAAGACTCTTTGTATTGGATAGGTAAGTCCTTTGTTGGGTCATGTATTGTATGTCTTATTAATGAATATAAGAGTGCAATTGGTTGAAGTCCTAGAGGTTGACCTCTCTAGGCAAGTGGACTGACACACTTCTAGTTTGAAGTGTGGAACCACTCTAAATAGCTTGTCTAATTTGGTGCATGTTCAATCTCTCTTATCCTTGCTATGCATGATTTAGTTGCACTCAAATTACCTATTTAGCAACCTTATCTTGTCATATAATTTGAAGGTTTAATGAATTTTGTTTAAGTGCTTTCAGCTCTATTCACCCCCCCTCTAGAGCACCTAAGTCACCCATCTAGGATCCAACAAGTGGTATCAGAGCAGGTCTTCTCCAAGCATACTTCCACAAGTAGGAGAATATGGGTGATTATGAAGATGGGCAACCTTCAAAGAGAGCAATAGAAGGAAACAAGAGTGAAAAAGGGATCACAAAGGCTCCATCAACATATGAAAGCACTAGTGGAAGATCTAGTGAATGTGAAGATGGAAGATGCCATTGCGCCCTCATGACAAGCTCAACTAAAGATTTAAATGAGGTAAATTCAAGTGTTGAGATTCAAACAAATGCTTATCTTAGTCAACTAAATGCTCTTAA
This sequence comes from Alisma plantago-aquatica, assembly GCA_963693085.1. Lineage (NCBI taxonomy): Eukaryota > Viridiplantae > Streptophyta > Magnoliopsida > Alismatales > Alismataceae > Alisma > Alisma plantago-aquatica. Next base: position 192,058,985 of record OY856413.1, on the reverse strand, counting down.
ATTTGCGAATTCTAGCTTGCTTGATAAGATTAAGTTTTTAGAATCTCAACCTTCTATGACTACTTCATATATAGAGTTTGCTACTACTATTGTTTCTCTCTCTATTGTTTCTTAAGCTCTTAAATGTGCTTATGAGAGTCAAGAGCTTACTTTACAAGGAATAGAATGTGTAGATAAAGTTTATCCTTCAAAGATTACTTGTCTTGTATATGAACTTGCTTCCTTGCATAGTAGTGTAATTGCTCTTGAGCCTCATACTATCTTCTCTTATAGAGAGAAAGTTTTTAATGCTCTATCTTGTGATAAAGATTCTCATATGACTAAAGATGTTTGCTTAGAAATGTATCTTGTGCATACTAGAGATGATATGAATCTATTGTGTTTTACCTTTACTTCTCTTATGCATAACAATCATAGTTTGAGATCTTCTTTGCAAAGATTTTTTGGTGATAAAAAGAATCTTAATCAAATCCTAGACCATACTGCCAAACAAATGGGTAGAGATGGCATTGGACTTGATTGTAGCCAAAGGAACAACAAAGACAAAGGACCTTCAATTTTTAATGAAGAATCCTCCAGTTCCAAGGCTACGGGCACTTGTAACTATTGCAATGAATTTGGTCATTATTCTACTTGTTGTCCTTTTAGGAAAGCACCCAAGAGCAATAGGACTTGGGTTGCTAAACTAACCCCTCCGGACCCAAAAACATGATTGGGGACCATTTCATCTTTCTTCTTGTAGGTACTTGCAAATGGATTGACTTGAGGTATTGAATTGCAAATTGACTTGTCAATCCACATGAAAGAAGAAAGGTGAGATGTGTAGAGGGTGACAACAAGTGGAAAAGCAATGGTAAGCACAAAGGTAAAGGTTTTATTGCTTATAACTATTTCTAACTTGTTTTGTCAAGTTAGTGTGCACTATACATATGGTTTTTGAGTCAAAAGTGGCATTTTGTGTTTCTTTTCACAGTCTTGCTCAAAAACTGTTTCTAATGCTTCTATAGTGCATTACTAACTTGCTTAGACATGTTTGGATATGGTTTGTATATTTTAGCATGCCTTTAAATATGTTTTTATGAAAAATATGTGCTTTTTCTACAACAGTTTTGTCGGCCGAGTTTTGTCCTGTCTAAACTCGACCGATAGGCACCAATGGGTGTTGCCAACAGCTGCGATCGGCCGAGTTGCCAATACACAGAACTCGACCGAAAACACTATTCACAGAGTATACAGTTGTCTTATTGAATGAGAATTTCCCTCTCAACTAGATTTTCTCAACCAATAGCCTTATTCTTTGGCACTCCATTTGGTACCTTTATATATGCATATTGCCATGTTCTAAATTTCCTATCTTGCTTACAACTCTATCTCTCTAATTGCTCTAAATTGGTATATCTATATCTTGCAATTTCTTGCTTTGAGTTGTTTTGCAGGTTTTGATGATGATCTCTTTGGATCTCTTGGTTGTGTCTAAAATCGCTTCCGTTGTACTCTAACTTGCTACATCTATCTAGGTGTATATCTTGTTTTGATACAACCTTGAGGTTCATAGGGGTAATCATCTTATGGTAAGAATGCATATCTAGTGAGTTATATCCTCTCATGCTTCTAAATTTGCATATCTCTTTGTTTGGATATATCTCTAAATCTACTCATAGCTTGATCTTTATCTTGTGTATCTCTTGCTATGATCTAGATCCTACTAGTAGTCCTAACTTGTGATACCATCTACTAGTAGTTCATATACATGTAGTTCTAACCTTGTTTACAAAGTGCCATCTTTGATCATCTATATGTTATGCTTGTATCTTATCTCATACATGCTCAAGATTGTTCCTTAAATTGCATATCTACTATCTTGAGTTGCTTGCATAACATTGTGATGCAGGGTACATAGATCTACATGATATGTAGAAATTGGAGTATTTTTGGATTTTATGCAGATTTTACTCCAGTTTCAGTTTTTGCTGCAAGTATAGTGCTTTTTATGCAGAAACACCCTTCTGAGCAAGACTCATTGCTGCGCCATGAGCTCTGATGGTTTTTGATCAAATTCCATCATCTTGAGGGTCAAAATTGCGATTTATTGTTTTTCTGCAGCACCCTATCTTGCATGTTTTGGGTTGTTCAAGTATATGCTTTAACTTGCTTTTCTTTCTATGCTTGGACAAGCCCCTATCTGTGCTCTTCTACTCTCCTTATATAACTTTTGTTATCTTCTTTCTCTTAACAAGTGGTGTTTCTTAGTTTCTTCATACCCCCACCTTTTTGAAATGACAAAGGGGGAGAAAGATATGTCTTCTTTTGACAACAGGGAGAAGGCATGTCTTACATGAAGCAAAGAAGCGTGTCCATGTAAAGGGGAGAAGGTAAATGGGAGAAGGCATATATGTGTAGAACATATATGAGTAGAAGACATAGTTTCTATAAATGTTATGAAAGCTAACCATGCAGGAGAAATAGCATCAATTGAGGGGGAGTATGAAAACTCCACTAGCATCAATTGAGGGGGAGCATATGAACTCAATTCTACTGAAACCCCTAGGTTTCTCCGAAGGTATGATTTTACTTACAAGCTTTCAATACATTTATGGAATGGTTTGTCATCTTCAAAAAGGGGGAGAATGTTGACTCAAGGTCAATTAGGTCAATGTTGACTCACGTCTAAATTGACTAAACCCTTGTTTTGATGATGACTAACCATTCCACATATTGGTGTCTAATGCTTCTACATTGAGTGATTTCAGATTAGGTTTAGACACACTCCAAATGCCCTAACTTGCGCATATCAAATTGGAGAAAAGACAAGTCAAAATAGCTACAAGTGTGCAATTTGGGATCTCTATGTAAATGACCTTAGAATTGCTTTGTAATCACTTGTAATGATTGTATGACTTGTAATTAAGCTTAGAAAAATTATTGGGACACAAAAATCCATCATTTGTACAGTTTTACGAAAATTCCAAAATACCCATAACAGGGATTTGGTCGGCCGAATTCCAAACTCGGCCGATCCATATATTCTGGAATTTTCTGGGCAATCGGCCGAGTTACCAACTCAGCCGATCCCTGGTCGGTCGAGTTCCTATGGTGGGAAACTCGGCCGATCCACTGATCGGTCCAAGTTGAAAGTCGACCGATCGGCCGAGTTTCTCCAAGGGAACTCGGCCGACAGTCTATCTTTCAGACTTGTCGTTTAGTGGTTCGGCCGAGTTGCCTTTATTGAAACTCGGCCGATCAGACTGTACTGGAATGCAGAAAAAGCAAATCCAACCGTTGGAGACTTTGTTGGGACCCAAAATAGATCCGTTGCAACTTGTAAAACGGCTATTTTTCGTTCCTAAGTGTTCCCAAAGGCTAAGAGGCATCCCCAACTATAAATAGGACCCCTTGGGCTTCATTCCAAGGTTGAGCATTCACTATGAAGGTTCCTATTCTATAGTTGAGTGATCCTACAGCCTCCTCTCTCTCTCTAAGCTTAATCACTTGCTACATCCATTAGAGTGAGTAGGAAATCTGTAAGAGAGCTAGTCATATATGTATATCTTGTGAGGCTCTCACTTCCACCACCTCCCTTCTATCATTCCTATCTTGAAGATGAAGGTTCTCTCTCTTGTCCAAGAGAGGTGAAGAAGAACAAGGGAAGGAGTCCCTTGGTGAAGATCAAGGCTGAAGACTTGGAGCTAGAGTGGGTAAGTCCTTGGAGAAGGCAGAAGACTCAAGCTCAAGTGGGTAAGACCTTGGTGGAAAGCTTCTCCGAGTGAAGGTGAAGTCAAAGGCGGAAGATCCAAGAAGAGTGGGTAATTCCTGCAAGGCCGAAGACTTGTGCAAGAGTGGGTAAGTCCTTGGAGAAGGCCGAAGACTCTTGCAAAGTGGGTAAGTCCTTGGTAAGGTTGAAGACTCTTTGTATTGGATAGGTAAGTCCTTTGTTGGGTCATGTATTGTATGTCTTATTAATGAATATAAGAGTGCAATTGGTTGAAGTCCTAGAGGTTGACCTCTCTAGGCAAGTGGACTGACACACTTCTAGTTTGAAGTGTGGAACCACTCTAAATAGCTTGTCTAATTTGGTGCATGTTCAATCTCTCTTATCCTTGCTATGCATGATTTAGTTGCACTCAAATTACCTATTTAGCAACCTTATCTTGTCATATAATTTGAAGGTTTAATGAATTTTGTTTAAGTGCTTTCAGCTCTATTCACCCCCCCTCTAGAGCACCTAAGTCACCCATCTAGGATCCAACAAGTGGTATCAGAGCAGGTCTTCTCCAAGCATACTTCCACAAGTAGGAGAATATGGGTGATTATGAAGATGGGCAACCTTCAAAGAGAGCAATAGAAGGAAACAAGAGTGAAAAAGGGATCACAAAGGCTCCATCAACATATGAAAGCACTAGTGGAAGATCTAGTGAATGTGAAGATGGAAGATGCCATTGCGCCCTCATGACAAGCTCAACTAAAGATTTAAATGAGGTAAATTCAAGTGTTGAGATTCAAACAAATGCTTATCTTAGTCAACTAAATGCTCTTAAATTTGCGAATTCTAGCTTGCTTGATAAGATTAAGTTTTTAGAATCTCAACCTTCTATGACTACTTCATATATAGAGTTTGCTACTACTATTGTTTCTCTCTCTATTGTTTCTTAAGCTCTTAAATGTGCTTATGAGAGTCAAGAGCTTACTTTACAAGGAATAGAATGTGTAGATAAAGTTTATCCTTCAAAGATTACTTGTCTTGTATATGAACTTGCTTCCTTGCATAGTAGTGTAATTGCTCTTGAGCCTCATACTATCTTCTCTTATAGAGAGAAAGTTTTTAATGCTCTATCTTGTGATAAAGATTCTCATATGACTAAAGATGTTTGCTTAGAAATGTATCTTGTGCATACTAGAGATGATATGAATCTATTGTGTTTTACCTTTACTTCTCTTATGCATAACAATCATAGTTTGAGATCTTCTTTGCAAAGATTTTTTGGTGATAAAAAGAATCTTAATCAAATCCTAGACCATACTGCCAAACAAATGGGTAGAGATGGCATTGGACTTGATTGTAGCCAAAGGAACAACAAAGACAAAGGACCTTCAATTTTTAATGAAGAATCCTCCAGTTCCAAGGCTACGGGCACTTGTAACTATTGCAATGAATTTGGTCATTATTCTACTTGTTGTCCTTTTAGGAAAGCACCCAAGAGCAATAGGACTTGGGTTGCTAAACTAACCCCTCCGGACCCAAAAACATGATTGGGGACCATTTCATCTTTCTTCTTGTAGGTACTTGCAAATGGATTGACTTGAGGTATTGAATTGCAAATTGACTTGTCAATCCACATGAAAGAAGAAAGGTGAGATGTGTAGAGGGTGACAACAAGTGGAAAAGCAATGGTAAGCACAAAGGTAAAGGTTTTATTGCTTATAACTATTTCTAACTTGTTTTGTCAAGTTAGTGTGCACTATACATATGGTTTTTGAGTCAAAAGTGGCATTTTGTGTTTCTTTTCACAGTCTTGCTCAAAAACTGTTTCTAATGCTTCTATAGTGCATTACTAACTTGCTTAGACATGTTTGGATATGGTTTGTATATTTTAGCATGCCTTTAAATATGTTTTTATGAAAAATATGTGCTTTTTCTACAACAGTTTTGTCGGCCGAGTTTTGTCCTGTCTAAACTCGACCGATAGGCACCAATGGGTGTTGCCAACAGCTGCGATCGGCCGAGTTGCCAATACACAGAACTCGACCGAAAACACTATTCACAGAGTATACAGTTGTCTTATTGAATGAGAATTTCCCTCTCAACTAGATTTTCTCAACCAATAGCCTTATTCTTTGGCACTCCATTTGGTACCTTTATATATGCATATTGCCATGTTCTAAATTTCCTATCTTGCTTACAACTCTATCTCTCTAATTGCTCTAAATTGGTATATCTATATCTTGCAATTTCTTGCTTTGAGTTGTTTTGCAGGTTTTGATGATGATCTCTTTGGATCTCTTGGTTGTGTCTAAAATCGCTTCCGTTGTACTCTAACTTGCTACATCTATCTAGGTGTATATCTTGTTTTGATACAACCTTGAGGTTCATAGGGGTAATCATCTTATGGTAAGAATGCATATCTAGTGAGTTATATCCTCTCATGCTTCTAAATTTGCATATCTCTTTGTTTGGATATATCTCTAAATCTACTCATAGCTTGATCTTTATCTTGTGTATCTCTTGCTATGATCTAGATCCTACTAGTAGTCCTAACTTGTGATACCATCTACTAGTAGTTCATATACATGTAGTTCTAACCTTGTTTACAAAGTGCCATCTTTGATCATCTATATGTTATGCTTGTATCTTATCTCATACATGCTCAAGATTGTTCCTTAAATTGCATATCTACTATCTTGAGTTGCTTGCATAACATTGTGATGCAGGGTACATAGATCTACATGATATGTAGAAATTGGAGTATTTTTGGATTTTATGCAGATTTTACTCCAGTTTCAGTTTTTGCTGCAAGTATAGTGCTTTTTATGCAGAAACACCCTTCTGAGCAAGACTCATTGCTGCGCCATGAGCTCTGATGGTTTTTGATCAAATTCCATCATCTTGAGGGTCAAAATTGCGATTTATTGTTTTTCTGCAGCACCCTATCTTGCATGTTTTGGGTTGTTCAAGTATATGCTTTAACTTGCTTTTCTTTCTATGCTTGGACAAGCCCCTATCTGTGCTCTTCTACTCTCCTTATATAACTTTTGTTATCTTCTTTCTCTTAACAAGTGGTGTTTCTTAGTTTCTTCATACCCCCACCTTTTTGAAATGACAAAGGGGGAGAAAGATATGTCTTCTTTTGACAACAGGGAGAAGGCATGTCTTACATGAAGCAAAGAAGCGTGTCCATGTAAAGGGGAGAAGGTAAATGGGAGAAGGCATATATGTGTAGAACATATATGAGTAGAAGACATAGTTTCTATAAATGTTATGAAAGCTAACCATGCAGGAGAAATAGCATCAATTGAGGGGGAGTATGAAAACTCCACTAGCATCAATTGAGGGGGAGCATATGAACTCAATTCTACTGAAACCCCTAGGTTTCTCCGAAGGTATGATTTTACTTACAAGCTTTCAATACATTTATGGAATGGTTTGTCATCTTCAAAAAGGGGGAGAATGTTGACTCAAGGTCAATTAGGTCAATGTTGACTCACGTCTAAATTGACTAAACCCTTGTTTTGATGATGACTAACCATTCCACATATTGGTGTCTAATGCTTCTACATTGAGTGATTTCAGATTAGGTTTAGACACACTCCAAATGCCCTAACTTGCGCATATCAAATTGGAGAAAAGACAAGTCAAAATAGCTACAAGTGTGCAATTTGGGATCTCTATGTAAATGACCTTAGAATTGCTTTGTAATCACTTGTAATGATTGTATGACTTGTAATTAAGCTTAGAAAAATTATTGGGACACAAAAATCCATCATTTGTACAGTTTTACGAAAATTCCAAAATACCCATAACAGGGATTTGGTCGGCCGAATTCCAAACTCGGCCGATCCATATATTCTGGAATTTTCTGGGCAATCGGCCGAGTTACCAACTCAGCCGATCCCTGGTCGGTCGAGTTCCTATGGTGGGAAACTCGGCCGATCCACTGATCGGTCCAAGTTGAAAGTCGACCGATCGGCCGAGTTTCTCCAAGGGAACTCGGCCGACAGTCTATCTTTCAGACTTGTCGTTTAGTGGTTCGGCCGAGTTGCCTTTATTGAAACTCGGCCGATCAGACTGTACTGGAATGCAGAAAAAGCAAATCCAACCGTTGGAGACTTTGTTGGGACCCAAAATAGATCCGTTGCAACTTGTAAAACGGCTATTTTTCGTTCCTAAGTGTTCCCAAAGGCTAAGAGGCATCCCCAACTATAAATAGGACCCCTTGGGCTTCATTCCAAGGTTGAGCATTCACTATGAAGGTTCCTATTCTATAGTTGAGTGATCCTACAGCCTCCTCTCTCTCTCTAAGCTTAATCACTTGCTACATCCATTAGAGTGAGTAGGAAATCTGTAAGAGAGCTAGTCATATATGTATATCTTGTGAGGCTCTCACTTCCACCACCTCCCTTCTATCATTCCTATCTTGAAGATGAAGGTTCTCTCTCTTGTCCAAGAGAGGTGAAGAAGAACAAGGGAAGGAGTCCCTTGGTGAAGATCAAGGCTGAAGACTTGGAGCTAGAGTGGGTAAGTCCTTGGAGAAGGCAGAAGACTCAAGCTCAAGTGGGTAAGACCTTGGTGGAAAGCTTCTCCGAGTGAAGGTGAAGTCAAAGGCGGAAGATCCAAGAAGAGTGGGTAATTCCTGCAAGGCCGAAGACTTGTGCAAGAGTGGGTAAGTCCTTGGAGAAGGCCGAAGACTCTTGCAAAGTGGGTAAGTCCTTGGTAAGGTTGAAGACTCTTTGTATTGGATAGGTAAGTCCTTTGTTGGGTCATGTATTGTATGTCTTATTAATGAATATAAGAGTGCAATTGGTTGAAGTCCTAGAGGTTGACCTCTCTAGGCAAGTGGACTGACACACTTCTAGTTTGAAGTGTGGAACCACTCTAAATAGCTTGTCTAATTTGGTGCATGTTCAATCTCTCTTATCCTTGCTATGCATGATTTAGTTGCACTCAAATTACCTATTTAGCAACCTTATCTTGTCATATAATTTGAAGGTTTAATGAATTTTGTTTAAGTGCTTTCAGCTCTATTCACCCCCCCTCTAGAGCACCTAAGTCACCCATCTAGGATCCAACAAGTGGTATCAGAGCAGGTCTTCTCCAAGCATACTTCCACAAGTAGGAGAATATGGGTGATTATGAAGATGGGCAACCTTCAAAGAGAGCAATAGAAGGAAACAAGAGTGAAAAAGGGATCACAAAGGCTCCATCAACATATGAAAGCACTAGTGGAAGATCTAGTGAATGTGAAGATGGAAGATGCCATTGCGCCCTCATGACAAGCTCAACTAAAGATTTAAATGAGGTAAATTCAAGTGTTGAGATTCAAACAAATGCTTATCTTAGTCAACTAAATGCTCTTAAATTTGCGAATTCTAGCTTGCTTGATAAGATTAAGTTTTTAGAATCTCAACCTTCTATGACTACTTCATATATAGAGTTTGCTACTACTATTGTTTCTCTCTCTATTGTTTCTTAAGCTCTTAAATGTGCTTATGAGAGTCAAGAGCTTACTTTACAAGGAATAGAATGTGTAGATAAAGTTTATCCTTCAAAGATTACTTGTCTTGTATATGAACTTGCTTCCTTGCATAGTAGTGTAATTGCTCTTGAGCCTCATACTATCTTCTCTTATAGAGAGAAAGTTTTTAATGCTCTATCTTGTGATAAAGATTCTCATATGACTAAAGATGTTTGCTTAGAAATGTATCTTGTGCATACTAGAGATGATATGAATCTATTGTGTTTTACCTTTACTTCTCTTATGCATAACAATCATAGTTTGAGATCTTCTTTGCAAAGATTTTTTGGTGATAAAAAGAATCTTAATCAAATCCTAGACCATACTGCCAAACAAATGGGTAGAGATGGCATTGGACTTGATTGTAGCCAAAGGAACAACAAAGACAAAGGACCTTCAATTTTTAATGAAGAATCCTCCAGTTCCAAGGCTACGGGCACTTGTAACTATTGCAATGAATTTGGTCATTATTCTACTTGTTGTCCTTTTAGGAAAGCACCCAAGAGCAATAGGACTTGGGTTGCTAAACTAACCCCTCCGGACCCAAAAACATGATTGGGGACCATTTCATCTTTCTTCTTGTAGGTACTTGCAAATGGATTGACTTGAGGTATTGAATTGCAAATTGACTTGTCAATCCACATGAAAGAAGAAAGGTGAGATGTGTAGAGGGTGACAACAAGTGGAAAAGCAATGGTAAGCACAAAGGTAAAGGTTTTATTGCTTATAACTATTTCTAACTTGTTTTGTCAAGTTAGTGTGCACTATACATATGGTTTTTGAGTCAAAAGTGGCATTTTGTGTTTCTTTTCACAGTCTTGCTCAAAAACTGTTTCTAATGCTTCTATAGTGCATTACTAACTTGCTTAGACATGTTTGGATATGGTTTGTATATTTTAGCATGCCTTTAAATATGTTTTTATGAAAAATATGTGCTTTTTCTACAACAGTTTTGTCGGCCGAGTTTTGTCCTGTCTAAACTCGACCGATAGGCACCAATGGGTGTTGCCAACAGCTGCGATCGGCCGAGTTGCCAATACACAGAACTCGACCGAAAACACTATTCACAGAGTATACAGTTGTCTTATTGAATGAGAATTTCCCTCTCAACTAGATTTTCTCAACCAATAGCCTTATTCTTTGGCACTCCATTTGGTACCTTTATATATGCATATTGCCATGTTCTAAATTTCCTATCTTGCTTACAACTCTATCTCTCTAATTGCTCTAAATTGGTATATCTATATCTTGCAATTTCTTGCTTTGAGTTGTTTTGCAGGTTTTGATGATGATCTCTTTGGATCTCTTGGTTGTGTCTAAAATCGCTTCCGTTGTACTCTAACTTGCTACATCTATCTAGGTGTATATCTTGTTTTGATACAACCTTGAGGTTCATAGGGGTAATCATCTTATGGTAAGAATGCATATCTAGTGAGTTATATCCTCTCATGCTTCTAAATTTGCATATCTCTTTGTTTGGATATATCTCTAAATCTACTCATAGCTTGATCTTTATCTTGTGTATCTCTTGCTATGATCTAGATCCTACTAGTAGTCCTAACTTGTGATACCATCTACTAGTAGTTCATATACATGTAGTTCTAACCTTGTTTACAAAGTGCCATCTTTGATCATCTATATGTTATGCTTGTATCTTATCTCATACATGCTCAAGATTGTTCCTTAAATTGCATATCTACTATCTTGAGTTGCTTGCATAACATTGTGATGCAGGGTACATAGATCTACATGATATGTAGAAATTGGAGTATTTTTGGATTTTATGCAGATTTTACTCCAGTTTCAGTTTTTGCTGCAAGTATAGTGCTTTTTATGCAGAAACACCCTTCTGAGCAAGACTCATTGCTGCGCCATGAGCTCTGATGGTTTTTGATCAAATTCCATCATCTTGAGGGTCAAAATTGCGATTTATTGTTTTTCTGCAGCACCCTATCTTGCATGTTTTGGGTTGTTCAAGTATATGCTTTAACTTGCTTTTCTTTCTATGCTTGGACAAGCCCCTATCTGTGCTCTTCTACTCTCCTTATATAACTTTTGTTATCTTCTTTCTCTTAACAAGTGGTGTTTCTTAGTTTCTTCATACCCCCACCTTTTTGAAATGACAAAGGGGGAGAAAGATATGTCTTCTTTTGACAACAGGGAGAAGGCATGTCTTACATGAAGCAAAGAAGCGTGTCCATGTAAAGGGGAGAAGGTAAATGGGAGAAGGCATATATGTGTAGAACATATATGAGTAGAAGACATAGTTTCTATAAATGTTATGAAAGCTAACCATGCAGGAGAAATAGCATCAATTGAGGGGGAGTATGAAAACTCCACTAGCATCAATTGAGGGGGAGCATATGAACTCAATTCTACTGAAACCCCTAGGTTTCTCCGAAGGTATGATTTTACTTACAAGCTTTCAATACATTTATGGAATGGTTTGTCATCTTCAAAAAGGGGGAGAATGTTGACTCAAGGTCAATTAGGTCAATGTTGACTCACGTCTAAATTGACTAAACCCTTGTTTTGATGATGACTAACCATTCCACATATTGGTGTCTAATGCTTCTACATTGAGTGATTTCAGATTAGGTTTAGACACACTCCAAATGCCCTAACTTGCGCATATCAAATTGGAGAAAAGACAAGTCAAAATAGCTACAAGTGTGCAATTTGGGATCTCTATGTAAATGACCTTAGAATTGCTTTGTAATCACTTGTAATGATTGTATGACTTGTAATTAAGCTTAGAAAAATTATTGGGACACAAAAATCCATCATTTGTACAGTTTTACGAAAATTCCAAAATACCCATAACAGGGATTTGGTCGGCCGAATTCCAAACTCGGTCGATCCATATATTCTGGAATTTTCTGGGCAATCGGCCGAGTTACCAACTCAGCCGATCCCTGGTCGGTCGAGTTCCTATGGTGGGAAACTCGGCCGATCCACTGATCGGTCCAAGTTGAAAGTCGACCGATCGGCCGAGTTTCTCCAAGGGAACTCGGCCGACAGTCTATCTTTCAGACTTGTCGTTTAGTGGTTCGGCCGAGTTGCCTTTATTGAAACTCGGCCGATCAGACTGTACTGGAATGCAGAAAAAGCAAATCCAACCGTTGGAGACTTTGTTGGGACCCAAAATAGATCCGTTGCAACTTGTAAAACGGCTATTTTTCGTTCCTAAGTGTTCCCAAAGGCTAAGAGGCATCCCCAACTATAAATAGGACCCCTTGGGCTTCATTCCAAGGTTGAGCATTCACTATGAAGGTTCCTATTCTATAGTTGAGTGATCCTACAGCCTCCTCTCTCTCTCTAAGCTTAATCACTTGCTACATCCATTAGAGTGAGTAGGAAATCTGTAAGAGAGCTAGTCATATATGTATATCTTGTGAGGCTCTCACTTCCACCACCTCCCTTCTATCATTCCTATCTTGAAGATGAAGGTTCTCTCTCTTGTCCAAGAGAGGTGAAGAAGAACAAGGGAAGGAGTCCCTTGGTGAAGATCAAGGCTGAAGACTTGGAGCTAGAGTGGGTAAGTCCTTGGAGAAGGCAGAAGACTCAAGCTCAAGTGGGTAAGACCTTGGTGGAAAGCTTCTCCGAGTGAAGGTGAAGTCAAAGGCGGAAGATCCAAGAAGAGTGGGTAATTCCTGCAAGGCCGAAGACTTGTGCAAGAGTGGGTAAGTCCTTGGAGAAGGCCGAAGACTCTTGCAAAGTGGGTAAGTCCTTGGTAAGGTTGAAGACTCTTTGTATTGGATAGGTAAGTCCTTTGTTGGGTCATGTATTGTATGTCTTATTAATGAATATAAGAGTGCAATTGGTTGAAGTCCTAGAGGTTGACCTCTCTAGGCAAGTGGACTGACACACTTCTAGTTTGAAGTGTGGAACCACTCTAAATAGCTTGTCTAATTTGGTGCATGTTCAATCTCTCTTATCCTTGCTATGCATGATTTAGTTGCACTCAAATTACCTATTTAGCAACCTTATCTTGTCATATAATTTGAAGGTTTAATGAATTTTGTTTAAGTGCTTTCAGCTCTATTCACCCCCCCTCTAGAGCACCTAAGTCACCCATCTAGGATCCAACAAGTGGTATCAGAGCAGGTCTTCTCCAAGCATACTTCCACAAGTAGGAGAATATGGGTGATTATGAAGATGGGCAACCTTCAAAGAGAGCAATAGAAGGAAACAAGAGTGAAAAAGGGATCACAAAGGCTCCATCAACATATGAAAGCACTAGTGGAAGATCTAGTGAATGTGAAGATGGAAGATGCCATTGCGCCCTCATGACAAGCTCAACTAAAGATTTAAATGAGGTAAATTCAAGTGTTGAGATTCAAACAAATGCTTATCTTAGTCAACTAAATGCTCTTAAATTTGCGAATTCTAGCTTGCTTGATAAGATTAAGTTTTTAGAATCTCAACCTTCTATGACTACTTCATATATAGAGTTTGCTACTACTATTGTTTCTCTCTCTATTGTTTCTTAAGCTCTTAAATGTGCTTATGAGAGTCAAGAGCTTACTTTACAAGGAATAGAATGTGTAGATAAAGTTTATCCTTCAAAGATTACTTGTCTTGTATATGAACTTGCTTCCTTGCATAGTAGTGTAATTGCTCTTGAGCCTCATACTATCTTCTCTTATAGAGAGAAAGTTTTTAATGCTCTATCTTGTGATAAAGATTCTCATATGACTAAAGATGTTTGCTTAGAAATGTATCTTGTGCATACTAGAGATGATATGAATCTATTGTGTTTTACCTTTACTTCTCTTATGCATAACAATCATAGTTTGAGATCTTCTTTGCAAAGATTTTTTGGTGATAAAAAGAATCTTAATCAAATCCTAGACCATACTGCCAAACAAATGGGTAGAGATGGCATTGGACTTGATTGTAGCCAAAGGAACAACAAAGACAAAGGACCTTCAATTTTTAATGAAGAATCCTCCAGTTCCAAGGCTACGGGCACTTGTAACTATTGCAATGAATTTGGTCATTATTCTACTTGTTGTCCTTTTAGGAAAGCACCCAAGAGCAATAGGACTTGGGTTGCTAAACTAACCCCTCCGGACCCAAAAACATGATTGGGGACCATTTCATCTTTCTTCTTGTAGGTACTTGCAAATGGATTGACTTGAGGTATTGAATTGCAAATTGACTTGTCAATCCACATGAAAGAAGAAAGGTGAGATGTGTAGAGGGTGACAACAAGTGGAAAAGCAATGGTAAGCACAAAGGTAAAGGTTTTATTGCTTATAACTATTTCTAACTTGTTTTGTCAAGTTAGTGTGCACTATACATATGGTTTTTGAGTCAAAAGTGGAATTTTGTGTTTCTTTTCACAGTCTTGCTCAAAAACTGTTTCTAATGCTTCTATAGTGCATTACTAACTTGCTTAGACATGTTTGGATATGGTTTGTATATTTTAGCATGCCTTTAAATATGTTTTTATGAAAAATATGTGCTTTTTCTACAACAGTTTTGTCGGCCGAGTTTTGTCCTGTCTAAACTCGACCGATAGGCACCAATGGGTGTTGCCAACAGCTGCGATCGGCCGAGTTGCCAATACACAGAACTCGACCGAAAACACTATTCACAGAGTATACAGTTGTCTTATTGAATGAGAATTTCCCTCTCAACTAGATTTTCTCAACCAATAGCCTTATTCTTTGGCACTCCATTTGGTACCTTTATATATGCATATTGCCATGTTCTAAATTTCCTATCTTGCTTACAACTCTATCTCTCTAATTGCTCTAAATTGGTATATCTATATCTTGCAATTTCTTGCTTTGAGTTGTTTTGCAGGTTTTGATGATGATCTCTTTGGATCTCTTGGTTGTGTCTAAAATCGCTTCCGTTGTACTCTAACTTGCTACATCTATCTAGGTGTATATCTTGTTTTGATACAACCTTGAGGTTCATAGGGGTAATCATCTTATGGTAAGAATGCATATCTAGTGAGTTATATCCTCTCATGCTTCTAAATTTGCATATCTCTTTGTTTGGATATATCTCTAAATCTACTCATAGCTTGATCTTTATCTTGTGTATCTCTTGCTATGATCTAGATCCTACTAGTAGTCCTAACTTGTGATACCATCTACTAGTAGTTCATATACATGTAGTTCTAACCTTGTTTACAAAGTGCCATCTTTGATCATCTATATGTTATGCTTGTATCTTATCTCATACATGCTCAAGATTGTTCCTTAAATTGCATATCTACTATCTTGAGTTGCTTGCATAACATTGTGATGCAGGGTACATAGATCTACATGATATGTAGAAATTGGAGTATTTTTGGATTTTATGCAGATTTTACTCCAGTTTCAGTTTTTGCTGCAAGTATAGTGCTTTTTATGCAGAAACACCCTTCTGAGCAAGACTCATTGCTGCGCCATGAGCTCTGATGGTTTTTGATCAAATTCCATCATCTTGAGGGTCAAAATTGCGATTTATTGTTTTTCTGCAGCACCCTATCTTGCATGTTTTGGGTTGTTCAAGTATATGCTTTAACTTGCTTTTCTTTCTATGCTTGGACAAGCCCCTATCTGTGCTCTTCTACTCTCCTTATATAACTTTTGTTATCTTCTTTCTCTTAACAAGTGGTGTTTCTTAGTTTCTTCATACCCCCACCTTTTTGAAATGACAAAGGGGGAGAAAGATATGTCTTCTTTTGACAACAGGGAGAAGGCATGTCTTACATGAAGCAAAGAAGCGTGTCCATGTAAAGGGGAGAAGGTAAATGGGAGAAGGCATATATGTGTAGAACATATATGAGTAGAAGACATAGTTTCTATAAATGTTATGAAAGCTAACCATGCAGGAGAAATAGCATCAATTGAGGGGGAGTATGAAAACTCCACTAGCATCAATTGAGGGGGAGCATATGAACTCAATTCTACTGAAACCCCTAGGTTTCTCCGAAGGTATGATTTTACTTACAAGCTTTCAATACATTTATGGAATGGTTTGTCATCTTCAAAAAGGGGGAGAATGTTGACTCAAGGTCAATTAGGTCAATGTTGACTCACGTCTAAATTGACTAAACCCTTGTTTTGATGATGACTAACCATTCCACATATTGGTGTCTAATGCTTCTACATTGAGTGATTTCAGATTAGGTTTAGACACACTCCAAATGCCCTAACTTGCGCATATCAAATTGGAGAAAAGACAAGTCAAAATAGCTACAAGTGTGCAATTTGGGATCTCTATGTAAATGACCTTAGAATTGCTTTGTAATCACTTGTAATGATTGTATGACTTGTAATTAAGCTTAGAAAAATTATTGGGACACAAAAATCCATCATTTGTACAGTTTTACGAAAATTCCAAAATACCCATAACAGGGATTTGGTCGGCCGAATTCCAAACTCGGTCGATCCATATATTCTGGAATTTTCTGGGCAATCGGCCGAGTTACCAACTCAGCCGATCCCTGGTCGGTCGAGTTCCTATGGTGGGAAACTCGGCCGATCCACTGATCGGTCCAAGTTGAAAGTCGACCGATCGGCCGAGTTTCTCCAAGGGAACTCGGCCGACAGTCTATCTTTCAGACTTGTCGTTTAGTGGTTCGGCCGAGTTGCCTTTATTGAAACTCGGCCGATCAGACTGTACTGGAATGCAGAAAAAGCAAATCCAACCGTTGGAGACTTTGTTGGGACCCAAAATAGATCCGTTGCAACTTGTAAAACGGCTATTTTTCGTTCCTAAGTGTTCCCAAAGGCTAAGAGGCATCCCCAACTATAAATAGGACCCCTTGGGCTTCATTCCAAGGTTGAGCATTCACTATGAAGGTTCCTATTCTATAGTTGAGTGATCCTACAGCCTCCTCTCTCTCTCTAAGCTTAATCACTTGCTACATCCATTAGAGTGAGTAGGAAATCTGTAAGAGAGCTAGTCATATATGTATATCTTGTGAGGCTCTCACTTCCACCACCTCCCTTCTATCATTCCTATCTTGAAGATGAAGGTTCTCTCTCTTGTCCAAGAGAGGTGAAGAAGAACAAGGGAAGGAGTCCCTTGGTGAAGATCAAGGCTGAAGACTTGGAGCTAGAGTGGGTAAGTCCTTGGAGAAGGCAGAAGACTCAAGCTCAAGTGGGTAAGACCTTGGTGGAAAGCTTCTCCGAGTGAAGGTGAAGTCAAAGGCGGAAGATCCAAGAAGAGTGGGTAATTCCTGCAAGGCCGAAGACTTGTGCAAGAGTGGGTAAGTCCTTGGAGAAGGCCGAAGACTCTTGCAAAGTGGGTAAGTCCTTGGTAAGGTTGAAGACTCTTTGTATTGGATAGGTAAGTCCTTTGTTGGGTCATGTATTGTATGTCTTATTAATGAATATAAGAGTGCAATTGGTTGAAGTCCTAGAGGTTGACCTCTCTAGGCAAGTGGACTGACACACTTCTAGTTTGAAGTGTGGAACCACTCTAAATAGCTTGTCTAATTTGGTGCATGTTCAATCTCTCTTATCCTTGCTATGCATGATTTAGTTGCACTCAAATTACCTATTTAGCAACCTTATCTTGTCATATAATTTGAAGGTTTAATGAATTTTGTTTAAGTGCTTTCAGCTCTATTCACCCCCCCTCTAGAGCACCTAAGTCACCCATCTAGGATCCAACAAGTGGTATCAGAGCAGGTCTTCTCCAAGCATACTTCCACAAGTAGGAGAATATGGGTGATTATGAAGATGGGCAACCTTCAAAGAGAGCAATAGAAGGAAACAAGAGTGAAAAAGGGATCACAAAGGCTCCATCAACATATGAAAGCACTAGTGGAAGATCTAGTGAATGTGAAGATGGAAGATGCCATTGCGCCCTCATGACAAGCTCAACTAAAGATTTAAATGAGGTAAATTCAAGTGTTGAGATTCAAACAAATGCTTATCTTAGTCAACTAAATGCTCTTAAATTTGCGAATTCTAGCTTGCTTGATAAGATTAAGTTTTTAGAATCTCAACCTTCTATGACTACTTCATATATAGAGTTTGCTACTACTATTGTTTCTCTCTCTATTGTTTCTTAAGCTCTTAAATGTGCTTATGAGAGTCAAGAGCTTACTTTACAAGGAATAGAATGTGTAGATAAAGTTTATCCTTCAAAGATTACTTGTCTTGTATATGAACTTGCTTCCTTGCATAGTAGTGTAATTGCTCTTGAGCCTCATACTATCTTCTCTTATAGAGAGAAAGTTTTTAATGCTCTATCTTGTGATAAAGATTCTCATATGACTAAAGATGTTTGCTTAGAAATGTATCTTGTGCATACTAGAGATGATATGAATCTATTGTGTTTTACCTTTACTTCTCTTATGCATAACAATCATAGTTTGAGATCTTCTTTGCAAAGATTTTTTGGTGATAAAAAGAATCTTAATCAAATCCTAGACCATACTGCCAAACAAATGGGTAGAGATGGCATTGGACTTGATTGTAGCCAAAGGAACAACAAAGACAAAGGACCTTCAATTTTTAATGAAGAATCCTCCAGTTCCAAGGCTACGGGCACTTGTAACTATTGCAATGAATTTGGTCATTATTCTACTTGTTGTCCTTTTAGGAAAGCACCCAAGAGCAATAGGACTTGGGTTGCTAAACTAACCCCTCCGGACCCAAAAACATGATTGGGGACCATTTCATCTTTCTTCTTGTAGGTACTTGCAAATGGATTGACTTGAGGTATTGAATTGCAAATTGACTTGTCAATCCACATGAAAGAAGAAAGGTGAGATGTGTAGAGGGTGACAACAAGTGGAAAAGCAATGGTAAGCACAAAGGTAAAGGTTTTATTGCTTATAACTATTTCTAACTTGTTTTGTCAAGTTAGTGTGCACTATACATATGGTTTTTGAGTCAAAAGTGGCATTTTGTGTTTCTTTTCACAGTCTTGCTCAAAAACTGTTTCTAATGCTTCTATAGTGCATTACTAACTTGCTTAGACATGTTTGGATATGGTTTGTATATTTTAGCATGCCTTTAAATATGTTTTTATGAAAAATATGTGCTTTTTCTACAACAGTTTTGTCGGCCGAGTTTTGTCCTGTCTAAACTCGACCGATAGGCACCAATGGGTGTTGCCAACAGCTGCGATCGGCCGAGTTGCCAATACACAGAACTCGACCGAAAACACTATTCACAGAGTATACAGTTGTCTTATTGAATGAGAATTTCCCTCTCAACTAGATTTTCTCAACCAATAGCCTTATTCTTTGGCACTCCATTTGGTACCTTTATATATGCATATTGCCATGTTCTAAATTTCCTATCTTGCTTACAACTCTATCTCTCTAATTGCTCTAAATTGGTATATCTATATCTTGCAATTTCTTGCTTTGAGTTGTTTTGCAGGTTTTGATGATGATCTCTTTGGATCTCTTGGTTGTGTCTAAAATCGCTTCCGTTGTACTCTAACTTGCTACATCTATCTAGGTGTATATCTTGTTTTGATACAACCTTGAGGTTCATAGGGGTAATCATCTTATGGTAAGAATGCATATCTAGTGAGTTATATCCTCTCATGCTTCTAAATTTGCATATCTCTTTGTTTGGATATATCTCTAAATCTACTCATAGCTTGATCTTTATCTTGTGTATCTCTTGCTATGATCTAGATCCTACTAGTAGTCCTAACTTGTGATACCATCTACTAGTAGTTCATATACATGTAGTTCTAACCTTGTTTACAAAGTGCCATCTTTGATCATCTATATGTTATGCTTGTATCTTATCTCATACATGCTCAAGATTGTTCCTTAAATTGCATATCTACTATCTTGAGTTGCTTGCATAACATTGTGATGCAGGGTACATAGATCTACATGATATGTAGAAATTGGAGTATTTTTGGATTTTATGCAGATTTTACTCCAGTTTCAGTTTTTGCTGCAAGTATAGTGCTTTTTATGCAGAAACACCCTTCTGAGCAAGACTCATTGCTGCGCCATGAGCTCTGATGGTTTTTGATCAAATTCCATCATCTTGAGGGTCAAAATTGCGATTTATTGTTTTTCTGCAGCACCCTATCTTGCATGTTTTGGGTTGTTCAAGTATATGCTTTAACTTGCTTTTCTTTCTATGCTTGGACAAGCCCCTATCTGTGCTCTTCTACTCTCCTTATATAACTTTTGTTATCTTCTTTCTCTTAACAAGTGGTGTTTCTTAGTTTCTTCATACCCCCACCTTTTTGAAATGACAAAGGGGGAGAAAGATATGTCTTCTTTTGACAACAGGGAGAAGGCATGTCTTACATGAAGCAAAGAAGCGTGTCCATGTAAAGGGGAGAAGGTAAATGGGAGAAGGCATATATGTGTAGAACATATATGAGTAGAAGACATAGTTTCTATAAATGTTATGAAAGCTAACCATGCAGGAGAAATAGCATCAATTGAGGGGGAGTATGAAAACTCCACTAGCATCAATTGAGGGGGAGCATATGAACTCAATTCTACTGAAACCCCTAGGTTTCTCCGAAGGTATGATTTTACTTACAAGCTTTCAATACATTTATGGAATGGTTTGTCATCTTCAAAAAGGGGGAGAATGTTGACTCAAGGTCAATTAGGTCAATGTTGACTCACGTCTAAATTGACTAAACCCTTGTTTTGATGATGACTAACCATTCCACATATTGGTGTCTAATGCTTCTACATTGAGTGATTTCAGATTAGGTTTAGACACACTCCAAATGCCCTAACTTGCGCATATCAAATTGGAGAAAAGACAAGTCAAAATAGCTACAAGTGTGCAATTTGGGATCTCTATGTAAATGACCTTAGAATTGCTTTGTAATCACTTGTAATGATTGTATGACTTGTAATTAAGCTTAGAAAAATTATTGGGACACAAAAATCCATCATTTGTACAGTTTTACGAAAATTCCAAAATACCCATAACAGGGATTTGGTCGGCCGAATTCCAAACTCGGTCGATCCATATATTCTGGAATTTTCTGGGCAATCGGCCGAGTTACCAACTCAGCCGATCCCTGGTCGGTCGAGTTCCTATGGTGGGAAACTCGGCCGATCCACTGATCGGTCCAAGTTGAAAGTCGACCGATCGGCCGAGTTTCTCCAAGGGAACTCGGCCGACAGTCTATCTTTCAGACTTGTCGTTTAGTGGTTCGGCCGAGTTGCCTTTATTGAAACTCGGCCGATCAGACTGTACTGGAATGCAGAAAAAGCAAATCCAACCGTTGGAGACTTTGTTGGGACCCAAAATAGATCCGTTGCAACTTGTAAAACGGCTATTTTTCGTTCCTAAGTGTTCCCAAAGGCTAAGAGGCATCCCCAACTATAAATAGGACCCCTTGGGCTTCATTCCAAGGTTGAGCATTCACTATGAAGGTTCCTATTCTATAGTTGAGTGATCCTACAGCCTCCTCTCTCTCTCTAAGCTTAATCACTTGCTACATCCATTAGAGTGAGTAGGAAATCTGTAAGAGAGCTAGTCATATATGTATATCTTGTGAGGCTCTCACTTCCACCACCTCCCTTCTATCATTCCTATCTTGAAGATGAAGGTTCTCTCTCTTGTCCAAGAGAGGTGAAGAAGAACAAGGGAAGGAGTCCCTTGGTGAAGATCAAGGCTGAAGACTTGGAGCTAGAGTGGGTAAGTCCTTGGAGAAGGCAGAAGACTCAAGCTCAAGTGGGTAAGACCTTGGTGGAAAGCTTCTCCGAGTGAAGGTGAAGTCAAAGGCGGAAGATCCAAGAAGAGTGGGTAATTCCTGCAAGGCCGAAGACTTGTGCAAGAGTGGGTAAGTCCTTGGAGAAGGCCGAAGACTCTTGCAAAGTGGGTAAGTCCTTGGTAAGGTTGAAGACTCTTTGTATTGGATAGGTAAGTCCTTTGTTGGGTCATGTATTGTATGTCTTATTAATGAATATAAGAGTGCAATTGGTTGAAGTCCTAGAGGTTGACCTCTCTAGGCAAGTGGACTGACACACTTCTAGTTTGAAGTGTGGAACCACTCTAAATAGCTTGTCTAATTTGGTGCATGTTCAATCTCTCTTATCCTTGCTATGCATGATTTAGTTGCACTCAAATTACCTATTTAGCAACCTTATCTTGTCATATAATTTGAAGGTTTAATGAATTTTGTTTAAGTGCTTTCAGCTCTATTCACCCCCCCTCTAGAGCACCTAAGTCACCCATCTAGGATCCAACAAGTGGTATCAGAGCAGGTCTTCTCCAAGCATACTTCCACAAGTAGGAGAATATGGGTGATTATGAAGATGGGCAACCTTCAAAGAGAGCAATAGAAGGAAACAAGAGTGAAAAAGGGATCACAAAGGCTCCATCAACATATGAAAGCACTAGTGGAAGATCTAGTGAATGTGAAGATGGAAGATGCCATTGCGCCCTCATGACAAGCTCAACTAAAGATTTAAATGAGGTAAATTCAAGTGTTGAGATTCAAACAAATGCTTATCTTAGTCAACTAAATGCTCTTAAATTTGCGAATTCTAGCTTGCTTGATAAGATTAAGTTTTTAGAATCTCAACCTTCTATGACTACTTCATATATAGAGTTTGCTACTACTATTGTTTCTCTCTCTATTGTTTCTTAAGCTCTTAAATGTGCTTATGAGAGTCAAGAGCTTACTTTACAAGGAATAGAATGTGTAGATAAAGTTTATCCTTCAAAGATTACTTGTCTTGTATATGAACTTGCTTCCTTGCATAGTAGTGTAATTGCTCTTGAGCCTCATACTATCTTCTCTTATAGAGAGAAAGTTTTTAATGCTCTATCTTGTGATAAAGATTCTCATATGACTAAAGATGTTTGCTTAGAAATGTATCTTGTGCATACTAGAGATGATATGAATCTATTGTGTTTTACCTTTACTTCTCTTATGCATAACAATCATAGTTTGAGATCTTCTTTGCAAAGATTTTTTGGTGATAAAAAGAATCTTAATCAAATCCTAGACCATACTGCCAAACAAATGGGTAGAGATGGCATTGGACTTGATTGTAGCCAAAGGAACAACAAAGACAAAGGACCTTCAATTTTTAATGAAGAATCCTCCAGTTCCAAGGCTACGGGCACTTGTAACTATTGCAATGAATTTGGTCATTATTCTACTTGTTGTCCTTTTAGGAAAGCACCCAAGAGCAATAGGACTTGGGTTGCTAAACTAACCCCTCCGGACCCAAAAACATGATTGGGGACCATTTCATCTTTCTTCTTGTAGGTACTTGCAAATGGATTGACTTGAGGTATTGAATTGCAAATTGACTTGTCAATCCACATGAAAGAAGAAAGGTGAGATGTGTAGAGGGTGACAACAAGTGGAAAAGCAATGGTAAGCACAAAGGTAAAGGTTTTATTGCTTATAACTATTTCTAACTTGTTTTGTCAAGTTAGTGTGCACTATACATATGGTTTTTGAGTCAAAAGTGGCATTTTGTGTTTCTTTTCACAGTCTTGCTCAAAAACTGTTTCTAATGCTTCTATAGTGCATTACTAACTTGCTTAGACATGTTTGGATATGGTTTGTATATTTTAGCATGCCTTTAAATATGTTTTTATGAAAAATATGTGCTTTTTCTACAACAGTTTTGTCGGCCGAGTTTTGTCCTGTCTAAACTCGACCGATAGGCACCAATGGGTGTTGCCAACAGCTGCGATCGGCCGAGTTGCCAATACACAGAACTCGACCGAAAACACTATTCACAGAGTATACAGTTGTCTTATTGAATGAGAATTTCCCTCTCAACTAGATTTTCTCAACCAATAGCCTTATTCTTTGGCACTCCATTTGGTACCTTTATATATGCATATTGCCATGTTCTAAATTTCCTATCTTGCTTACAACTCTATCTCTCTAATTGCTCTAAATTGGTATATCTATATCTTGCAATTTCTTGCTTTGAGTTGTTTTGCAGGTTTTGATGATGATCTCTTTGGATCTCTTGGTTGTGTCTAAAATCGCTTCCGTTGTACTCTAACTTGCTACATCTATCTAGGTGTATATCTTGTTTTGATACAACCTTGAGGTTCATAGGGGTAATCATCTTATGGTAAGAATGCATATCTAGTGAGTTATATCCTCTCATGCTTCTAAATTTGCATATCTCTTTGTTTGGATATATCTCTAAATCTACTCATAGCTTGATCTTTATCTTGTGTATCTCTTGCTATGATCTAGATCCTACTAGTAGTCCTAACTTGTGATACCATCTACTAGTAGTTCATATACATGTAGTTCTAACCTTGTTTACAAAGTGCCATCTTTGATCATCTATATGTTATGCTTGTATCTTATCTCATACATGCTCAAGATTGTTCCTTAAATTGCATATCTACTATCTTGAGTTGCTTGCATAACATTGTGATGCAGGGTACATAGATCTACATGATATGTAGAAATTGGAGTATTTTTGGATTTTATGCAGATTTTACTCCAGTTTCAGTTTTTGCTGCAAGTATAGTGCTTTTTATGCAGAAACACCCTTCTGAGCAAGACTCATTGCTGCGCCATGAGCTCTGATGGTTTTTGATCAAATTCCATCATCTTGAGGGTCAAAATTGCGATTTATTGTTTTTCTGCAGCACCCTATCTTGCATGTTTTGGGTTGTTCAAGTATATGCTTTAACTTGCTTTTCTTTCTATGCTTGGACAAGCCCCTATCTGTGCTCTTCTACTCTCCTTATATAACTTTTGTTATCTTCTTTCTCTTAACAAGTGGTGTTTCTTAGTTTCTTCATACCCCCACCTTTTTGAAATGACAAAGGGGGAGAAAGATATGTCTTCTTTTGACAACAGGGAGAAGGCATGTCTTACATGAAGCAAAGAAGCGTGTCCATGTAAAGGGGAGAAGGTAAATGGGAGAAGGCATATATGTGTAGAACATATATGAGTAGAAGACATAGTTTCTATAAATGTTATGAAAGCTAACCATGCAGGAGAAATAGCATCAATTGAGGGGGAGTATGAAAACTCCACTAGCATCAATTGAGGGGGAGCATATGAACTCAATTCTACTGAAACCCCTAGGTTTCTCCGAAGGTATGATTTTACTTACAAGCTTTCAATACATTTATGGAATGGTTTGTCATCTTCAAAAAGGGGGAGAATGTTGACTCAAGGTCAATTAGGTCAATGTTGACTCACGTCTAAATTGACTAAACCCTTGTTTTGATGATGACTAACCATTCCACATATTGGTGTCTAATGCTTCTACATTGAGTGATTTCAGATTAGGTTTAGACACACTCCAAATGCCCTAACTTGCGCATATCAAATTGGAGAAAAGACAAGTCAAAATAGCTACAAGTGTGCAATTTGGGATCTCTATGTAAATGACCTTAGAATTGCTTTGTAATCACTTGTAATGATTGTATGACTTGTAATTAAGCTTAGAAAAATTATTGGGACACAAAAATCCATCATTTGTACAGTTTTACGAAAAT
Organism: Alisma plantago-aquatica; assembly: GCA_963693085.1. NCBI lineage: Eukaryota > Viridiplantae > Streptophyta > Magnoliopsida > Alismatales > Alismataceae > Alisma > Alisma plantago-aquatica. The sequence continues at coordinate 192,033,346 of OY856413.1, read as the reverse complement.
TCCAAAATACCCATAACAGGGATTTGGTCGGCCGAATTCCAAACTCGGCCGATCCATATATTCTGGAATTTTCTGGGCAATCGGCCGAGTTACCAACTCAGCCGATCCCTGGTCGGTCGAGTTCCTATGGTGGGAAACTCGGCCGATCCACTGATCGGTCCAAGTTGAAAGTCGACCGATCGGCCGAGTTTCTCCAAGGGAACTCGGCCGACAGTCTATCTTTCAGACTTGTCGTTTAGTGGTTCGGCCGAGTTGCCTTTATTGAAACTCGGCCGATCAGACTGTACTGGAATGCAGAAAAAGCAAATCCAACCGTTGGAGACTTTGTTGGGACCCAAAATAGATCCGTTGCAACTTGTAAAACGGCTATTTTTCGTTCCTAAGTGTTCCCAAAGGCTAAGAGGCATCCCCAACTATAAATAGGACCCCTTGGGCTTCATTCCAAGGTTGAGCATTCACTATGAAGGTTCCTATTCTATAGTTGAGTGATCCTACAGCCTCCTCTCTCTCTCTAAGCTTAATCACTTGCTACATCCATTAGAGTGAGTAGGAAATCTGTAAGAGAGCTAGTCATATATGTATATCTTGTGAGGCTCTCACTTCCACCACCTCCCTTCTATCATTCCTATCTTGAAGATGAAGGTTCTCTCTCTTGTCCAAGAGAGGTGAAGAAGAACAAGGGAAGGAGTCCCTTGGTGAAGATCAAGGCTGAAGACTTGGAGCTAGAGTGGGTAAGTCCTTGGAGAAGGCAGAAGACTCAAGCTCAAGTGGGTAAGACCTTGGTGGAAAGCTTCTCCGAGTGAAGGTGAAGTCAAAGGCGGAAGATCCAAGAAGAGTGGGTAATTCCTGCAAGGCCGAAGACTTGTGCAAGAGTGGGTAAGTCCTTGGAGAAGGCCGAAGACTCTTGCAAAGTGGGTAAGTCCTTGGTAAGGTTGAAGACTCTTTGTATTGGATAGGTAAGTCCTTTGTTGGGTCATGTATTGTATGTCTTATTAATGAATATAAGAGTGCAATTGGTTGAAGTCCTAGAGGTTGACCTCTCTAGGCAAGTGGACTGACACACTTCTAGTTTGAAGTGTGGAACCACTCTAAATAGCTTGTCTAATTTGGTGCATGTTCAATCTCTCTTATCCTTGCTATGCATGATTTAGTTGCACTCAAATTACCTATTTAGCAACCTTATCTTGTCATATAATTTGAAGGTTTAATGAATTTTGTTTAAGTGCTTTCAGCTCTATTCACCCCCCCTCTAGAGCACCTAAGTCACCCATCTAGGATCCAACAAGTGGTATCAGAGCAGGTCTTCTCCAAGCATACTTCCACAAGTAGGAGAATATGGGTGATTATGAAGATGGGCAACCTTCAAAGAGAGCAATAGAAGGAAACAAGAGTGAAAAAGGGATCACAAAGGCTCCATCAACATATGAAAGCACTAGTGGAAGATCTAGTGAATGTGAAGATGGAAGATGCCATTGCGCCCTCATGACAAGCTCAACTAAAGATTTAAATGAGGTAAATTCAAGTGTTGAGATTCAAACAAATGCTTATCTTAGTCAACTAAATGCTCTTAAATTTGCGAATTCTAGCTTGCTTGATAAGATTAAGTTTTTAGAATCTCAACCTTCTATGACTACTTCATATATAGAGTTTGCTACTACTATTGTTTCTCTCTCTATTGTTTCTTAAGCTCTTAAATGTGCTTATGAGAGTCAAGAGCTTACTTTACAAGGAATAGAATGTGTAGATAAAGTTTATCCTTCAAAGATTACTTGTCTTGTATATGAACTTGCTTCCTTGCATAGTAGTGTAATTGCTCTTGAGCCTCATACTATCTTCTCTTATAGAGAGAAAGTTTTTAATGCTCTATCTTGTGATAAAGATTCTCATATGACTAAAGATGTTTGCTTAGAAATGTATCTTGTGCATACTAGAGATGATATGAATCTATTGTGTTTTACCTTTACTTCTCTTATGCATAACAATCATAGTTTGAGATCTTCTTTGCAAAGATTTTTTGGTGATAAAAAGAATCTTAATCAAATCCTAGACCATACTGCCAAACAAATGGGTAGAGATGGCATTGGACTTGATTGTAGCCAAAGGAACAACAAAGACAAAGGACCTTCAATTTTTAATGAAGAATCCTCCAGTTCCAAGGCTACGGGCACTTGTAACTATTGCAATGAATTTGGTCATTATTCTACTTGTTGTCCTTTTAGGAAAGCACCCAAGAGCAATAGGACTTGGGTTGCTAAACTAACCCCTCCGGACCCAAAAACATGATTGGGGACCATTTCATCTTTCTTCTTGTAGGTACTTGCAAATGGATTGACTTGAGGTATTGAATTGCAAATTGACTTGTCAATCCACATGAAAGAAGAAAGGTGAGATGTGTAGAGGGTGACAACAAGTGGAAAAGCAATGGTAAGCACAAAGGTAAAGGTTTTATTGCTTATAACTATTTCTAACTTGTTTTGTCAAGTTAGTGTGCACTATACATATGGTTTTTGAGTCAAAAGTGGCATTTTGTGTTTCTTTTCACAGTCTTGCTCAAAAACTGTTTCTAATGCTTCTATAGTGCATTACTAACTTGCTTAGACATGTTTGGATATGGTTTGTATATTTTAGCATGCCTTTAAATATGTTTTTATGAAAAATATGTGCTTTTTCTACAACAGTTTTGTCGGCCGAGTTTTGTCCTGTCTAAACTCGACCGATAGGCACCAATGGGTGTTGCCAACAGCTGCGATCGGCCGAGTTGCCAATACACAGAACTCGACCGAAAACACTATTCACAGAGTATACAGTTGTCTTATTGAATGAGAATTTCCCTCTCAACTAGATTTTCTCAACCAATAGCCTTATTCTTTGGCACTCCATTTGGTACCTTTATATATGCATATTGCCATGTTCTAAATTTCCTATCTTGCTTACAACTCTATCTCTCTAATTGCTCTAAATTGGTATATCTATATCTTGCAATTTCTTGCTTTGAGTTGTTTTGCAGGTTTTGATGATGATCTCTTTGGATCTCTTGGTTGTGTCTAAAATCGCTTCCGTTGTACTCTAACTTGCTACATCTATCTAGGTGTATATCTTGTTTTGATACAACCTTGAGGTTCATAGGGGTAATCATCTTATGGTAAGAATGCATATCTAGTGAGTTATATCCTCTCATGCTTCTAAATTTGCATATCTCTTTGTTTGGATATATCTCTAAATCTACTCATAGCTTGATCTTTATCTTGTGTATCTCTTGCTATGATCTAGATCCTACTAGTAGTCCTAACTTGTGATACCATCTACTAGTAGTTCATATACATGTAGTTCTAACCTTGTTTACAAAGTGCCATCTTTGATCATCTATATGTTATGCTTGTATCTTATCTCATACATGCTCAAGATTGTTCCTTAAATTGCATATCTACTATCTTGAGTTGCTTGCATAACATTGTGATGCAGGGTACATAGATCTACATGATATGTAGAAATTGGAGTATTTTTGGATTTTATGCAGATTTTACTCCAGTTTCAGTTTTTGCTGCAAGTATAGTGCTTTTTATGCAGAAACACCCTTCTGAGCAAGACTCATTGCTGCGCCATGAGCTCTGATGGTTTTTGATCAAATTCCATCATCTTGAGGGTCAAAATTGCGATTTATTGTTTTTCTGCAGCACCCTATCTTGCATGTTTTGGGTTGTTCAAGTATATGCTTTAACTTGCTTTTCTTTCTATGCTTGGACAAGCCCCTATCTGTGCTCTTCTACTCTCCTTATATAACTTTTGTTATCTTCTTTCTCTTAACAAGTGGTGTTTCTTAGTTTCTTCATACCCCCACCTTTTTGAAATGACAAAGGGGGAGAAAGATATGTCTTCTTTTGACAACAGGGAGAAGGCATGTCTTACATGAAGCAAAGAAGCGTGTCCATGTAAAGGGGAGAAGGTAAATGGGAGAAGGCATATATGTGTAGAACATATATGAGTAGAAGACATAGTTTCTATAAATGTTATGAAAGCTAACCATGCAGGAGAAATAGCATCAATTGAGGGGGAGTATGAAAACTCCACTAGCATCAATTGAGGGGGAGCATATGAACTCAATTCTACTGAAACCCCTAGGTTTCTCCGAAGGTATGATTTTACTTACAAGCTTTCAATACATTTATGGAATGGTTTGTCATCTTCAAAAAGGGGGAGAATGTTGACTCAAGGTCAATTAGGTCAATGTTGACTCACGTCTAAATTGACTAAACCCTTGTTTTGATGATGACTAACCATTCCACATATTGGTGTCTAATGCTTCTACATTGAGTGATTTCAGATTAGGTTTAGACACACTCCAAATGCCCTAACTTGCGCATATCAAATTGGAGAAAAGACAAGTCAAAATAGCTACAAGTGTGCAATTTGGGATCTCTATGTAAATGACCTTAGAATTGCTTTGTAATCACTTGTAATGATTGTATGACTTGTAATTAAGCTTAGAAAAATTATTGGGACACAAAAATCCATCATTTGTACAGTTTTACGAAAATTCCAAAATACCCATAACAGGGATTTGGTCGGCCGAATTCCAAACTCGGCCGATCCATATATTCTGGAATTTTCTGGGCAATCGGCCGAGTTACCAACTCAGCCGATCCCTGGTCGGTCGAGTTCCTATGGTGGGAAACTCGGCCGATCCACTGATCGGTCCAAGTTGAAAGTCGACCGATCGGCCGAGTTTCTCCAAGGGAACTCGGCCGACAGTCTATCTTTCAGACTTGTCGTTTAGTGGTTCGGCCGAGTTGCCTTTATTGAAACTCGGCCGATCAGACTGTACTGGAATGCAGAAAAAGCAAATCCAACCGTTGGAGACTTTGTTGGGACCCAAAATAGATCCGTTGCAACTTGTAAAACGGCTATTTTTCGTTCCTAAGTGTTCCCAAAGGCTAAGAGGCATCCCCAACTATAAATAGGACCCCTTGGGCTTCATTCCAAGGTTGAGCATTCACTATGAAGGTTCCTATTCTATAGTTGAGTGATCCTACAGCCTCCTCTCTCTCTCTAAGCTTAATCACTTGCTACATCCATTAGAGTGAGTAGGAAATCTGTAAGAGAGCTAGTCATATATGTATATCTTGTGAGGCTCTCACTTCCACCACCTCCCTTCTATCATTCCTATCTTGAAGATGAAGGTTCTCTCTCTTGTCCAAGAGAGGTGAAGAAGAACAAGGGAAGGAGTCCCTTGGTGAAGATCAAGGCTGAAGACTTGGAGCTAGAGTGGGTAAGTCCTTGGAGAAGGCAGAAGACTCAAGCTCAAGTGGGTAAGACCTTGGTGGAAAGCTTCTCCGAGTGAAGGTGAAGTCAAAGGCGGAAGATCCAAGAAGAGTGGGTAATTCCTGCAAGGCCGAAGACTTGTGCAAGAGTGGGTAAGTCCTTGGAGAAGGCCGAAGACTCTTGCAAAGTGGGTAAGTCCTTGGTAAGGTTGAAGACTCTTTGTATTGGATAGGTAAGTCCTTTGTTGGGTCATGTATTGTATGTCTTATTAATGAATATAAGAGTGCAATTGGTTGAAGTCCTAGAGGTTGACCTCTCTAGGCAAGTGGACTGACACACTTCTAGTTTGAAGTGTGGAACCACTCTAAATAGCTTGTCTAATTTGGTGCATGTTCAATCTCTCTTATCCTTGCTATGCATGATTTAGTTGCACTCAAATTACCTATTTAGCAACCTTATCTTGTCATATAATTTGAAGGTTTAATGAATTTTGTTTAAGTGCTTTCAGCTCTATTCACCCCCCCTCTAGAGCACCTAAGTCACCCATCTAGGATCCAACAAGTGGTATCAGAGCAGGTCTTCTCCAAGCATACTTCCACAAGTAGGAGAATATGGGTGATTATGAAGATGGGCAACCTTCAAAGAGAGCAATAGAAGGAAACAAGAGTGAAAAAGGGATCACAAAGGCTCCATCAACATATGAAAGCACTAGTGGAAGATCTAGTGAATGTGAAGATGGAAGATGCCATTGCGCCCTCATGACAAGCTCAACTAAAGATTTAAATGAGGTAAATTCAAGTGTTGAGATTCAAACAAATGCTTATCTTAGTCAACTAAATGCTCTTAAATTTGCGAATTCTAGCTTGCTTGATAAGATTAAGTTTTTAGAATCTCAACCTTCTATGACTACTTCATATATAGAGTTTGCTACTACTATTGTTTCTCTCTCTATTGTTTCTTAAGCTCTTAAATGTGCTTATGAGAGTCAAGAGCTTACTTTACAAGGAATAGAATGTGTAGATAAAGTTTATCCTTCAAAGATTACTTGTCTTGTATATGAACTTGCTTCCTTGCATAGTAGTGTAATTGCTCTTGAGCCTCATACTATCTTCTCTTATAGAGAGAAAGTTTTTAATGCTCTATCTTGTGATAAAGATTCTCATATGACTAAAGATGTTTGCTTAGAAATGTATCTTGTGCATACTAGAGATGATATGAATCTATTGTGTTTTACCTTTACTTCTCTTATGCATAACAATCATAGTTTGAGATCTTCTTTGCAAAGATTTTTTGGTGATAAAAAGAATCTTAATCAAATCCTAGACCATACTGCCAAACAAATGGGTAGAGATGGCATTGGACTTGATTGTAGCCAAAGGAACAACAAAGACAAAGGACCTTCAATTTTTAATGAAGAATCCTCCAGTTCCAAGGCTACGGGCACTTGTAACTATTGCAATGAATTTGGTCATTATTCTACTTGTTGTCCTTTTAGGAAAGCACCCAAGAGCAATAGGACTTGGGTTGCTAAACTAACCCCTCCGGACCCAAAAACATGATTGGGGACCATTTCATCTTTCTTCTTGTAGGTACTTGCAAATGGATTGACTTGAGGTATTGAATTGCAAATTGACTTGTCAATCCACATGAAAGAAGAAAGGTGAGATGTGTAGAGGGTGACAACAAGTGGAAAAGCAATGGTAAGCACAAAGGTAAAGGTTTTATTGCTTATAACTATTTCTAACTTGTTTTGTCAAGTTAGTGTGCACTATACATATGGTTTTTGAGTCAAAAGTGGCATTTTGTGTTTCTTTTCACAGTCTTGCTCAAAAACTGTTTCTAATGCTTCTATAGTGCATTACTAACTTGCTTAGACATGTTTGGATATGGTTTGTATATTTTAGCATGCCTTTAAATATGTTTTTATGAAAAATATGTGCTTTTTCTACAACAGTTTTGTCGGCCGAGTTTTGTCCTGTCTAAACTCGACCGATAGGCACCAATGGGTGTTGCCAACAGCTGCGATCGGCCGAGTTGCCAATACACAGAACTCGACCGAAAACACTATTCACAGAGTATACAGTTGTCTTATTGAATGAGAATTTCCCTCTCAACTAGATTTTCTCAACCAATAGCCTTATTCTTTGGCACTCCATTTGGTACCTTTATATATGCATATTGCCATGTTCTAAATTTCCTATCTTGCTTACAACTCTATCTCTCTAATTGCTCTAAATTGGTATATCTATATCTTGCAATTTCTTGCTTTGAGTTGTTTTGCAGGTTTTGATGATGATCTCTTTGGATCTCTTGGTTGTGTCTAAAATCGCTTCCGTTGTACTCTAACTTGCTACATCTATCTAGGTGTATATCTTGTTTTGATACAACCTTGAGGTTCATAGGGGTAATCATCTTATGGTAAGAATGCATATCTAGTGAGTTATATCCTCTCATGCTTCTAAATTTGCATATCTCTTTGTTTGGATATATCTCTAAATCTACTCATAGCTTGATCTTTATCTTGTGTATCTCTTGCTATGATCTAGATCCTACTAGTAGTCCTAACTTGTGATACCATCTACTAGTAGTTCATATACATGTAGTTCTAACCTTGTTTACAAAGTGCCATCTTTGATCATCTATATGTTATGCTTGTATCTTATCTCATACATGCTCAAGATTGTTCCTTAAATTGCATATCTACTATCTTGAGTTGCTTGCATAACATTGTGATGCAGGGTACATAGATCTACATGATATGTAGAAATTGGAGTATTTTTGGATTTTATGCAGATTTTACTCCAGTTTCAGTTTTTGCTGCAAGTATAGTGCTTTTTATGCAGAAACACCCTTCTGAGCAAGACTCATTGCTGCGCCATGAGCTCTGATGGTTTTTGATCAAATTCCATCATCTTGAGGGTCAAAATTGCGATTTATTGTTTTTCTGCAGCACCCTATCTTGCATGTTTTGGGTTGTTCAAGTATATGCTTTAACTTGCTTTTCTTTCTATGCTTGGACAAGCCCCTATCTGTGCTCTTCTACTCTCCTTATATAACTTTTGTTATCTTCTTTCTCTTAACAAGTGGTGTTTCTTAGTTTCTTCATACCCCCACCTTTTTGAAATGACAAAGGGGGAGAAAGATATGTCTTCTTTTGACAACAGGGAGAAGGCATGTCTTACATGAAGCAAAGAAGCGTGTCCATGTAAAGGGGAGAAGGTAAATGGGAGAAGGCATATATGTGTAGAACATATATGAGTAGAAGACATAGTTTCTATAAATGTTATGAAAGCTAACCATGCAGGAGAAATAGCATCAATTGAGGGGGAGTATGAAAACTCCACTAGCATCAATTGAGGGGGAGCATATGAACTCAATTCTACTGAAACCCCTAGGTTTCTCCGAAGGTATGATTTTACTTACAAGCTTTCAATACATTTATGGAATGGTTTGTCATCTTCAAAAAGGGGGAGAATGTTGACTCAAGGTCAATTAGGTCAATGTTGACTCACGTCTAAATTGACTAAACCCTTGTTTTGATGATGACTAACCATTCCACATATTGGTGTCTAATGCTTCTACATTGAGTGATTTCAGATTAGGTTTAGACACACTCCAAATGCCCTAACTTGCGCATATCAAATTGGAGAAAAGACAAGTCAAAATAGCTACAAGTGTGCAATTTGGGATCTCTATGTAAATGACCTTAGAATTGCTTTGTAATCACTTGTAATGATTGTATGACTTGTAATTAAGCTTAGAAAAATTATTGGGACACAAAAATCCATCATTTGTACAGTTTTACGAAAATTCCAAAATACCCATAACAGGGATTTGGTCGGCCGAATTCCAAACTCGGCCGATCCATATATTCTGGAATTTTCTGGGCAATCGGCCGAGTTACCAACTCAGCCGATCCCTGGTCGGTCGAGTTCCTATGGTGGGAAACTCGGCCGATCCACTGATCGGTCCAAGTTGAAAGTCGACCGATCGGCCGAGTTTCTCCAAGGGAACTCGGCCGACAGTCTATCTTTCAGACTTGTCGTTTAGTGGTTCGGCCGAGTTGCCTTTATTGAAACTCGGCCGATCAGACTGTACTGGAATGCAGAAAAAGCAAATCCAACCGTTGGAGACTTTGTTGGGACCCAAAATAGATCCGTTGCAACTTGTAAAACGGCTATTTTTCGTTCCTAAGTGTTCCCAAAGGCTAAGAGGCATCCCCAACTATAAATAGGACCCCTTGGGCTTCATTCCAAGGTTGAGCATTCACTATGAAGGTTCCTATTCTATAGTTGAGTGATCCTACAGCCTCCTCTCTCTCTCTAAGCTTAATCACTTGCTACATCCATTAGAGTGAGTAGGAAATCTGTAAGAGAGCTAGTCATATATGTATATCTTGTGAGGCTCTCACTTCCACCACCTCCCTTCTATCATTCCTATCTTGAAGATGAAGGTTCTCTCTCTTGTCCAAGAGAGGTGAAGAAGAACAAGGGAAGGAGTCCCTTGGTGAAGATCAAGGCTGAAGACTTGGAGCTAGAGTGGGTAAGTCCTTGGAGAAGGCAGAAGACTCAAGCTCAAGTGGGTAAGACCTTGGTGGAAAGCTTCTCCGAGTGAAGGTGAAGTCAAAGGCGGAAGATCCAAGAAGAGTGGGTAATTCCTGCAAGGCCGAAGACTTGTGCAAGAGTGGGTAAGTCCTTGGAGAAGGCCGAAGACTCTTGCAAAGTGGGTAAGTCCTTGGTAAGGTTGAAGACTCTTTGTATTGGATAGGTAAGTCCTTTGTTGGGTCATGTATTGTATGTCTTATTAATGAATATAAGAGTGCAATTGGTTGAAGTCCTAGAGGTTGACCTCTCTAGGCAAGTGGACTGACACACTTCTAGTTTGAAGTGTGGAACCACTCTAAATAGCTTGTCTAATTTGGTGCATGTTCAATCTCTCTTATCCTTGCTATGCATGATTTAGTTGCACTCAAATTACCTATTTAGCAACCTTATCTTGTCATATAATTTGAAGGTTTAATGAATTTTGTTTAAGTGCTTTCAGCTCTATTCACCCCCCCTCTAGAGCACCTAAGTCACCCATCTAGGATCCAACAAGTGGTATCAGAGCAGGTCTTCTCCAAGCATACTTCCACAAGTAGGAGAATATGGGTGATTATGAAGATGGGCAACCTTCAAAGAGAGCAATAGAAGGAAACAAGAGTGAAAAAGGGATCACAAAGGCTCCATCAACATATGAAAGCACTAGTGGAAGATCTAGTGAATGTGAAGATGGAAGATGCCATTGCGCCCTCATGACAAGCTCAACTAAAGATTTAAATGAGGTAAATTCAAGTGTTGAGATTCAAACAAATGCTTATCTTAGTCAACTAAATGCTCTTAAATTTGCGAATTCTAGCTTGCTTGATAAGATTAAGTTTTTAGAATCTCAACCTTCTATGACTACTTCATATATAGAGTTTGCTACTACTATTGTTTCTCTCTCTATTGTTTCTTAAGCTCTTAAATGTGCTTATGAGAGTCAAGAGCTTACTTTACAAGGAATAGAATGTGTAGATAAAGTTTATCCTTCAAAGATTACTTGTCTTGTATATGAACTTGCTTCCTTGCATAGTAGTGTAATTGCTCTTGAGCCTCATACTATCTTCTCTTATAGAGAGAAAGTTTTTAATGCTCTATCTTGTGATAAAGATTCTCATATGACTAAAGATGTTTGCTTAGAAATGTATCTTGTGCATACTAGAGATGATATGAATCTATTGTGTTTTACCTTTACTTCTCTTATGCATAACAATCATAGTTTGAGATCTTCTTTGCAAAGATTTTTTGGTGATAAAAAGAATCTTAATCAAATCCTAGACCATACTGCCAAACAAATGGGTAGAGATGGCATTGGACTTGATTGTAGCCAAAGGAACAACAAAGACAAAGGACCTTCAATTTTTAATGAAGAATCCTCCAGTTCCAAGGCTACGGGCACTTGTAACTATTGCAATGAATTTGGTCATTATTCTACTTGTTGTCCTTTTAGGAAAGCACCCAAGAGCAATAGGACTTGGGTTGCTAAACTAACCCCTCCGGACCCAAAAACATGATTGGGGACCATTTCATCTTTCTTCTTGTAGGTACTTGCAAATGGATTGACTTGAGGTATTGAATTGCAAATTGACTTGTCAATCCACATGAAAGAAGAAAGGTGAGATGTGTAGAGGGTGACAACAAGTGGAAAAGCAATGGTAAGCACAAAGGTAAAGGTTTTATTGCTTATAACTATTTCTAACTTGTTTTGTCAAGTTAGTGTGCACTATACATATGGTTTTTGAGTCAAAAGTGGCATTTTGTGTTTCTTTTCACAGTCTTGCTCAAAAACTGTTTCTAATGCTTCTATAGTGCATTACTAACTTGCTTAGACATGTTTGGATATGGTTTGTATATTTTAGCATGCCTTTAAATATGTTTTTATGAAAAATATGTGCTTTTTCTACAACAGTTTTGTCGGCCGAGTTTTGTCCTGTCTAAACTCGACCGATAGGCACCAATGGGTGTTGCCAACAGCTGCGATCGGCCGAGTTGCCAATACACAGAACTCGACCGAAAACACTATTCACAGAGTATACAGTTGTCTTATTGAATGAGAATTTCCCTCTCAACTAGATTTTCTCAACCAATAGCCTTATTCTTTGGCACTCCATTTGGTACCTTTATATATGCATATTGCCATGTTCTAAATTTCCTATCTTGCTTACAACTCTATCTCTCTAATTGCTCTAAATTGGTATATCTATATCTTGCAATTTCTTGCTTTGAGTTGTTTTGCAGGTTTTGATGATGATCTCTTTGGATCTCTTGGTTGTGTCTAAAATCGCTTCCGTTGTACTCTAACTTGCTACATCTATCTAGGTGTATATCTTGTTTTGATACAACCTTGAGGTTCATAGGGGTAATCATCTTATGGTAAGAATGCATATCTAGTGAGTTATATCCTCTCATGCTTCTAAATTTGCATATCTCTTTGTTTGGATATATCTCTAAATCTACTCATAGCTTGATCTTTATCTTGTGTATCTCTTGCTATGATCTAGATCCTACTAGTAGTCCTAACTTGTGATACCATCTACTAGTAGTTCATATACATGTAGTTCTAACCTTGTTTACAAAGTGCCATCTTTGATCATCTATATGTTATGCTTGTATCTTATCTCATACATGCTCAAGATTGTTCCTTAAATTGCATATCTACTATCTTGAGTTGCTTGCATAACATTGTGATGCAGGGTACATAGATCTACATGATATGTAGAAATTGGAGTATTTTTGGATTTTATGCAGATTTTACTCCAGTTTCAGTTTTTGCTGCAAGTATAGTGCTTTTTATGCAGAAACACCCTTCTGAGCAAGACTCATTGCTGCGCCATGAGCTCTGATGGTTTTTGATCAAATTCCATCATCTTGAGGGTCAAAATTGCGATTTATTGTTTTTCTGCAGCACCCTATCTTGCATGTTTTGGGTTGTTCAAGTATATGCTTTAACTTGCTTTTCTTTCTATGCTTGGACAAGCCCCTATCTGTGCTCTTCTACTCTCCTTATATAACTTTTGTTATCTTCTTTCTCTTAACAAGTGGTGTTTCTTAGTTTCTTCATACCCCCACCTTTTTGAAATGACAAAGGGGGAGAAAGATATGTCTTCTTTTGACAACAGGGAGAAGGCATGTCTTACATGAAGCAAAGAAGCGTGTCCATGTAAAGGGGAGAAGGTAAATGGGAGAAGGCATATATGTGTAGAACATATATGAGTAGAAGACATAGTTTCTATAAATGTTATGAAAGCTAACCATGCAGGAGAAATAGCATCAATTGAGGGGGAGTATGAAAACTCCACTAGCATCAATTGAGGGGGAGCATATGAACTCAATTCTACTGAAACCCCTAGGTTTCTCCGAAGGTATGATTTTACTTACAAGCTTTCAATACATTTATGGAATGGTTTGTCATCTTCAAAAAGGGGGAGAATGTTGACTCAAGGTCAATTAGGTCAATGTTGACTCACGTCTAAATTGACTAAACCCTTGTTTTGATGATGACTAACCATTCCACATATTGGTGTCTAATGCTTCTACATTGAGTGATTTCAGATTAGGTTTAGACACACTCCAAATGCCCTAACTTGCGCATATCAAATTGGAGAAAAGACAAGTCAAAATAGCTACAAGTGTGCAATTTGGGATCTCTATGTAAATGACCTTAGAATTGCTTTGTAATCACTTGTAATGATTGTATGACTTGTAATTAAGCTTAGAAAAATTATTGGGACACAAAAATCCATCATTTGTACAGTTTTACGAAAATTCCAAAATACCCATAACAGGGATTTGGTCGGCCGAATTCCAAACTCGGCCGATCCATATATTCTGGAATTTTCTGGGCAATCGGCCGAGTTACCAACTCAGCCGATCCCTGGTCGGTCGAGTTCCTATGGTGGGAAACTCGGCCGATCCACTGATCGGTCCAAGTTGAAAGTCGACCGATCGGCCGAGTTTCTCCAAGGGAACTCGGCCGACAGTCTATCTTTCAGACTTGTCGTTTAGTGGTTCGGCCGAGTTGCCTTTATTGAAACTCGGCCGATCAGACTGTACTGGAATGCAGAAAAAGCAAATCCAACCGTTGGAGACTTTGTTGGGACCCAAAATAGATCCGTTGCAACTTGTAAAACGGCTATTTTTCGTTCCTAAGTGTTCCCAAAGGCTAAGAGGCATCCCCAACTATAAATAGGACCCCTTGGGCTTCATTCCAAGGTTGAGCATTCACTATGAAGGTTCCTATTCTATAGTTGAGTGATCCTACAGCCTCCTCTCTCTCTCTAAGCTTAATCACTTGCTACATCCATTAGAGTGAGTAGGAAATCTGTAAGAGAGCTAGTCATATATGTATATCTTGTGAGGCTCTCACTTCCACCACCTCCCTTCTATCATTCCTATCTTGAAGATGAAGGTTCTCTCTCTTGTCCAAGAGAGGTGAAGAAGAACAAGGGAAGGAGTCCCTTGGTGAAGATCAAGGCTGAAGACTTGGAGCTAGAGTGGGTAAGTCCTTGGAGAAGGCAGAAGACTCAAGCTCAAGTGGGTAAGACCTTGGTGGAAAGCTTCTCCGAGTGAAGGTGAAGTCAAAGGCGGAAGATCCAAGAAGAGTGGGTAATTCCTGCAAGGCCGAAGACTTGTGCAAGAGTGGGTAAGTCCTTGGAGAAGGCCGAAGACTCTTGCAAAGTGGGTAAGTCCTTGGTAAGGTTGAAGACTCTTTGTATTGGATAGGTAAGTCCTTTGTTGGGTCATGTATTGTATGTCTTATTAATGAATATAAGAGTGCAATTGGTTGAAGTCCTAGAGGTTGACCTCTCTAGGCAAGTGGACTGACACACTTCTAGTTTGAAGTGTGGAACCACTCTAAATAGCTTGTCTAATTTGGTGCATGTTCAATCTCTCTTATCCTTGCTATGCATGATTTAGTTGCACTCAAATTACCTATTTAGCAACCTTATCTTGTCATATAATTTGAAGGTTTAATGAATTTTGTTTAAGTGCTTTCAGCTCTATTCACCCCCCCTCTAGAGCACCTAAGTCACCCATCTAGGATCCAACAAGTGGTATCAGAGCAGGTCTTCTCCAAGCATACTTCCACAAGTAGGAGAATATGGGTGATTATGAAGATGGGCAACCTTCAAAGAGAGCAATAGAAGGAAACAAGAGTGAAAAAGGGATCACAAAGGCTCCATCAACATATGAAAGCACTAGTGGAAGATCTAGTGAATGTGAAGATGGAAGATGCCATTGCGCCCTCATGACAAGCTCAACTAAAGATTTAAATGAGGTAAATTCAAGTGTTGAGATTCAAACAAATGCTTATCTTAGTCAACTAAATGCTCTTAAATTTGCGAATTCTAGCTTGCTTGATAAGATTAAGTTTTTAGAATCTCAACCTTCTATGACTACTTCATATATAGAGTTTGCTACTACTATTGTTTCTCTCTCTATTGTTTCTTAAGCTCTTAAATGTGCTTATGAGAGTCAAGAGCTTACTTTACAAGGAATAGAATGTGTAGATAAAGTTTATCCTTCAAAGATTACTTGTCTTGTATATGAACTTGCTTCCTTGCATAGTAGTGTAATTGCTCTTGAGCCTCATACTATCTTCTCTTATAGAGAGAAAGTTTTTAATGCTCTATCTTGTGATAAAGATTCTCATATGACTAAAGATGTTTGCTTAGAAATGTATCTTGTGCATACTAGAGATGATATGAATCTATTGTGTTTTACCTTTACTTCTCTTATGCATAACAATCATAGTTTGAGATCTTCTTTGCAAAGATTTTTTGGTGATAAAAAGAATCTTAATCAAATCCTAGACCATACTGCCAAACAAATGGGTAGAGATGGCATTGGACTTGATTGTAGCCAAAGGAACAACAAAGACAAAGGACCTTCAATTTTTAATGAAGAATCCTCCAGTTCCAAGGCTACGGGCACTTGTAACTATTGCAATGAATTTGGTCATTATTCTACTTGTTGTCCTTTTAGGAAAGCACCCAAGAGCAATAGGACTTGGGTTGCTAAACTAACCCCTCCGGACCCAAAAACATGATTGGGGACCATTTCATCTTTCTTCTTGTAGGTACTTGCAAATGGATTGACTTGAGGTATTGAATTGCAAATTGACTTGTCAATCCACATGAAAGAAGAAAGGTGAGATGTGTAGAGGGTGACAACAAGTGGAAAAGCAATGGTAAGCACAAAGGTAAAGGTTTTATTGCTTATAACTATTTCTAACTTGTTTTGTCAAGTTAGTGTGCACTATACATATGGTTTTTGAGTCAAAAGTGGCATTTTGTGTTTCTTTTCACAGTCTTGCTCAAAAACTGTTTCTAATGCTTCTATAGTGCATTACTAACTTGCTTAGACATGTTTGGATATGGTTTGTATATTTTAGCATGCCTTTAAATATGTTTTTATGAAAAATATGTGCTTTTTCTACAACAGTTTTGTCGGCCGAGTTTTGTCCTGTCTAAACTCGACCGATAGGCACCAATGGGTGTTGCCAACAGCTGCGATCGGCCGAGTTGCCAATACACAGAACTCGACCGAAAACACTATTCACAGAGTATACAGTTGTCTTATTGAATGAGAATTTCCCTCTCAACTAGATTTTCTCAACCAATAGCCTTATTCTTTGGCACTCCATTTGGTACCTTTATATATGCATATTGCCATGTTCTAAATTTCCTATCTTGCTTACAACTCTATCTCTCTAATTGCTCTAAATTGGTATATCTATATCTTGCAATTTCTTGCTTTGAGTTGTTTTGCAGGTTTTGATGATGATCTCTTTGGATCTCTTGGTTGTGTCTAAAATCGCTTCCGTTGTACTCTAACTTGCTACATCTATCTAGGTGTATATCTTGTTTTGATACAACCTTGAGGTTCATAGGGGTAATCATCTTATGGTAAGAATGCATATCTAGTGAGTTATATCCTCTCATGCTTCTAAATTTGCATATCTCTTTGTTTGGATATATCTCTAAATCTACTCATAGCTTGATCTTTATCTTGTGTATCTCTTGCTATGATCTAGATCCTACTAGTAGTCCTAACTTGTGATACCATCTACTAGTAGTTCATATACATGTAGTTCTAACCTTGTTTACAAAGTGCCATCTTTGATCATCTATATGTTATGCTTGTATCTTATCTCATACATGCTCAAGATTGTTCCTTAAATTGCATATCTACTATCTTGAGTTGCTTGCATAACATTGTGATGCAGGGTACATAGATCTACATGATATGTAGAAATTGGAGTATTTTTGGATTTTATGCAGATTTTACTCCAGTTTCAGTTTTTGCTGCAAGTATAGTGCTTTTTATGCAGAAACACCCTTCTGAGCAAGACTCATTGCTGCGCCATGAGCTCTGATGGTTTTTGATCAAATTCCATCATCTTGAGGGTCAAAATTGCGATTTATTGTTTTTCTGCAGCACCCTATCTTGCATGTTTTGGGTTGTTCAAGTATATGCTTTAACTTGCTTTTCTTTCTATGCTTGGACAAGCCCCTATCTGTGCTCTTCTACTCTCCTTATATAACTTTTGTTATCTTCTTTCTCTTAACAAGTGGTGTTTCTTAGTTTCTTCATACCCCCACCTTTTTGAAATGACAAAGGGGGAGAAAGATATGTCTTCTTTTGACAACAGGGAGAAGGCATGTCTTACATGAAGCAAAGAAGCGTGTCCATGTAAAGGGGAGAAGGTAAATGGGAGAAGGCATATATGTGTAGAACATATATGAGTAGAAGACATAGTTTCTATAAATGTTATGAAAGCTAACCATGCAGGAGAAATAGCATCAATTGAGGGGGAGTATGAAAACTCCACTAGCATCAATTGAGGGGGAGCATATGAACTCAATTCTACTGAAACCCCTAGGTTTCTCCGAAGGTATGATTTTACTTACAAGCTTTCAATACATTTATGGAATGGTTTGTCATCTTCAAAAAGGGGGAGAATGTTGACTCAAGGTCAATTAGGTCAATGTTGACTCACGTCTAAATTGACTAAACCCTTGTTTTGATGATGACTAACCATTCCACATATTGGTGTCTAATGCTTCTACATTGAGTGATTTCAGATTAGGTTTAGACACACTCCAAATGCCCTAACTTGCGCATATCAAATTGGAGAAAAGACAAGTCAAAATAGCTACAAGTGTGCAATTTGGGATCTCTATGTAAATGACCTTAGAATTGCTTTGTAATCACTTGTAATGATTGTATGACTTGTAATTAAGCTTAGAAAAATTATTGGGACACAAAAATCCATCATTTGTACAGTTTTACGAAAATTCCAAAATACCCATAACAGGGATTTGGTCGGCCGAATTCCAAACTCGGCCGATCCATATATTCTGGAATTTTCTGGGCAATCGGCCGAGTTACCAACTCAGCCGATCCCTGGTCGGTCGAGTTCCTATGGTGGGAAACTCGGCCGATCCACTGATCGGTCCAAGTTGAAAGTCGACCGATCGGCCGAGTTTCTCCAAGGGAACTCGGCCGACAGTCTATCTTTCAGACTTGTCGTTTAGTGGTTCGGCCGAGTTGCCTTTATTGAAACTCGGCCGATCAGACTGTACTGGAATGCAGAAAAAGCAAATCCAACCGTTGGAGACTTTGTTGGGACCCAAAATAGATCCGTTGCAACTTGTAAAACGGCTATTTTTCGTTCCTAAGTGTTCCCAAAGGCTAAGAGGCATCCCCAACTATAAATAGGACCCCTTGGGCTTCATTCCAAGGTTGAGCATTCACTATGAAGGTTCCTATTCTATAGTTGAGTGATCCTACAGCCTCCTCTCTCTCTCTAAGCTTAATCACTTGCTACATCCATTAGAGTGAGTAGGAAATCTGTAAGAGAGCTAGTCATATATGTATATCTTGTGAGGCTCTCACTTCCACCACCTCCCTTCTATCATTCCTATCTTGAAGATGAAGGTTCTCTCTCTTGTCCAAGAGAGGTGAAGAAGAACAAGGGAAGGAGTCCCTTGGTGAAGATCAAGGCTGAAGACTTGGAGCTAGAGTGGGTAAGTCCTTGGAGAAGGCAGAAGACTCAAGCTCAAGTGGGTAAGACCTTGGTGGAAAGCTTCTCCGAGTGAAGGTGAAGTCAAAGGCGGAAGATCCAAGAAGAGTGGGTAATTCCTGCAAGGCCGAAGACTTGTGCAAGAGTGGGTAAGTCCTTGGAGAAGGCCGAAGACTCTTGCAAAGTGGGTAAGTCCTTGGTAAGGTTGAAGACTCTTTGTATTGGATAGGTAAGTCCTTTGTTGGGTCATGTATTGTATGTCTTATTAATGAATATAAGAGTGCAATTGGTTGAAGTCCTAGAGGTTGACCTCTCTAGGCAAGTGGACTGACACACTTCTAGTTTGAAGTGTGGAACCACTCTAAATAGCTTGTCTAATTTGGTGCATGTTCAATCTCTCTTATCCTTGCTATGCATGATTTAGTTGCACTCAAATTACCTATTTAGCAACCTTATCTTGTCATATAATTTGAAGGTTTAATGAATTTTGTTTAAGTGCTTTCAGCTCTATTCACCCCCCCTCTAGAGCACCTAAGTCACCCATCTAGGATCCAACAAGTGGTATCAGAGCAGGTCTTCTCCAAGCATACTTCCACAAGTAGGAGAATATGGGTGATTATGAAGATGGGCAACCTTCAAAGAGAGCAATAGAAGGAAACAAGAGTGAAAAAGGGATCACAAAGGCTCCATCAACATATGAAAGCACTAGTGGAAGATCTAGTGAATGTGAAGATGGAAGATGCCATTGCGCCCTCATGACAAGCTCAACTAAAGATTTAAATGAGGTAAATTCAAGTGTTGAGATTCAAACAAATGCTTATCTTAGTCAACTAAATGCTCTTAAATTTGCGAATTCTAGCTTGCTTGATAAGATTAAGTTTTTAGAATCTCAACCTTCTATGACTACTTCATATATAGAGTTTGCTACTACTATTGTTTCTCTCTCTATTGTTTCTTAAGCTCTTAAATGTGCTTATGAGAGTCAAGAGCTTACTTTACAAGGAATAGAATGTGTAGATAAAGTTTATCCTTCAAAGATTACTTGTCTTGTATATGAACTTGCTTCCTTGCATAGTAGTGTAATTGCTCTTGAGCCTCATACTATCTTCTCTTATAGAGAGAAAGTTTTTAATGCTCTATCTTGTGATAAAGATTCTCATATGACTAAAGATGTTTGCTTAGAAATGTATCTTGTGCATACTAGAGATGATATGAATCTATTGTGTTTTACCTTTACTTCTCTTATGCATAACAATCATAGTTTGAGATCTTCTTTGCAAAGATTTTTTGGTGATAAAAAGAATCTTAATCAAATCCTAGACCATACTGCCAAACAAATGGGTAGAGATGGCATTGGACTTGATTGTAGCCAAAGGAACAACAAAGACAAAGGACCTTCAATTTTTAATGAAGAATCCTCCAGTTCCAAGGCTACGGGCACTTGTAACTATTGCAATGAATTTGGTCATTATTCTACTTGTTGTCCTTTTAGGAAAGCACCCAAGAGCAATAGGACTTGGGTTGCTAAACTAACCCCTCCGGACCCAAAAACATGATTGGGGACCATTTCATCTTTCTTCTTGTAGGTACTTGCAAATGGATTGACTTGAGGTATTGAATTGCAAATTGACTTGTCAATCCACATGAAAGAAGAAAGGTGAGATGTGTAGAGGGTGACAACAAGTGGAAAAGCAATGGTAAGCACAAAGGTAAAGGTTTTATTGCTTATAACTATTTCTAACTTGTTTTGTCAAGTTAGTGTGCACTATACATATGGTTTTTGAGTCAAAAGTGGCATTTTGTGTTTCTTTTCACAGTCTTGCTCAAAAACTGTTTCTAATGCTTCTATAGTGCATTACTAACTTGCTTAGACATGTTTGGATATGGTTTGTATATTTTAGCATGCCTTTAAATATGTTTTTATGAAAAATATGTGCTTTTTCTACAACAGTTTTGTCGGCCGAGTTTTGTCCTGTCTAAACTCGACCGATAGGCACCAATGGGTGTTGCCAACAGCTGCGATCGGCCGAGTTGCCAATACACAGAACTCGACCGAAAACACTATTCACAGAGTATACAGTTGTCTTATTGAATGAGAATTTCCCTCTCAACTAGATTTTCTCAACCAATAGCCTTATTCTTTGGCACTCCATTTGGTACCTTTATATATGCATATTGCCATGTTCTAAATTTCCTATCTTGCTTACAACTCTATCTCTCTAATTGCTCTAAATTGGTATATCTATATCTTGCAATTTCTTGCTTTGAGTTGTTTTGCAGGTTTTGATGATGATCTCTTTGGATCTCTTGGTTGTGTCTAAAATCGCTTCCGTTGTACTCTAACTTGCTACATCTATCTAGGTGTATATCTTGTTTTGATACAACCTTGAGGTTCATAGGGGTAATCATCTTATGGTAAGAATGCATATCTAGTGAGTTATATCCTCTCATGCTTCTAAATTTGCATATCTCTTTGTTTGGATATATCTCTAAATCTACTCATAGCTTGATCTTTATCTTGTGTATCTCTTGCTATGATCTAGATCCTACTAGTAGTCCTAACTTGTGATACCATCTACTAGTAGTTCATATACATGTAGTTCTAACCTTGTTTACAAAGTGCCATCTTTGATCATCTATATGTTATGCTTGTATCTTATCTCATACATGCTCAAGATTGTTCCTTAAATTGCATATCTACTATCTTGAGTTGCTTGCATAACATTGTGATGCAGGGTACATAGATCTACATGATATGTAGAAATTGGAGTATTTTTGGATTTTATGCAGATTTTACTCCAGTTTCAGTTTTTGCTGCAAGTATAGTGCTTTTTATGCAGAAACACCCTTCTGAGCAAGACTCATTGCTGCGCCATGAGCTCTGATGGTTTTTGATCAAATTCCATCATCTTGAGGGTCAAAATTGCGATTTATTGTTTTTCTGCAGCACCCTATCTTGCATGTTTTGGGTTGTTCAAGTATATGCTTTAACTTGCTTTTCTTTCTATGCTTGGACAAGCCCCTATCTGTGCTCTTCTACTCTCCTTATATAACTTTTGTTATCTTCTTTCTCTTAACAAGTGGTGTTTCTTAGTTTCTTCATACCCCCACCTTTTTGAAATGACAAAGGGGGAGAAAGATATGTCTTCTTTTGACAACAGGGAGAAGGCATGTCTTACATGAAGCAAAGAAGCGTGTCCATGTAAAGGGGAGAAGGTAAATGGGAGAAGGCATATATGTGTAGAACATATATGAGTAGAAGACATAGTTTCTATAAATGTTATGAAAGCTAACCATGCAGGAGAAATAGCATCAATTGAGGGGGAGTATGAAAACTCCACTAGCATCAATTGAGGGGGAGCATATGAACTCAATTCTACTGAAACCCCTAGGTTTCTCCGAAGGTATGATTTTACTTACAAGCTTTCAATACATTTATGGAATGGTTTGTCATCTTCAAAAAGGGGGAGAATGTTGACTCAAGGTCAATTAGGTCAATGTTGACTCACGTCTAAATTGACTAAACCCTTGTTTTGATGATGACTAACCATTCCACATATTGGTGTCTAATGCTTCTACATTGAGTGATTTCAGATTAGGTTTAGACACACTCCAAATGCCCTAACTTGCGCATATCAAATTGGAGAAAAGACAAGTCAAAATAGCTACAAGTGTGCAATTTGGGATCTCTATGTAAATGACCTTAGAATTGCTTTGTAATCACTTGTAATGATTGTATGACTTGTAATTAAGCTTAGAAAAATTATTGGGACACAAAAATCCATCATTTGTACAGTTTTACGAAAATTCCAAAATACCCATAACAGGGATTTGGTCGGCCGAATTCCAAACTCGGCCGATCCATATATTCTGGAATTTTCTGGGCAATCGGCCGAGTTACCAACTCAGCCGATCCCTGGTCGGTCGAGTTCCTATGGTGGGAAACTCGGCCGATCCACTGATCGGTCCAAGTTGAAAGTCGACCGATCGGCCGAGTTTCTCCAAGGGAACTCGGCCGACAGTCTATCTTTCAGACTTGTCGTTTAGTGGTTCGGCCGAGTTGCCTTTATTGAAACTCGGCCGATCAGACTGTACTGGAATGCAGAAAAAGCAAATCCAACCGTTGGAGACTTTGTTGGGACCCAAAATAGATCCGTTGCAACTTGTAAAACGGCTATTTTTCGTTCCTAAGTGTTCCCAAAGGCTAAGAGGCATCCCCAACTATAAATAGGACCCCTTGGGCTTCATTCCAAGGTTGAGCATTCACTATGAAGGTTCCTATTCTATAGTTGAGTGATCCTACAGCCTCCTCTCTCTCTCTAAGCTTAATCACTTGCTACATCCATTAGAGTGAGTAGGAAATCTGTAAGAGAGCTAGTCATATATGTATATCTTGTGAGGCTCTCACTTCCACCACCTCCCTTCTATCATTCCTATCTTGAAGATGAAGGTTCTCTCTCTTGTCCAAGAGAGGTGAAGAAGAACAAGGGAAGGAGTCCCTTGGTGAAGATCAAGGCTGAAGACTTGGAGCTAGAGTGGGTAAGTCCTTGGAGAAGGCAGAAGACTCAAGCTCAAGTGGGTAAGACCTTGGTGGAAAGCTTCTCCGAGTGAAGGTGAAGTCAAAGGCGGAAGATCCAAGAAGAGTGGGTAATTCCTGCAAGGCCGAAGACTTGTGCAAGAGTGGGTAAGTCCTTGGAGAAGGCCGAAGACTCTTGCAAAGTGGGTAAGTCCTTGGTAAGGTTGAAGACTCTTTGTATTGGATAGGTAAGTCCTTTGTTGGGTCATGTATTGTATGTCTTATTAATGAATATAAGAGTGCAATTGGTTGAAGTCCTAGAGGTTGACCTCTCTAGGCAAGTGGACTGACACACTTCTAGTTTGAAGTGTGGAACCACTCTAAATAGCTTGTCTAATTTGGTGCATGTTCAATCTCTCTTATCCTTGCTATGCATGATTTAGTTGCACTCAAATTACCTATTTAGCAACCTTATCTTGTCATATAATTTGAAGGTTTAATGAATTTTGTTTAAGTGCTTTCAGCTCTATTCACCCCCCCTCTAGAGCACCTAAGTCACCCATCTAGGATCCAACAAGTGGTATCAGAGCAGGTCTTCTCCAAGCATACTTCCACAAGTAGGAGAATATGGGTGATTATGAAGATGGGCAACCTTCAAAGAGAGCAATAGAAGGAAACAAGAGTGAAAAAGGGATCACAAAGGCTCCATCAACATATGAAAGCACTAGTGGAAGATCTAGTGAATGTGAAGATGGAAGATGCCATTGCGCCCTCATGACAAGCTCAACTAAAGATTTAAATGAGGTAAATTCAAGTGTTGAGATTCAAACAAATGCTTATCTTAGTCAACTAAATGCTCTTAAATTTGCGAATTCTAGCTTGCTTGATAAGATTAAGTTTTTAGAATCTCAACCTTCTATGACTACTTCATATATAGAGTTTGCTACTACTATTGTTTCTCTCTCTATTGTAGAGGGACAAAAAAGGAGAGGCATGCCCTGGACCTAGACAGAGACATCCATACACATGCTAAGATGATGACTGGCCACTGTGGTGGATAGTGTTTGATGTGGAGGATGATTTATTTTGATCACAGGTAGGACCGTCCCAGTCGGCCCACTTTAGAGCATCATTGTACTCATCTCATGACATACGACATGGTTCCTACAATGACTGATTGGGTTGTTGTTTGATGTCGTCTTTTATCCAATCCAATAGTAAAGGAAGATGATGAACAAGATGACTGACCCCAACCTTGTCTTGTTCCTGGCTCCCATTTTTTCCATTCTCATGTGTATCCTCCCAACATTTTTTTGCATGCAAGGTTTTCTTCAACATATTTTTGTATCTTTGACGAAGACATCAATAGTTTTTCAAACTTTGCCCTTGCCTTTGAACGTGATTGTGACTTTAAACGCAATTGTGACATCTAAATTAAATAAATAAAAATAAGTATGGGAAAATATCATTAATAGTAAACTAACTTTGACAAGAATGTATACAAATAAATGTTGCAAGCAAACTTAGCTAAAAACAAGTTTGAACGTGATGTAAGTCTTCTAATCATATGAGTAAAGTAGAAGTTTATCAAATGATGGTACCAACAAACTAATGTAATAGAAAAGTTTTGCAACTAAATGTTGCGAAGCAAACACAATCAAATACAATGCCGAGCAAATGTCGAGCAAATATGTTACAAATTCATGTGTTAGTTTCATTGTCTGATGTGGTTGTCTGTTTCATTCGTCATTGTTAAGGTATTCAACAATTCTAGGTGGGTAAGTGCGACAAGATGTCACAAAGTTGAGTTGAACGACCATTGGCGGGGGAGACAATAAATCTCCCAAAATGAAAAGATTGTCTCTTATGAACTCTCTCCTTATGTATCGCCATCTCATTTGCAACTCACTCAAAGATATGTAAGCCCCCCCTATTATGTTTCATAAGTCACGCCATGCCTCCCTCCAGGCATGAGTAGTATATACTCCATTCACACATCTCCCCAGTTCATATTGGTTTCTCATCATACCTTTGAGAACCATATCAAACTCTGTAGACCACATAAAATACGGTGTAGTTGGTTGCCCAGCTATATTACAGATTCTATAAGTAATATATTTCAGCAGTAAGGGTGTATGTCACAACTAAGGGGATATAATATGATTATTTGGCTTTAAATAACATTCAGCAACATTACGATAAAAACAAACATCATTTAGGAACGTTATGAATAAAAAATAGCAACCTCACAATGTAATACAACGTTTATATCAGTTTATGAATTAAGAAATATTATAATGTTAATAGCATCCAATGGTAGACAATCGAAATTGAGAAGATAATCTTAATGAAGCTCTTCCATTCAACGTTATGGCGTCATCGGAGGTGAAGGAATGTCCAAAAGAAGACTACAATCTTCCTCCAAACTGGCAACGTAGCTTTATAGAACCTAATACTCATACTTTTTGTTTGTGTATATGTCATTGTAGTTGTGATGAATTTCTACAAAGTCCTTCATGTTCATTGTCTGGACACACAGTGACTTGCACTCGACAATTAGTAACATAATCTCAGCTTTCAAAGAATCAGTTGTTGGGGGGACATTGAATGCCCAATGGAAGTATCTGCATCGATCTTTTCCCTAAAATGTATTATCAAGTTCAAGTGAATGCCAACGAATGTGCAGCGTAAACAAGGACAACCTATTATTTATGTATTTACTAGCACACCTCATGAGAAGGACATATGTAATACATTTCACCCGACCTTTCACTAAGAATACCAAAGTCATGTAACCCTGCATCCTCTGTGTTAAGCCGCAAGGTTGCATGTAACCCACAATCACACCTCGAAACTTCATATGGATTCATCAAAATCTAAAATATGATTGATGATTAGTAAAATAATGTCAGGTTTTAAACATATATATCAAATATAAATTGCAGACAATATGAATATGCCTAGTTGATTGTTCAAACATAAAAGCAAAGTTAATTTCGAAAGATCATAATACATCTATGATGTATTGTATCCGTCTTCCTCAGTTGAAGAGTCCTTATCTCTCGTGATGTGAAGTTGTTGGCGAAGATATTGGTACCTATTCCGTAGAGTTGAAATATCTTGTTCTAGCCTATCAATGTCTGCTCTTGTCGAACAAACAAAGTCACATTGTTCTGACCATAGCTTGTGTTCGTTGCATGCATATGCAAGTTGTGTTAGCATTTCATCCCTAACTGTAGTAAGTGTGGCCATTGTAGGTTGAACATGATGCACGGGCAACCTCATATGACATATGTTTGGAACAAGACCCCTACTACATGTAAAATATGGTCTGTGGGGGTTGTTGTCTTAAAAACGTCCATTTGCCACATCCACGACATCCATATACACTCGTATAGTGCATTAAAGGCCACATAGACATGAAGGCATTCCATTCTCCATTTCAAGACAACCTAATGAAACATAATTTGACATTTTTAATTAGGAGCCATCAAACATTTCATGAAACAAACAAACTAAGGCACCATATTCACATGGTTGATGAGTTATCATACACTTCAAAAGATATGACAAGTACAAAGTAAGGTCAACGAGTATCCCAAAGGAAATTAGAAATGGTTTCCCGTAATACATCACCCTCTCTTACATCGGCCAGAGTTGTTTGTTGTAGGGAACTCAGGTCAACCCCAATAGGTGGGACGGCAGATGTTGAACTTTCATCTGGGAGTTCATCCATCATAGTGTAGCAAGGACCTTGCTAAGTTGCTTAAACGTCCCTTTCCCCACTACTACGACATCGAGATGATGGCGGGGAGGAACATTGCTAGAGGACACCATGCAATGCCTTCTATAGACAGACAAATCCCTTCTGACGTTGCCTCTGAGGATGATGTTAGTGTCAACTTAAATGCATTTGATACACCCATGAACACAGGAACCCCATTAGGGGAACCATACATAGGTGCACCTGGGATGCAAAGTGAGGGTGACACCGGGGGAGGAGGAATAGATACCCAGAGTGTTGGGGGGAGGACTCGTCCTGTCCATAGGCACAGGAAGCGACCATTAATGGCACAAGACCAATGTGTGCCTTCTAATGAAGTGTTATCTAAATTCACACAGGTGTACGCAAAGGTTCAGGAGTTAGGCACATGTGTGGCCACCAGATCCTTTGAAAAAGAAGAGTTTGCAACCATTTTATAATGCTTCAAGGAAACTTTCCTCGATGCCCCGAGTCCTGTATTTACAACACTTTTAAACGCCATAAAGGACTCAACAAACCACAACATCTACCTCAGCCTTAGACACACACCTCACAAAATAACAATATGGTTGCAAGACCTTTGGGAAAGGTCCCAAGGCAGTACTTCAACACGAATACATTCAATGCCATCCTCTTCTATGCCATCTCAGTAGGGATTTGTTTTGCAGTCCCCGCTACCCAACTTCCACAACACATTAAATACGCCATCCATGTAGTATACTCGACCGAATGATGGTGGCCCTTCTAGATCATAAGTGGGAACTTTATTTATTCTATAATGTTTGCTATGTTTGA
Organism: Alisma plantago-aquatica; assembly: GCA_963693085.1. Taxonomy (NCBI): domain Eukaryota; kingdom Viridiplantae; phylum Streptophyta; class Magnoliopsida; order Alismatales; family Alismataceae; genus Alisma; species Alisma plantago-aquatica. The sequence goes on along the minus strand of OY856413.1, from coordinate 192,005,405 downwards.
GGACATCAAATTCAATTTGCTTAATTGTTGTAATAATTGCTTTCCGGTACTGACTTTTATTTTCTGTTATGTTTGCTATGTTTGAGGACATCAATTTCAATTTGCTTAGTTGTTGTAATAATTGATTTCCCGTAATGACATTTGTTTTTCGTACAATCTAATTAGTTTGTAATGTTGAAGTCATTATTTTTCCATGTCAATTGTTTCATATTATGTTCAAGTAGTTATTCTCTTTTGTAGTCACCATGTCAATGTATCATTTTAATTGTAGGCATCATGTCTTCCAGTGACCAAACACAAGCAACTGATCTCCTGACACACATTCCAGATACCTTCCAGCAAATCACATTGCTGATGCAATAGCTAACTCGATAGAGAACTCCATCATGGACGACATTTTTGTTGATGCCGATATACCACCTACAATACCTAGGTCAGTTAGCATTAAGATTGGCCACAAAAAGGTGTTATAAATCATAATCAGGCATGAACAAAGGGTGTATGACCTATACCAAATGCGACCACATGCTATAATGGCCCTTGTGGACAAGCTTGAGAGTCGCGGCTTGTTACGAAGTACTAGAGGCATCTCATCAGTTGAGGTTGTATGCTACTTCCTACAGATGGTTGGCCATGGACATACAAATCATGCTTTGTCTGAGGACTACATTCACTCTGGTGAGACCATAAGTAGAAAGTTCAATGAAGTGTTGGACGCCGTGTGTGCATTGTCCCATGACTATATTGTCATGAAAACTGCATCGACATGCAGAACAACACATCCTCGTATATTGGACACCCAAAGGTTCTACCCTTACTTCAAGGTAATAGTTATCCCCTACAATTTATAATCATTTTCAATATTTACAATTGATTTTGGTGTTGTAGAATGTCGTTGGGGCAATTGACAGAACACACATCCCAGTCTTGGTCAAACACGACAAGCAAAATCACTACCGAGATAGAAAAGAAAATCTCTCTCTGAATGTCATGGTTGTAGTAGACTTCTCGATGGAGTTTACATATGTCCTAACTGGGTGGGAGGGCTCAACTAATGACCAAAGGGTCCTACAATCAGCAACGACCATGGGCGGGTTTAAAGTTCCACCAGAAAAGTTTTACCTAGTTGATGTGGGGTATGCCAACACTCATCAATTTCTTACACCTTATCGCAACACAACTTACCATAATTCTGAGTACCGAGGAAACATACATTCATACACCAGCAAGAAGGAGATGTTCAACCACCACCACGCTCAATTACGTAATGTTGTAGAAAGAGCATTCAGTGTGTTGAAGAGGTAGTTTTCCTACCTTAAAAAAGGGGTGACATATCCTATACATTCACAGTGTCGCCTCGTAATGGCTTGTTGTATCCTCCACAACTTTATACATCGCCAGCATGAAATAGAAAACTTTGTATTAGGAAATTTAAGTGTAAATGTAGGACATTACTTTTGGGTTCAGGGTATGATTATTGTACATACCATAAGGCTCTCCTTCCACTCAGGGGTGTCAGGCAGTGTGGGCTTGTGCCTAGTCTCATCCCATCTGACGCCACTCCTGTTGGTCACAAGCTTCAATCTTGCATACTCCCTCCTCAGGTTCTTCCACCGAATTGTGATCTGGTCTAACTTACATGCGTACTTCCCCATCCTATTTTGCAAATCACAAAGTACCTCCCTCCAAGAGTCCCTAGTAAATTGACTGTCAATACACTTGCCTATGCCATACTATCTCCATAATGCTGATATTAGAGCAGCATCAGACTCTCTTAAACAAATAATACGGAACTTTGGGTCTGCGGAAGACATACTCATGTAGGTGTTGCAATATATAATGATAGTGAGGGGTGTTTACAATGATAATCAGTATATAACATGTATGATTTTCAAGAGGCACATCCCATGACCATAGAGAAATTGTTATGCTAAGAAGAAATTAGTATATGAAAATTGTTATAAAGTATCATTTTAAGTGTACTATTATTTAGTATGTAACATTGGTTTAATAATTGTAAGGGTACCATAAAAATAGATTACGAGTAACATTAATGTGTACCTTGACCAGTATAGAATGATTGAACTTGAAAGGACCATATTCAAATATATTTGATGAATACTCATTGGGCTATTAGTTGACATGCTCACTTATCATATTTGCTCATTTATATTTCTGAGAAGTCTCATTAACTGTATTTTATCATTTTTTATGAGTATTAAAAAGGGAACTGCTAATTGCCATTGTGTTAGACAACTAATTGTGCTACTATAAATGTATGTCACTATCACCAAATTAAGGTACGTGTAAACATATGTTGTATGTATTAGTATGTATGCTCTGAGAGCCAATCATGGGCTGATTGGTGGGATACATTAAGAATGATTTGATAAACATCAAAGGCAAGCTTCCAATTCTTTCTGGTCTAGTCATATGAGATAATGATAGAATAGATTAAATTTCTAGAGAATGACAATACTCAATGACGTATGCTTTCAGGTTGAGGACCTGAACAATGAGATCATACGGATGCTAAGAGTTTGTACATTCTTATTATGTCCCTAGTCGGATGTCATTGTGGAAGGTAGATAGACAACAATGACATACAAGACTAGATTGTGGTGTTGGTTGATGACAAAATCTTGTTAGTCATGACATGGAGATATCAAACCAAACACATAGGTACTTGTTAGAGAACAAGTGTACCGGACAGACCCACCGTGAGTTTGACACATGGAACCATGACATGGTAGTCACAATCAGTTCTCACAGTGATGGTGGTGAGTGTGATTCTTTGACAAGAAATCACTACACTCAACACATGTCATTGGGTACACTTTGACATCATCAAACACAGTCCTGAAACATGGGTTGTTATAAAGGTGATGATTGGGTGGCTTTGACACATGGGGCCTTTGAGGGGTGAGTGATAGATATGGGATTTGTCCCTCCTGAGGGAGTTTGATATCCATGGCCACTTGATGAGTAGGATTGAGATAGGCATGCACACACATGTGTGAATCAGTATGTGATATTGATGTCATACATATCTCCTCCAGTCTACTTTAAGATCAAGAAAGTGAATGAACGTTGACATGATGACTGTTCCATGCCTTGAGTTCATTCGAGATATCCAAAACAAAGGAATTATACATTCACTGTAACACCATTCACAAATTTTAGGATTGAAAGTTGTTCTCCAACTTTCTATTTCACTTGGGTAGCACTGATGTGCGAATAGGCACCGCTCTTTGCTTGTGAAGTCATAAGTGTTATGGACTGGCAACGTGAAATGGGCCTGTAGGGTCACACACATAGGATTTAAACGGGAAGAGGAGTTTATCCACAAACAATATTTAGATTGTTTACTAAATATGTTTAGTAGTTCAATTAAACACTCAATCAATTGATAGCTCAATATCATAGTGTTCAAGGTGTTGGACCAATTGATTAGAGTATCAAATTGATTGAAACTGTAATTGACTGATTCTATACAGTCTGCACTCCCAACCAATCGGCTCATGCAATGAACTGATCGTCTCAAGTTGATAAACCGATCAGCTCATGTGATGAACCGATCAGCTCAGGACAGGTTGAGATGACCGATTTAAGGGTTGAACTGATCGGCTCAACTGGTCCAACTGAGCAAGTTTGGAAAGTCAGGTTGGTGAGACATTTCTCTTTGTTTTACTTGTCCAATTTGATTGGAAGAAGGATTGGTATTTGGATCAATTTGAAACAAAAGAGGAAAAGTCAATTGAGAACTGACATGGAAGTGAACCGACTGATTCAGAAGTGAACCGATCGGCTCAGGTGTCCCAACCGACCGATTCAGGTGTGAACCGATCGAATCAGGTCCCCAACCGACCAGTTCATGCATGAAACGATTGGTTTAGCTAGCGCAGTTGGGTGTTTTGTGGAACTTCTGGACCCTTCTACTCCTGCTTTAATCCCGCATTGTCTGGGGTAGAGAACCCTATCCCATGACCCTCCTATATATAGGGGTATTGGGGGCTTGTCAAGTACAACTCAGAACACCAGTTGATCTGTAAAGTTGTCGTTCTCTCTGGTTGTGGTAACCAGGAGAGCCCGAGCAAGTGCTACCTGACAAGGGAGGGATAGCAAGGGAAAGACAACTATAAAAAGGTGAATGGTGGTAGGAGAGTGTGTCGGTGACTAGTACGCCAATAGGAGGGTTTGACTCCTTCTGGTGCCTTGTGTGACAAGGCGATCAAAGTTCCAGGTGGTCTGTGTGGACTACTATAGAGGTGGGAGATTTTTGCCACTCGAAGGACAAATGTTAATCCCGACAGTCCCGGTGAGACCAGGAGATGCACAGACACCGTCCAAGACCAGAGGTGAATATTGTGCAAGCCACGAGGTAACGTCGCCGAGCAAGCCTCAAGACAAGGTATATCTCTACAAACCATCCTTCCTACTGTATAGACGTTGACACGAATCCTTTATTCTGGGTTTGGGGAGAAGAATTTTTTTTGTTTTCGCTGCCTTCTCTGCCTCCTAAAACCCAACAGTGGTATCAGAGCCACGTCAACTACTCTATACTTTAGGATTATCGATGTGTTCAATTTTGGTTTGTCGCCTTTATTTATTGCATACGATGGGAATAAAATTGGCTTTATGCATGTCCAATCCTAAATCCACAGATCCCAATATACATATATGATATGTAATATGAATGCACTCGATACACGTCACCCTTAAATGAGTTTTGTGGTGGATGTATAGCATGGTTATGACCATTAAACCCTATGTATGTGTATGGTTGAATGTGGTTGCTTGCATCTCGGTCTGCGCACCGATTCCCTATCTCTTATTCCTGATGTAACTCGAGATAACTCAAGATTTCTTTCCTACATTTGCTCTCCCTGAATGTAACTCGGGGTTTCTCAATTCAAATGTAAATAGGATAGAACTTTTATTTTCCTATTATGTCAAAGAATGACGGAAAACCTGACGACAAACTGATACGATCGGTTCAAGGCGTGAACCGATCGGTTGGCATTCTAGATGACCGGTTCGAGGAACGAGATGATCAGGTGGAGGCCCTAAGGAGATGCACGATGACCAGTGAAACGATTAGCTAGAGGCGCCATTCGATCGGCTGGTGGCACCCAACTGACCGGCCTGATGGTGAGCCGATCAATCATGGAGATGAGTTGATTAAACCCAAAATGGCAAAGCACAAAGTTCATCTTGTACATGTTGCATGTGATATGGACCTAGATGACCGTGATTCCTTTTGGCTCAAGGAATCACATTAGGATGGCCATAATCATCGCTTTTATCGTTTCACATGTTTTTTGTGGGATATAGAATGTATATGATACATACTATGTATTATGGTGATTGGATATGTATATGTACCTATTAAACCAAATCCCTCATCTAAATATTAAGTCTTGTACGCCTTCCATTAGTGGAACACATGAAAAACTCGATCGACCAAGCGTAGGTTATGCCAAAGCGTGGTGCACCATCCATCTTGCGGAAGTGTGAAGGGTAGACATGTATGATCTGCCAAAGTAGGATGCATGTTTACCGTGTCAGCTTTTGGGTTAGACTTAACTGGTGATTCTTAGAGCGTCTAAGCCCAGAGGCACGGTATGAATGGCAAGTAGTTGCACATTTCATCTATCCAAGAGTTGCATATGATGCAATTGGCATGATGGCCTACCAAAATAGTCAAGTTGTGGGCGATCAACCAAAGCTGACTCATGACTTGATGAAATACGGATCTTGACCCACTAGAAGATTGTACACTGCAATCTTCCAAATTGATGGTGAGGGCTATCAATTTGAACAAAAATAGTGGGAGCGATAATTAATTAAAGTCCTAATTATATCGTTAACTTTTCAAATCAATCAAATAAGTCAAAACTGAATTTTGGACTAAATTGCATATATATTTCCTGTGATGCATCGTTCGAATAAAATGTTATGAACTAAGCGGAAGCATTCGTTAGCAGCAGATTACAGAAAATCACTAAAAATTAAAACTTTTTTACCAAGAGATCCAACAAGGAAAACTCTCTCACATAGAACCAACATAATACATTTACATTCTGGTTTAAAGGTACATATCTTGGATTATCTCATCTCAAAGATTACAACATCAACTGTTCTGCTAAACTATATTCAGACAGCATAAGAACATTGAGGCATCAAGACAAAATCTCAGATCGATTCATTAAAACCAACTACTGACTTCGAGGACCTGAGAGTACTGAGACGACACATAGGACTTTCTATACATATATACAAGAGATGACAACCAATGTTTCCACCTAAGAAATCACTGTCGTTCTCTTATACTGCTGTTGTTGCTATCCTTCACCTACTGAAGGGTTCCTGCCACCTCGTCTGCGTCCACCTAAAAATGTGGATCCCACGGGGGTGAGACAATTGTAAATTACCCAAGAGAGAGATATAACTCTCCGCCAAAACATTATTATTGTAGTTTAATTGAATAAAACTGTCCAGAGGAATTATATATTCAATAGTAGATAGGTCAATGTCTAAATAGATTAGAGCAATATTCTTATTCTGAGCATTTCATCTATAACTTGATAAATCAGCATGATACTTATTTAATGAGGAATTAAAGCACATGTATAACATTTATCCTTCTAGGATATGCTAAGAAGAGTAACATCAACCTTCTCGATTAGTATGAGATTATATGGCAGAGACATCACGTATCAAACTATAATTAGCTTGCCAAAGTGTATTGACATCTTCGCTATAGAGTTACATCCGTAGCATATACTCTCTTTAGGCTTAGATCACACAGCTAATGCCTGGTATTGTATTGTGGAGTCATGACCTATAGCCATACTCTTTTAATAAAGTATTGGGATCTTAATCCCTCATCTCATCAGGTACATTTCCATTTCTTAACAAGTTCATCATCTTGATTGTAGAATATGGGTATTCAAACCCTCAATTCATCATAGAATACTTGTTACCACTTTCAGGTAACTTAATACCTTCAGGTTATCTGACCAAGGTAATCATGATTCTTGTTACACAAGCATTCCACATAGTTCACAAAGCTCATATCACCTCTTGTTACCTCTTAAGAGGCAACAAGGCATATTATGGCTTGTGAAGCCCATAAAAAATTTCAATAATTAAAACATCATATGGCACACATGGCTCATTAATTTCAGGTTGCCTCTCACTAAGAAACAAAGCATATGAAGGCTTATAAGGCCTATAAAACATTTTAAATATACAGAGCATCATAGTTCATACCTGGCTATGCTCATCATCTCAACATACCTGCATGATTAGTATTCATGATAACAATTATATCCATTATATATCAGTACCATACAATACAATGGTTTTCTTATTACATTCATAACTCATCACTCTGTATTTGAGCTTCACATAGGATCACTTTGTGTTAGGATTTCACATAGCATCACCCTATATTAGGGTTTCACATAACATTAGCCTACAGTAGGGTTTCACATAGCATCACCCTGTATTAGGGTTTCACATAGCATTACCTTGTGTTAGGGTTTCACATAGCATTACCCTGCAGTAGGGTTTCACATAGCATCACCTTGTATTAGGGTTTCACATAGAATTACCCTATATTAGGGATTTACACATCATTACCCTGAATTAGGGTTTCTTATAACAATTCCCCAAATTAGGGTTTACTATTCATCCCAATTAGGGTTTAGAATAAAATACCCTGAATTAGGATTTCTCATGTCATTATCCTATATTAGGGTCACATCATTCCCCTAAATTAGGGTTTCACTCAGTATTTTCCTAAATTAAGGTTTAAGTTCATCAATCAACTCAATTAGGGTTTTATTATCTCTCTATCAAGGATCATAACCTAATTATATATCCCATTCATTTTGAATGTGTTGGGCTTGATTTCTACATGATTATTATACATGTATGAATTTCTCTTTCTCATCCTCTCTAGGATGTTCCCTGCTCCAATCTTAACCAAATTGAGTCTATTCTTTATTCAACTACATGTAATTAGGGTTATCATAATGTATTGGACTATTGCATTAATATGCATCAAAGGTTAACCCCACTAAGAGTACCAATCACTCTAGTACCTTAAAGGTACAACCATTGTAATCATCATTAATTTTCATCATAAATAATCAAGTAGTTGATTGACCTTCATCACCTTAGACATCCAAACGGTTTTCATTAATTAAATCCCAAATAGTCTTGGTCACTTAGACCCCAAACGATCTTGACCAATTAGACTCCAAACGGTCTTACTAAAATAACCTCCAAACGGTCTTGATTACATTGACCATCCAATCAGTTTGAAACCGTTTAGCCAAATCAAGTTGAAACTGATTGGACATATAAAACTGTTTTGATAAAACATTTGGAACCGAATGAACTTGGGTCTCCAAATGGTTTGAGACCATTTGGTCCAAATGGTCTTGAGGCTGTTTGATCCAAAATGGTCTGGAGATTGTTTGGACTCAAACGGTCTTAAGACCGGTTAGTCCAAACTCTCTCAAAACCGAATGGACCAAAAAGATATCCATCAACTAAATCTATTTCAGGGTTTCACCTGTTGAATCCACCTATCAATTGAAGCATTGAACTAACCTCAATTGAACCATTAAATCACCCTCCAATTGAACCATCAATTAGGGTTTTAAATTTAAGAAATCATCAATTAAGGTTTTAACCTAATTGAATTAGGGTTTGAAATCGAGATACCTTCAATTGTTGACATTGTTTGGACTAATTCTATTGAAATCATTGAATCACCACTTAGCCATGTCATGACCTGAACTCAAATGGTCTTGAGGTCTTTTGGTTTACCTCCAAATGGTGTTGAGACCGTTTGACTAGTCCCATCATTGAAATTTGTGAAATTCAATTAGGGTTTGCATCATAGAATCGATCATCAATTGAGCTATTGATTGTATTTCAATTTGATATCACTGGATCTTCAACCATCTAATCATACTTCGTCATAGACTTCCAAACGGTCTTGGTTGACCTCCAAACGGTCTTGAGACCAGTTGGGAAACCTCCAATTGGTCTTGAGACCGTTTGGGTTAGTCAACCGAAAAATTAAATCAATCAATTGAGAATTTCAGCACTCAACCCGATTAGGGTTTGATACTTGATGGACCTTTAACTGATGAACCCTTTGAAACCAATCAATTGGATTTAATGGGTCATCAACCATCAATATCAGCATATGAACTCCAAACAGTCAACTCTGGTCAACTATTCCAAACGGTTTTGAAACCGTTTGGTTTCAAACGGTTTAATGAAACCGTTTGGCTAACTTTATTGAAACTGAGTGGACTCAAATTTTGAAACTGTTTGCAATAGATATTTGTGGAGGTGTGTGCTTATGATGATGTCATCATCATCAAGATATAAACCCATGAAGTTTTTTGTGATTTTCATGGTGATTGCATCAATCAATCAAATAAAATTTCAAGAATGAAGAAAGGTTCAACAATTGAAAGAGGTATGGAATCAATAATAACATTCAAGGGTTCAAGTTATAAAACCCACCTTCAATTGAGCTTCAAAGCTTCAAACTCCACGTATTTAATGGTGAAAGCAACACCTTATACTATCCCAAGCTCGTCCTTAAGCTTTGAGTGAAAAGGAATGGCTAGAATTGAAGATGGAATGGAGATAAGAAGAAATCATGCATTGAGTTTTGATTTCCACCATGGAAAAAGGTGAAAAGAGGTCATGGAGCTTACCAATAGGTTGGGGGTCGTCCTCATGATCCTATAAAGCTCCCTTGGTCGTTTTTCAATCAAAGGGTGGAAGTTTGTTTTGAAAAGTCCTCTCAATTGAGTTGTAAAAGGTGTTTTTATAAGAAATTCAATGAGAGAGAAAATATTTTATAAAATCCTTTTAATTCAAAAGTTGGTACCACCTCTCCCCCATCAATTCCTTGCATGCAAATCCATCTTCCCCTCCTTCTAATTCCTCTTCATTATCCATGGATTAAGGAAAAGCATATTAAGCACCTTAAATCATATAATACTAATATCCCATTTTTAGTGGATATTACTTTTGATTTAACTAATGTGAGTGGGTTCTCCACTCACTTAGATATTTTTCTGCCTTTGCAAGGAACATTCTCTTCGAACCTTATATAATTTCAACCATTACCATTTTGGTTGAAGGGCACTTTGATTAACATATTTATTTTTGCATTAATTTGAAGTAAAGTTTCAATTATGCTTAAATCTTGATTATTTTAATATCAAGATTCTCTTTCTTCCAAAATGATACAAATGAGGTGCCCTGGTGCGATTCTGCTAGTGGTGCTAACACACTACTCGATTGAATAGATGCGCCCCACGAGGTCAGAATGCACAGTGAGATTGTGCTTTCGATATTTATAAACCTAAACTAGCTACCTACGTCTACTAAAATACTACACCCGCAAGCACACGGGGTCGTGTCATAGAATAGGAAGGCGGCAAGTATAGGGTCGATCCACAGGGAAAAGATGGGGCACTAGAGCTAGGTTAGTTTGGCTAGGTTCCTACTGCGGAGACTAGGGTTAAGGGTTTGAAGGTTGATTTTGATTGTTAACTAAGGATAAACAAGCAAGCAATTAAAGGCAAGAACGAAACCTATGTTAACCCTAGACTAGATTAAGACTAAGCAGGAAAGAAAGGACTAAGCTAGGTATGAAAAGACAAATTATGCTAAGGCAAGCTAGTGAAAAGTGAAAGAGCTGTTAAAGAACTAAACTAGCATAAACAAGGCAAGAGCAAGGCAAGAAGCTAACTAAGCAAGAAAAAAAATTAACTAAGCTAAGCAAGCACAAAACTAGGGTTTTAAGCAGTAAAGAGAGGTGTGGGATGTTTAGGGGTATGAACTTTTCACTTAAGTTGGCGGGTGACATGTGAACATTATGATTCCATTTAGATTATACAAACCAAACAACAAGTTAGAGTCTAATGAATTAACCTAAGCTACTAACTGGCCATGGATATGCTAGGTTGTGTATACGGGAACTAGTCCCTAACACCCTCTACTACCCTTACGAGGCTCAATTGGGTTAGGGGTTAGGTTCAATCCAATTAGAGTCTAATCAAGTCTAGGTTTCTAGATTAGACATTCCTAGGGCAATTAGGGGCCGAGGGTAGTAATGGGGGTGAAATTAGGGTTTTGGACCCCAATTCCCCCACATTCTAGCCTTGAGAAGGCTCCATGCTAATTGCACTAGAATTATCTAATCTAGCTACTTAGATCTCTCGATTAAGTTTAGGGAGATTGATTAGGATGTAGGAAGATGGGAGGCAACCTAGGGATCCAAGAATTGGACCTAGGGGCAAATCCCAAAATTCACACATACAAGCAATTTGCCTAAATTCCTAGGTGATTTCACACACAAACCAACAAGCAATTCATGGAGAAAGAGATGCAAATAGAATATAATCATTAACAAATGGAATTACAAAGTTTACATGTCATTTCCCCCCAACATGGTATCAAAGTAATGAATTTTCCCCCAAATAGCCCACCCAAGGGGCCTAGCTACTCATAATAAAGCAAAATACAAAAAGAGAGAAGAAAGAGGTAGAAGAAGCCATAGAGCTCGGTGTAGATGAAGAAGTCCTCCTCTCCAGCAACTACAGGGACGTCCTCCTTCTTCTCCTTGGATGACATGGTGTGGAATGATGGAGGGAAGTGGATGGAAGGCTTAGATATGGGGGGTTATGTGGTGGAAATGGTGAAATGGAGTGGATTTGAGGTGGATATGGAGTGGAATGGAGTGGGTGGCAATTTGGGGAGCTAGGAAGGGGTAGAAAGTAGCCAACCTCATGCTCCAGCCACCACCTAGGTACATATAGGTGTCTAGGGGGTCTAGGGTTAAGTTAGGGGCAAAATGGGGAAAGTAGTGGAAAAGTGGCTGGATTCTGTGAGTAGCACGGCCGTGGTGGGGTACCAGGACCGTGGTGGGTAGGATAGGCCACGACCGTGGTGGATGGGCACGGTCGTGGGAATTAAAATAGCAAAGTTACAGGGTTTTTGTCAAAACGGCCACGGCCGTGGTGGATCAACACGGTCGTGGCAGAGGTGGTGTGCGACGGACGTGGTGGATGGCACGACCGTGGTGCTCTGCTGTGCCACGACCGTTTTGGCTGGCACGACCGTGGTGATCTGCTGTGCCACGACCGTTTTGTGGGGCACGGCCGTGGTGCTTTCTGCTTTGAACCTGTTGATTTCTAAGTGACCTAGCACGGCCGTTCTGTGGTACCACGACCGTGCTGAGTCCTGGGGCAGCACATTGACTTGGGTCTTTGACTTTTCACGGACATCTTTGCTTCAATTGATCTTTGGCCACTAGGGGTAGGTCGAGGGAGCACCGAAATTCACTTTGGGCCTCTCCGAGTGCAGAAGAACCCTAGGATCACCCCTTCTCTCTCTCTTCCATCAAGCGTGGTCCAAATGCCTGAAAAACATGCAAATAATGTCCATAAGTGCATTTTATACAAATAAGCATATTAGGGGGAATGACATGCAATCTAACAGGTATAGATGTGATTGAAGAGCAATATAACACAAGATGAAGCCCTAAAATAGGGCTGCATCACCACCCCAAACTTAAAACATACTTGTCCTCAAGTATGCTCCAACTCAATCTCTCTACAAACTTTCACAAAAAGAAATGACAAATGCAATATAAAAGACGATTGTTGCTGAATGGGATCAAAGATGACTAAGTGCATGCATTTCACCTCTCTTCTCTTCTGCTTTCACAAACCAATCATGAAAAGAGCGCAAAGCATATGAACTTCAAATATAGCGTATAGAATATACAAGTTATCCATATTTCTTCCATCAAGTTCCGGGTAAACCGTTTCATGGTGGCGTTAATCAAGAATGACTAGGAGTTTTGTTTCCCATTCATGCATTCAATCTTATATTTCAAATCACACCAAATGACCCACGTGGCTACAGAAAAGGGTGAAATGAGCTAAGTTTGATGTTTCCTAGCTCAATGGGTATGAAAGTGGAAGAAAGGGTTGCGGTAAGATTTTTGGAGTGTTTTTACACACTCATCTTTTCTTTATTTGAATGCTCTTAAACAGGAGCATCCTTTTATTTTGTTTTTGCTTTTCTTTTTCTCTTCTTTTCTTTCTTGCCCTTGGTGTAGATAGGGCATATGGTGGATAGAGTGAAGCGGGGAGGTAGAGATATGGCCACCCCAAACTTTTGGAGGTGGACAAGGCTGATTATGTGCACTAGGGCATCGTTTTATGAGGCAGAGGGGTATGAAGATGGTGGAAGAATAGTCGGGTCAAAGAGGGGTCATTGGTATGCTTTTCCACATAAGACATCCTGCATGAAAATTAATCCAACACTTCATTCAATATATTACACCACATGAATGAACAAAATGAAATTGATATATCAAACAAGCAATTCCAAAAACACTAAGCGTTCAAAGCTTGCTCAATTTCACAATTCAACCAATTCAATCATAAACATAAGAGAGGTGATGCACATGTAAAAAGTCAAACATTGATACCACTCAACAACAAACAATGTTAATTCACTTGCATTTGTCAAAGGTCATCATTTTTACTCAAAATAGTAGAGATTGGGTCAAAACACACTTCTTAGATAAGAAATCTCACATTTGGGCAAAATTGGCCAAAATGGTGCCAAGTTGCCTCCAATCACATCTAAACCTATATTATTGAACTTAAAGCAATAAACAAGCAAATCCTAACTAAAACATGCAAAAATTACCAAAAATCTACATGATATGCAATGCATGGCAAAAGAGCAAACTTTTTGAAAATTACGTAAAAATAGCAAGGAAGCAAACTACATGGCATGCAAGTGTGCAAAGCAATAAAATTCTAGACTATATAGCAGGATAAGAAAAAGAAATGAAAAACAACAAACAAAAAGTAAAACAGCAGATGAGATGCAAAAATGAGTGAAAGAAGAATGAGGGCATACCGCCCTACCACCCCAAACTTTTGAACCATGTTGTCCTCAACATGACACTAAAGTCTAGGGTGATAGGGTAGATGATCACTGCGGAGGTGGTGGAGGTGCTCCTCCCTGCCTGTAGTAGGCACCCCATTACTCTGACTGTGGAGGCGAATAGCTGTCCTAAAAAGCTGATAAAGAACTCCACCAGTCTTCACCCCACTGTGGGTTCCTCTAGGCCTGGGCATTGTGGAACTGATAAAGGTGGTTGACCTGGTAATGCATATGCTGGTGGTCCAACCACATGGCATCCTGTGTCCTATGAAAGCCCTCCTGTGCCTGTAGAATTCTGTCCTGTGTCACCTGAATGCCCTCCAGCTATGCATGGATGGTACCCATATCATATGCATTCACTGAAGGCTGCTGTGGCTCTGACACTCCCATTCTTTCTTCTCTTTGCCTCACCCGTCTTTCCGCTCTCTCCTCTGCTGTCCGCCTCTGCTCTGCCACCTGTGAAGGCTCTCCTGGACTCCCTGCAAACCTCACCTCAGGGATTTCCTCTCCTTTGGGGTTCTCCTCCTCATACCTCCTCAACGTTTCCAGAAAATCTGGCGTTGGTCCAAACTGTGCCATGAGGGGAGGAGTATGGTAAGGCAGCTCCAATGTGACTCCTGGGTAAGGTGGGTTGATTTGGTAAATGATCTTCTGATCCGTAACCGTAATCATGGATGAGCAAGCCAGGTAGTGCAAATCAACCAACTTGCCACCCTACGCCTTTGTATATCCTATCATGTCATGCCCCAAGGCAGTGGGAATAGATGTTACAATCCCTCCCATTACGAATGGATTTGTTCTCTTGGATGGGATTGTCCTCATATGATCAATCAATAACGCCCCCTGGATCACATGTCTCTCCTTTTCCATCCAACCAAGCACAAAAAGATCTTTGTTGGTGCAGCTGCCTTGATTTTCATACCTGCCAAAGATGGTGTTTGCCAACACCTTCTGAACATAGCGGAGAAATGGGCTGTGAATACCACTTGTCTTTGATTTCCCTGCTACAAATGTACTTTGGCCGGTGAAGCACTTCCACATGGCTGGATACGTGGAACTAGAGTCATTTTCTATCCTTCCTCCATCTAGGAGGGCAACCATCTCTCCACTTGGGGCAAAAATCTGATTTAGCATCTCTGAGGTTATTTTCCACCTCTTATCCCCAATCGTTACCTTAATTGCATTCTCGCCATCATTTGTTGCCTTCTCTAGCGTGGCGAAGAACTGTTGCGTTAACTCGATGTATGACTCCTGCTACAGTGTCAATATTTCAAAAAGCCCCAATTTTTCCATCAATTCTTGAAAACAGACAAAGAACCCCATTGCCTCCATTGACGCTTGGCATGCGTATTGAGTAGCTAACACTCTGCGTGTCAGGCACCCAGGGTGCTTGGGCTCCTTTGCCCTGCCTGTAGTAACCTCTGGCTGTGAAAATGGGCGTTGTGGCGGGCTTGGTTGCTGCTCAACTTTAGGCGGATCAGTATCATCTTCATCAGCTAGCACGAGCCGTCGACGGGGTCGTAGTTGTGGCCGCGGCTCGGGCTCTGGTTGTGCTGCGGAGGAGACGGACGGTCGTGCGGCTGAAACTGACGGCCGCACGGATGAGGCGGAAGGTCTCTCAAATGAGACGGAGTGTCGGGAGGCAGATGGCGGTGGCTGCGACAAAGATGGTGCCCCCCGCTGTAGCTATACGGTGGCTTCTTCAGTGATAGGATCCACTATGGCATCCAATTCCGCCTCCGTCAACTGGGGGTGGCTGTTCCTTGGCTTCCTTTGGTAGGGGATGACACCCCTAGTCTTCTCTACTTCCTTCCTTGCAAACTTCTTCATTCTTGCTCGAAAAATGAAGTGGAATTAGAAAATTTCAGATTTCTCTGAAGAACGGGGCTGTTGGGGCGGAATGGAGAGAGAGTGGTGCGTTTGTGGATGGAAATGGGTGGGATCTGGAGATTAAGGTAGTGGAAATAGTAGGGGAGTGATTGGGAATGGTTTGGGGGTGATTTGGTGGGGATTCGAGGGTTGGAATGGGTGGGCGGAGCGTTGCACAGTCGCTAGGGCGCGGGGCACGACCGTTCTGTTCTTCGGAGAAATGAACAAGTGAAAAAAAAGTTTTGCAAATTCTGACTTAAATCTACTGGAATCGGGCTGCTGCACGGCCGTGTTGCACGACATGGCCGTGGTGGCTTCGTGTACCACGACCGTGCTGCCTTGCATGGTCGTGCTGACCTGGTTCTAAACTTAGTCGATTTTCGCAATTTTCTGATCATTTCTTTGTTGAATGTGAGTGCACCACCACGGTCGTGTTGATGTACCACGACCGTGTTGGGCACTGTAACAGCAGTAGGAGACTCGAATGTTGTTCAAACATCAAAAATAGATCTCAAGTTGATATTCTATTGATGCGTTGTCAAACTTTCATCTATTCTTCTTCGTTTCACTCTGTTCTCGCCTGCACATATAAAAACTATACAAAAACTATCAAATACGAGTGTGTGTGTGTGCTTTCTTGGAAAAAATGTAAAAACAAAGAAAAAGTATCAAAAATGTAGATTGGGTCAAAAATTCCCAAACCTAGGTGGGTTGCCTCCCACAAGCGCTGAGTTTCTTGCCTTCAGCTAGGCTTCTTGGTGATTCTTCAAAATTCATCCGTTTGGCATTCTCATGTGTCCATTCTTGCAAAACATGCATCCTTCCTTTGCACTCAATCTATTTTCCTCATCCCTTTGATCACAATAATTATCATTAATTTCTTCACCTTGATGTCCTTCTCTCAAATGCCCATTTGGACTTGTGAAGTGACCATGTCCAATATCCCTATCTCGGACTCACCGGGTTGGGGTCTTGTACATGTTGATGTTGATCTTCATGTCCATAAATGAGACTGTCATGGTGCCACTACGTACATGAATGTCAGCATCAGTTGTAGATAAGAACGACCTCCCCAAGATGATGGGAATCTTCCTATCCTCCGGCTCCATATCAAGTACAATGAAATCCGTCGGGAACACCGCACCTTTTTCCTTTTCTATCATCACCAAGACATCATCCACTCTACCTCTAGGCACTTTTATGGATCTATCTGCCAACTGGAGAGTGCAATGTGCCGGCTTCAACTTGCCTAAGCCCAGCTCAACATAGACATGATATGGCATCAAATTCACACTAGATCCCAAATCAAGTAAGGACCTGTCTATGCGATGTCCCCCTATGTAACTAGGTATGAGTGGGGCTCCTAGGTCTTTTCTCTTTATGGGGAGGGCATGTTGTATGATTGAGCTCACTTGTTCAGTCAATCTCACCTTCTTTGGAATCCTCCCCGTTGACCTTCTCTTCACAGTGCATAAGTTCTTGAGAAACTTGGCATATGATGTGATTTGCTTGATAGCATCCAAAAGTGGAATGTTCACCTTTACTTGGCGAAACACCTCAAGAATATCAACATTGTGCTTTTGCCTCCTTTTCAATTCCGGTGGCTCATCTAGTGCTTCTACAAATGGAGGATCACTAGTTTTTGTCGCACTTACATGAACATGAGGCAGAACACTAGGGATAGTGGGACCTGCAAAAGGGATATGTGGTGGATCACATGGAATCCCAAACTCAACATGCGGTATCACAACATCATCTTCAGCAATATCAATCATAGTATCACCACTTGGCTGCCTTTGCTTTGCTTTATCAACCTTTCTTTGACTTGCGGGCTGCTCAAGAGTTTTCCCACTCCTTATAACTGTCACAGCACTACCTTGCTCATGAAGGGGAGGGGGAGCATGTTGTGGCTGTGGAGGAGGTGGAGGTGGCACTTGGGGTTGAGATTGAGGTGGAGAAGAGACTTGAGGAGGAGGAGAGAATTGGGGCTGGAAAGTGAATTTTTGTGAAATTTGAGGTGAGGGAGGTGGTGGAGGAGTGTAAGGCTGGGGATAGCCTTGGAAGGAGTGAATGGGATGCACTTGCATGGGGGGTGTACTGTAGAAAACTTGTGAAGAGGGCATGAGTCCACTTGCTTCATGGTGGCTCATGATGGGTCTTGAAGACAATTTTTCCTCTTGGAGAGTGATTATAGAAGATAGTTTCTCTATTCTCTCTTCTAACCTTGCAACATCCCTTTGAACATCATCAAACACTTTCAATCTAGAGAGAACCTCTTCCTCAAACCTTGAGCTGTATGTAGGACTTTGTGGTTCCTGGTAGCTATAGGAGTGAGGTGTCTTCTTTTCTTCCCCATAGAACTCAATAGAATTGACCGGGTGGCAAGGAGCATTTGTCACCTGGTTCTTCATGAAGCTCACCATGTCACTAAGAATCTTCATCACTTGCGGGCTTGATTCATCATGAGTAGGGGGTGTCACACCAAAGGCATACCCTCTTTCATTCATCATGCTAGAAGCTCAAATTCTTGATCCTTCAGCCAACGTCTCAAACAAAGGCCATATCTCCTCAGGTGGCCTAGCCATGAAAACTCCTCCACAAGAAGAGTCCACTGTGTCTTGGTCCTTTAGAGACAAACTAGAGTAGAATGATTGAACTAGCTGCCACAAAGGGATCTCATGGTGAGGACACTCTCTCAACAGCTTCTTGAATCTCTCCCATGCATTATGAAACTGCTCATCTCCCATTTGACTAAAATTTGTCACGGAACGCCGCATTTGTGTCAACCTTGCTATAGAATAGAATTGTCTCAAGAAAGCATTCTTCATTATTTCCCAACTCATGATGTCCTTTCTTGAGTCATACCATTCTTTGGCTCTATCTTTGAGGGAGAAAGAGAACAAGGTCAACCGAATTGTATCATTACTAGCCGTCGACGTCCTGAAGGTGGAGCATACTTCAAGAAAGGCGTCCAAGTGCTTATACGGGTTCTCACTCTCTGAGCCGTAGAAGATGGGCAGGAGCCCAAGAAGACCTGGAGGAATAGAGAATTGCTCCCCTGGCATTTGATCAACCCTGCTAGCAATTGGCAATTTGTAGTTGCTAGGCATGAAGTAATCTTGAAGTGGCTTGTGAGGTGCACTTTGGCCTTCCATCTTGTTTCCTACCGAATGGCTTGTCACATGCATAAAGAACAACCAAGAAAAATAAAGCAAGTTAGTAAACCAATATACACAAGAAATGCAAAGAAAAATGAATAAAGAATACCAATGACGAGGGCAGTAGGAAAAGTCAAAGAAAAACTAACTAGCTAGGCTGAGCACCTCTAATCCCCGGCAATGGCGCCAGAAATCTTGGTGCGATTGCGCTAGTGGTGCTAACACACTACTCGATTGAATAGATGCACCCCACGAGGTAGGAATGCACGGTGAGATTGTGCTTTTGATATTTATAAACCTAAACTAGCTACCTACGTCTACTAAAACACTACACCCGCAAGCGCACGTGGTCGTGTCGTAGTATAGGAAGGCAGAAAGTATAGGGTCGATCCACAGGGAAAAGAGGGGGAACTAGATCTAGGTTAGTTTGGCTAGGTTCCTACTGCGGAGACTAGGGTTAAGGGTTTGAAGGTTGATTTTGATTGTTAACTAAGGATAAATAAGCAAGCAATTAAAGGCGAGAATGAAACCTATGTTAACCCTAGACTAGATTAAGACTAAGCAGGAAAGAAAGGACTAAGCTAGGTATGAAAAGACAAATTATGCTAAGGCAAGCAAGTGAAAAGTGAAAGAGATATTAAAGAACTAAACTAGCATAAACAAGGTAAGAGCAAGGCAAGAAGCTAACTAAGCAAGAAAAGAATTAACTAAGCTAAAAAACACAAAACTAGGGTTTTAAGCAGTAAAGAGAGGTGTGAGCTGTTTAGGGGTATGAACTTATCACTTAAGTTGGGGGGTGACATGTGAACATTATGATTCCATTTAGATTATCCAAACCAAACAACAAGTTAGAGTCTAATGAATTAACCTAAGCTACTAACTGGCCGTGGATATGCTAGGTTGTGTATAGGGGAACTAGTCCCTAACACCCCCTACTACCCTTACGAGGCTCAATTGGGTTAGGGGTTAGGTTCAATCCAATTAGAGTCTAATCAATTATAGGTTTCTAGATTAGACATTCCTAGGACAATTAGGGGCCGATGGTAGTAATGGGGGTGAAATTAGGGGTTTGGACCCCAATTCCCCCACATTCTAGCCTTGAGAAGGCTCCATGCTGATTGCACTAGAATTATCTAATCTAGCTACTTAGATCTCTCACTTAGGTTTAGGGAGATTGATTAGGATGTAGGAAGATGGGAGGCAACCTAGGGATCCAAGAATTGGACCTAGGGGCAAATCCCAAAATTCACACATACAAGCAATTTGCCTAAATTCCTAGGTGATTTCACACACAAACCAACAAGAAATTCATGGAGAAAGAGATGCAAATAGAATATAATCATTAACAAATGGAATTACAAAGTTTACATGTCATTTTCCCCCAACATGGTATCAAAGTAACATATTTTCCCCCAAACAGCCCACCCAAGGGGCCTAGCTACTCATAACAAAGCAAAATACAAAAAGAGAGAAGAAAGAGGTAGAAGAAGCCATGGAGCTCGGTGTAAATGAAGAAGTCCTCCTCTCCAACAGCTACAGGGACATCCTCCTTCTTCTCCTTGGATGAAATGGTGTGAAATGATGGAGGGAAGTGGATCGAAGGCTTAGATATGGGGGGTTATGTGGTGGAAATGGTGAAATGGAGTGGATTTGAGGTGGATATGGAGTGGAATGGAGTGGGTGGTGATTTGGGGAGCTAGGAAGGGGTAGAAGGTAGCCAACCTCGTGCTCCAGCCGCCATCTAGGTATATATAGGTGTCTAGGGGGTCTAGGGTTAAGTTAGGGGTAAAATGGGGAATGCAGTGGAAAAGTGGCTAGATTCTGTGAGTAGCACAGCCTTGGTGGGGTACCACGGTCGTGGAGGGTAGGATAGGCCACGACCGTGGTGGATGGGCACGGTCGTGGGAATTAAAATAGCAAAGTTACAGAGTTTTTGTCAAAACGGCCACGACCATGGTGGATCAACACAGTCGTGGTGGAGGTGGTGTGCCACGGCCGTGGTGGCTGGCACGGACGTGGTGCTCTGCTGTGCCATGACCGTTTTGGCTGGAACGACCGTGGTGATCTGCTGTGCCACGACCGTTTTGTGGGGCACGGCCGTGGTGCTTTCTGCTTTGAACCTGTCGATTTCTAAGTGACCTAGCACGGTCGTTCTGTGGTACCACGGCCATGCTGAGTCCTGGGGTAGCACTTTGACTTGGCCTTTGACTTTTCTTGGACATCTTTGCTTCAATTGATCTTTGGCCACTAGGGGTAGGTCGAGGGAGCACCGGAATTCACTTTGGGCCTCTCCGAGTGCAGAGGAACCCTAGGATCACCCCTTCTCTCTCTCTTCCATCAAGCGTGGTCCAAATGCCTGAAAAACATGCAAATAATGTCCATAAGTGCATTTTATACAAATAAGCATATTAGGGGGAATGACATGCAATCTAACATGTATAGATGTGATTGAAGAGCAATATAACACAAGATGAAGCCCTAAAATAGGGCTGCATCACGCCCCTCTCAAATTATTTTCTCTACATGATGCCAAGAATCATGAGGGAACCTATTGAAGTGGTATTTTGCATATTGAACCCTAGATTTTGGGTAAATTGCACATTACACCAAAACCAGGTTTTAATGCACAAACATTGCTCAACATACTCTTTCTTGTTATTCAGGCTTGTAGAAGCCATACTACTGCATCATACTCATTACTATGATGCTTCAACATATGAGGAACATTTTTCCATGCACAATTTGCAATTTAACCCCTCAACTTGGGTAATTTTCATTTTAGTCCAAAACAAGTAAAATATTATTTCAACATTATTCAAAAAGGACTGAAATTGAAATATAAGTTCCTCTTGAGCCTTAATTACTTTTCAAGAGATAAGGGCAAGCATATAATCAACTTTATTTAGCAAAACATCTAGGGTTAAGCATAACCCAGGTCAGGGATGTTACAAATTATAAACCCCTAACAAGGATTTCATCCCCGAAATCCTAGATAACAGAAGATAGTTGTCACTCATGTCATCAAGTCTCTAATTATCATCTCAATGTCATGAAGATTGTATAAAGCGTTATCCAGTATCAGGTTCTTCCAAACAGATTTATCATCTTGGCTTTATCATACACATCATATATTTAATTGCCCTTTTCATTATTGACTTACAATATGAATATTGTATTAAGTAACACCTTCTATGTCGAAGAAGTGTTATTCATTCTTCAACTGATTCTATAATTATTCCTTCAATTATTACCCCTCTATCAATGTTATGTTTATGCAACACATAAACCCCTAACATATGATGTCCATATTATTTTGTGTAACTAGATTGATCTCACAATTGGCCAATATAGATAACCACCATAAATCATCTATTATTTCTCTGATACCAAAATCCTTACTTTGGTATTCATCATATGTGTTGAGAACACATCTCATCCTTACCATATTCGTTTCTCTGTTGTTACCACCAAGGGTACACATGCACAAGGTATTTCTTTTATTTTAGGACATTGCTTGTTCCATATATCATTATCTTGGAACCAAAGTCCCAATCAAACTAATACTTTTCTAAGTATCCATCATCAGATTATTTCTAATCCATGTACATCAAAAAGGAAACATATATTTAACGGAGGTAATCCACTTAGCAATCCTTTATTTATTTGGGAAAGTTCACTTAGCAAACTCTATGTGGTTGGGAAGGTTCACTTAGCAATCCCTATGTAATTGGGAAAGTTCACTTAGCAATCCCTATGTTATTTGGGAAAGTTCACTCAACAATCCCTATGTTATTTGGGAAAGTTCACTCAACAATCCCTATGTAATTGGGAAAGTTCA
The DNA here is from genome assembly GCA_963693085.1 of Alisma plantago-aquatica. Lineage (NCBI taxonomy): Eukaryota > Viridiplantae > Streptophyta > Magnoliopsida > Alismatales > Alismataceae > Alisma > Alisma plantago-aquatica. Next base: position 191,982,524 of record OY856413.1, on the reverse strand, counting down.
CTTAGCAATCCCTATGTAATTGGGAAAGTTCACTCAGCAATCCCCATGTTATTTGGGAAAGTTCACTCAGCAATCCCTATGTTATTTGGGAAAGTTCACTCAGCAATCCCTATGTAATTTGGGAAAGTTCACTCAACAATCCCTATGTAATTGGGAAAGTTCACTCAGCAATCCCTATGTTATTTGGGAAAGTTCACTCAATAATCCCTATGTTATTGGGAAAGTTCACTTAGAAATCCCTTTGTAATTTGGTAAAGTTCACTCAGCAATCCCTATGTTATTGGGAAAGTTCACTCAGCAATCCCTATGTTATTGGGAAAGTTCACTCAGCAATCCCTATGTAATTGGGAAAGTTCACTCAACAATCCCTATGTAATTGGGAAAGTTCACTTAGCAATCCCTATGTTATTGGGAAAGTTCACTCAGCAATCCCTATTTAGTTTCATTATACTCACAAAATTGTTTCAGAATGACTACTTGATCAGAGTAATCAAAACGATAATAATCTAAGAGTTCCATACTTGCCCTATCTCCAATAATCATATACCTGGCCAGGGTATACAAGTATTGATATTAGGTAGTATGCACTTTATTTACTATCATGTTCCTCACTTTTCATATCACATGATTTTTTTCATTCCTGGATTCTCTTCAGACATCACTTCTATATCTCATCTTTTATCACACAGATAAGAGAGATTATAAAGCATTTTAAGGAATACTGAGTAAAATGTAACTTCTCACCTTCCTTGTGTCCTTATAGGACTAATCAGAGGAAGTTCAAAACAACTACTTTCTTATTTTTAACACATAGAATCATGGAATGAAATATCAGAATGAATCTATTTCATCTGACCTGTCACAACCCGAGGGTTGACTATTGCATCAGATTGATTCATTGCATAGAACCTTGCAGTTGTTGGTTGTTGACCCTGTGCTTGATTGTTAGGTGTTGATGAACCAGCTTGGGATGCTTGTCCACGTCCTCTATTGTTACTAGAAAACTGCCTCCTTTGTGAGCCTTGCTGACTCTACCTTGGAGGTAGAGTCACCATTGAATTCCCGTCTGGACAATCCTTTTCTAGATGTCCCTGTTGTCTACATTGGTAATAGACCCTAGTCGCAAAATAGGGTCTGTGAGATTCAGTCACCGATGTTGATGCTATGTCGGGGGCTCTACTTGGAGCAATACTATGGTCCCTACCTCTACTTGATGTCCATTGTGTCTGGGTATTGAATCTCGATGGTGCTTCCGATGTAGAAAATATTAGCTTCTTAAAACTTTCAGATCTTTGTCCTTGAAATTGAGTGTACACCTTCTTAACACTGGTATGTCGTTTCTCAATTTCAGACCTTTCTATCCTCCTTACCGACTCCACAAAAGTGGAAAAGCTCTCCCTGTTCTCTAAAGCAGACATGACACGAATTTTCTGTGCGTAGAACGCAAGTGTACGCGTCAATGTAATATAGGCCTTTGTGAGGCCCGAGTCGAACTCAGGGACACTGAATTATTGGAGACTACTACTAACTACTCGCAATCAGCTAGACCGGTTAAAAAGTTGGAAGTTGTTGTAAAATTAAAATAAAATGAAATAAAACAAAACAAAACAATCGATTAAAGGTTTAGTTTAATCAATTCAAGTGGAGATCTTTAGGATTGCGGTTTCACCGCATGTTATCATTGTATGAATTTCTATATAGCAACTCAGATTTATCTCTCTTTCCGGGTAGTGGCCTATAGTCAGAATTGCCCACTGTCATGGTAGAATTCACTACCTATGTCTAGGTCGGTTCCACCGTCGTAATAACCTATACCCTAAACTAGGTGCATTATAATCGACCTCTGTGTATCCACCATTAACCTTACACCACCTTGTTCAAGGGATTTGTTAATTAATGTGAATTTTGTCTCTTTTCAACTGTTAATTCTTCTTTCAAAGCAATTAAGGGCATTAGATTATTATTATGGTGATCAAGCATAACAATATAATTGAGAAAATGAATTTATACCATGAATTTAAGAGATAAATGATGAATTACTATGTTAAAAACGTCATACAATGCTTCCCCGGGCTACTCCCAGTCCTAAAGATAAAGGGGATTAGCCCCACATGTTCATCTCAAAGAAAAACATGGTAGAGAAAAAGGGACACATGGAAAAAAACGTGAATAAGCTATAAAACCCCTGAACGGAGAAGATCCAAGCATTCCTCAGTGTGGAATACGCGATCTACAGCCTTTCGGTGGTGGAGAACGTCTTCTTCGGCCTCCGGAACGGCTGGGGTGTGCTTCTAGGCTCCGTTCTTCTCTCCACACCTTCTCGGGATGTGTGCAGCGGCTAATGACGTGATAGATTGCTCTTGGCCACCGTCATTAGGTATAATCACCGAGTTAGGTTGCAAAAATAACATAGTCGTCGGATTTAGATCGATCTGAAGCAAACTTGTATCTGACGGTGTCGATACCATCGACGCGAGTCGATGTTATCGACCCTACACGGTATCGGCTGGTCTTCTTTTCTTTTCTTTGTCGCGACTGATGCTAACTCGATACCATCGACGAGGGTCGATGGTATCGACATCCTAAGGCATTAGTTTTTGTCCTTTTCTATCATTGTAGCTCCACTTGTCGATAGTATCGACTTCTGGGTCGATAGTATCGACTATCTTCTCGCCAGCAACATGATGGTATATCGATACCGTCAACTCTCCTGTCGATAGTATCGACTCTGCGATGCTCCTTGCGGCTGGCAACCTGTGGTCTCATCGATGGTATCGACCACTGTCGATGGTATCAACAGTAGCAGATATTCATTTTTCCTAAAATTACAACACAAAACCACATAAGCCAAAATAAAAGATATTATTGTAATCATTTATGCTCAAAATACCAAAATAAGGGAGATTTGACACTGAGAAGGATCATAGACCAAAGTAAATGAATCATGCAATATTAACCACCAAAATGACCAATAAATGCATAAAACACAAGTAAAATATGTCTATAAATGTGACTCAAAATCATCGCATCAAACTCCCCTAAGCTTGAACATTGCTCACCCTCAAGCAACTAAACTTTAGAATAGAATTGCGAGGGTCAACTAAAGAACAGATCATCACAACAAACATCACCATATGATCCCCACCGGACATTCACATTCCGGCCCTTACTAACCACGAAATGATAATTACCCTAAAGGCGACAATAATCATCCATAAAAGATATCTACCTCAAAATTGATGAAGACTATCATATAAGGCAATTAACATAATAAAATCCGCCGGTTCAGACTCGGTGCATCTTGTGATCTCCTATTCTACGTTGCTCGCCCTAACTACCATCTACATGGAAGCAGCTCTCCTGATATTCACGAGTGAGGATAAAATCACGGTGGCCTACCAATTCGAGCAACAGGTGGATGAAATGGGTGGCTCATGGAAGAAATGGAAGCATTATACGATTATAACATGCACAAAGCAAAAGTGACCTAAATGATACATATGCCAGTGTAAATGCCCTAATGCCTACATTTGGGTGGAATGATGCATACACTATCATCCCGCCTCAATGTGAGATGGAAAATCTACGAGAACTACATCATGTTCTTATTCTTCGTAATATGCAGTGAAAACATGTTCCTTTCTCCCTCTCATTCCTATTTACTTCTCATTTCTTTTTTTTTAGAGGCCCTTATATCCATAAATGACAATGAAGTATTTGTCGGGCTCACTTTTTGTTGCATAAATATATACTTGAAGCATTCAGAAGGTATAGAACAAGTTTATCACCTTTAATGTTTTAGAAGATATAAGATACATGATGTGGTCTATCTGCATAAAAGTATGAATGCAACTACAAAATGATAATCAAGCATCTAAATGACATGCACCTAAGGAGAATGTGATGTTGGCTAAATGGACATCTATAAATCCCTTTGTTTTGATCATGACAAACATTTCATTCTTATTGATCTAACGAGCTACTTGAGTGTGCAGGATGACAAAGTAACAAGGGAAAATCTACAAGCTTACATATTTATATTTTCATGCAATGTAATCACTGTTGTAAAAACTTGTACAAAAATTATAATGTACAAGTACTTAGAATTGCATGTAAATCAAGCATTAGATTCTCCCTAGCTAAACACCACAGTTAGAGAAGTCATCCCATTCAAATATAATTATTTTTGCACACTCACACACATAATTAGTGCCTAAATTGAAACCTTGAAACAGGATCAATCTCGGCCGACAAGCTCCTCGACCGAGACACTCTCGATCGACAATCTTCTCGACTGAGAAAGATCCAAAGTAGCCGTTAGACACAACAGACAAGTTAGTTGGCAGTTGAAGAAAGACGTTGCAAATCACTTGTTCCAGAGAGCCTGTCGGTCGACAAAAGTTCGACCGAGTAGGTGTCTCGGTCGACCATTTGTCGACCGAGATGGTCTCTGACAGCAGCTGCAGAATTAATTAATTAGCCGTTGTTAAAGCAACAACTTTGTACCTAACGGCTAGTTAAGCACTTAGAAACCCCTAGAAGTTGTCTACAATGTCCTTAAGCTTCCTTAGGCCATTCCTATAAATAGGACAAGCCATAGGACACCTAAACATACTTGTTTTACACTTGCTACACTTGAGAAAATACTTGAGCATACTTGAGCAATCTGTTGCAAGCAAATTGAGCACTGTGATCATTGGCCTACTTTCTCCTTAGCTCAAATTCGTGTCCTATAGGCTAGAATCTCCTACCCACAGCAATCACAAGTTCACACATTTGGTTAGGAGATCTATACGCTTGATCTAGGCATATCAAGCCTTGGGCTTTAAAGGATAAGTTGTAATTTCCTTTTTCTTTCTTATTCCCTATTACTGTTTGTACTCTCCTTGCTACTCCTAGGTTGGAGGCTGCGGATTGGAGAGGGTGAAGATCTTCTTGGCAAAGAAGGAGACTTTGAGCTACTTCAGAAGGCTGGTGCAACGGCAGGTTACTTCTAGAGAGGAAGGCTACTTCAAGGGGGAGCTTGGGGTTACTTCAAGAAGGCTACCTCAGGGTTGGTGCACCTACTTCAAGTGAAGGATGTTCAAAGGGTGTGGTTGAAAGTATTGTATTTTGTATAAATCCTCGAGAGGTAATAAAATAAATACTTTCAAATCCCGGTTGGGTAAGCAACCGGGTAGTGGACTGACAACTATAGTATTTGCTATAGTTGGAACCACTCTAAACGCCTGTCTCCTTCTTCTAATCTCAATTTTGGTTGTTTGAGTTAAATAATTATTAAAATCACTATAAAACTCTATTCACCCCCCTCTAGTAGTTTTCAGTTGGTATCAGAGCGAGGCTTCAAGGAACCCTAATAAGGTCTTGAAGAAATGGGTGACGGAGTGCTCAACAACCTCAACATTGAAGGGACACTTGTTGCTAGGCCTCCAGCGTTCGATGGAACAAACTACCAATATTGGAAGAGAAGGATGCAATTCTACTTCCAAGGAATCAACTGGGATCTATGGAGAATGGTGTCTACTCCATATATGCTCCCTCAAAATGAATTTGCGGAATGGGATGCAAACACGGTAAAGCTGGCCCAAATGAATGCAAAAGCTGTAAGTATCTTATATTGTTCTATTTCGGTAGGAGAATTTAATAGAATATCAAATTGTGATACAGCTTATGATATTTGGCATAGACTGTCCATAACCTATGAGGGTACAGTCCAAGTCAAAAATTCCAAAATTAGCTTGCTTAAAACGAAGCTTGAACATTTTCGTATAGATCCTAATGAATCTATTAGTGAAATGTTTTCAAAATTCTCTATCATTGTTAATGGTTTAAGTGCCCTAGGAAAACCTATCCTTGAGGAAGATCAGGTATCAAAAATCCTTCGATCACTTCCTCCAAAATACAAGCCAAAGGTGACAGCCATTGAAGAAGCAAACGACCTCACTCGACTCAAAATGGAGCAACTCATCGGCAATTTAGAAGCTCATGAGGCAGATCTAGAAGAGGAAGAAAGAAGAGAACGTGAACGTCAAAGTGGGAAGAAGAAGGATGTGGCTCTCAAAGCTTCAAAAGTCGTCACACAAGAAAGTGAGGAGTCAAGTGAAGAAGAAGGAGAAGAAGCCTTGATCGTCAACGGTAAGAAATACAAAAGGTTTAAATCTAACAAAATTTCTAGTTCTTCTACCCCTCCCAGATGCTTTGAATGTGGGAAGAAAGGGCATTTCAAAAATGAATGTCCCAAAGCAAAGAAGGGAAAGAAAAGCTCACACAAGAAGAAAGGAGAAAAAGCCTATAAAGCTGCATGGGATGAGTCAAGTCAGAGTGAAAACGGAGAAGAGGTGGAATGTCTAATGGCAAGAGAAGACAATGAAGACTCTCAAGAGGTAAGCCTAATTGATCTTCCTAAAGAAGAGTTAGTTACTAATTTACAAGAAACTCATGATAAATATATTGATGCCAAGAAGAAACTAAAGAAGGCTATAAAATCGAATGATGAGCTCATTGCCAAATTAGATAAACTTGCTTCTGAAAAGAACAACACTGAACTTGAGAATTTATCTTTAAAAACATCTTTAGATGATTGTACTAGAAAGCTACTCACTTTAGAAACAAATGTTGATCTTCTTTCTAAAGAAAAGACTGAATTATTAGCTAAACTACAAGATTTTCAAACTCAGCCTATTTTGTGTAACCATTCGGACTATGATAATTTTGTAAAGGAAAAGGACTCATTGTTTTCTGATTTAGATCAAGCAAGAAAAGATCTACACAAGAAAATGAATGACATTGCTATGTTGCAAAGAGAACTTTATGAGTTAAGAAGAAAAGATATACTTGATAACATACTAAGAGTTGGCACTGTTTTCAATGGAAGAAAAGGTTTGGGATATGCTCCAAAGAAAAATCAACCCAAAAGAACTCAAACTAGGTTTGTACCTAAGAACACAATGGCTAGAAAGAGAAATGAAGTTGATTCTATTACTTGCCATTTCTGCTTACGTCTTGGACACTATTCCTTTTCATGCCCCTACAAGACTAAGGAGTCCGACTTAGTTTGGATCCCAAAACCCCAAACTTAGTAGAGTGGAATGTAGTTGAGATATGACCAAATGCTTTATTTTGCTATTTATATTGTCTTATCTCAACTAAAAGATGTCATGCATATTGTTATTATTTTTCTGCATTGTTGTTCTGAAACAGAAACCTTGTCGGTCGAAGTATTGTCGACTGAGCTTTGGATCGGTCGAAGTATTGTCGACCGACTGGATGTCTTTAACAAATCAAAATTTACAGCACCTATTTCGGTCGAAAATTGGTCAACCGAGCAAATTTCTGCGTTTCTTTGCTTGTAATACAGTAACCTTCTCGATCGACAAATTGTCGACCGAGACAGATATCGGTCGAACAATTGTCGACCGACTGGTTTTCTGTATCAGAACTCTTATACAAGTATGTACTTAAGAAGTTTCTAACAATATCGGACCATCACATGGGTACCAAAATCTACATTTTAATGCAGGAATGGGTAGTTGACAGTGGATGCTCCAAACATATGACCGGGAACAAGGATGCATTTCAAACTTTTGAAGAAAAGAAAAGTGGAACGGTCACCTTTGGAGACAATGGTAAGGGCAAAATCGTTGGAATAGGTAATGTTGGAACAAACCTCGAAATTAAGAATGTTCTACTTATTGATGGTTTGCATCATAATTTGATAAGTGTAAGTCAATTATGTGATAGTGGTTATGATGTGTTATTTAACAAAACCTGCTGCAAGTTATTGATAGAAAACACTACAAATGTTGTTTATGAAGGAAATAGAGTTGGAAATCTTTATATTCTTAAACCTAACTCTATGAAATCAGTAGTAGGAAAATGCTTGCTTGCAAATGAAAATACCTTACAACTATGGCATAAAAAGCTAGGACATGCCAGTTCACATGTTATCAAAAAGTTAGTGAAATATGATCTTGTTCGTGGATTGCCTACTTTATCTTTTGATCAAGTTGAAAACTGTGAACCATGCACAATGGGAAAGAAAACTAAAACATTTTTCAAATCAAAACATGTACTTAGCACCAGTAGATCATTAGAATTAATTCATATGGATTTATTTGGACCAATGAGGACACAATCAATCGGTGGTAAGAGATACTGTTTTGTTATTGTTGATGATTATAGTAGATATACATGGGTACATTTTATTGCAACTAAAGATGATACTATTCATGTTTTTATGCAATTTTGTTCCAAGATTGAAAATCTCTTACAAAATAAAATATGTACCATTAGAAGTGATCATGGTGGGGAATTTGAAAATCATACATTTGAAGAGTTTTGTACATCTCAAGGATACACTCATAATTTTTCTTCTCCACGCACCCCACAACAAAATGGTATAGTTGAAAGGAAAAATCGATCACTACAAGAAATGGCTAGAACTATGATGCTTGAACATAACACACCCAAAACCTTTTGGGTTGAAGCTGTAAACACTGCATGCTATGTGCTAAATAGAGTAACTGTTCACTCTCATTTAAAGAAAAATCCATATGAACTAATACATTCTAAGAAACCTAGAGTTGACTATTTTCATACCTTTGGCTCCACATGTTATATCTTAAATACCAAAGACGATAGAGATAAGTTTGACTCAAAATCACACAAAGCATTCTTTTTGGGATATTCCACTTCTAGCAAAGATTTTAGAGTATATAACACTATATCTAGAAAAGTTGAAGAATCTATTCATGTTTCTTTTCATGAAGAATCCCCATCTGAAAATCTAGAAATCATAGATCTCACTAATCAATTCGAAAATTTAAACATACCAAACGATAGTGAGAAAGGTGCTACAAATAATCACCAAACTGAACCACAACCTACACCTAGACTTATTAAAGATCATCCTCAAGAATTAATTATTGGAAATCCTAATGATAAAGTCAAAACTCGTTCTTCCTTTAAAGATGTTGCAAACATGGCTTTTGTTTCTATCATTGAACCTAAAAAGATTTCTGAAGCTCTTAAAGATGACTATTGGATAATAACCATGCAAGAAGAATTGAATCAATTCACTAAGAATGATGTATGGGATTTAGTTCCTAAACCACAAGATAAAACCATAATAGGAACTAAATGGGTTTTTAGGAACAAGCTAAATGAGTCAGGAGAAGTAATAAGGAATAAAGCTCACTTAGTAGCACAAGGATATAATCAACAAGAAGGAATAGATTTTGATGAAACATATGCACCCGTAGCTAGACTTGAAGCCATTAGAATGTTACTAGCTATTGCTGCCCATAAAAACATCAAACTCTATCAAATGGATGTCAAAAGTGCTTTTCTAAATGGCATCATTCAAGAAGAAGTTTATGTTGCCCAACCACCTGGTTTTGAAATTCCAGAAAAAGGTGACTATATTTATAAACTTAAGAAAGCACTTTATGGTTTAAAACAAGCACCTAGAAATTGGTATGAAAGGCTCAAAACATATCTTTTTGATAATAGTTTTTCTATTGGAAATTCAGATTCTACTTTATTTTTCAAAACATATGCATCTGATTTCCTAGTTGTGCAAATATATGTTGATGACATCATTTTTGGAGCTTCAAATGATTCATTGTGCACACAATTTAGTGATATTATGCAAAAAGAATTTGAAATGAGCCTCATGGGTGAACTAAATTTCTTTCTTGGTTTTCAAATTAAGCAGACATCTGCCGGAATATTCATAAGCTAAGAAAAATATACTAAAGAACTCTTAAAACGTTTTGGGATGGATCAATGCAAACATGCTACTACTCCTATGGCTACTTATGTCAAAATTGATAAGGATGAAAATGGGGAACCTATTGATGATTCCTTATATAGAGCCATGATTGGTAGTTTGCTTTACTTAACGGCTTCTAGACTGGACATTATGTTTTCTGTTGGTCTTTGTGCTCGATTTCAATCACAACCTATGCACTCTCATTTTCTAGCGGTTAAACGCATTCTTCGTTATCTAGCTGGCACTACTTGTTTTGGTTTATGGTATCCAAAAGGACAATCCTTGGACTTTAAGGCATATACTGATGCGGATTATGCTGGTTGTCGCCTTGATCGCAAGAGTACTAGTGGTGGCTGTTTCTTGTTAGGGAGAGCTTTAGTATCTTGGTTTAGCAAGAAACAAAATACGGTTGCCCTATCTACAACTGAAGCTGAATATATGGCAGCTGGGTCTTGTTGTGCTCAAGTGCTTTATATGCAACAGGTGTTAAGCGATTATGGCTTTAATCTTTCATCTACACCTATTTTTTGTGACAACACGAGCGCCATAAACTTAGCACACAATCCTATTTTACACAGCCGGGCTAAACATATTGAAATCCGTCATCACTTCTTAAGGGATCATATCTCCAAGAATCATGTTTCCCTTCATCATGTTGATACGGAAGATCAATTGGCTGATATTTTTACAAAACCGCTTCCACTAGATCAATTTAACAACATTCGGAAGCAATTGCTTATCACTCCTTTGGAGGATGTTTTCTTTGATATTTGTGCTACTTACAAACTCTTATTTACATTTTTGGCTTTTAAATGGACATCTTTTTCATTAGATTTGATGGGATATCTAATTAAGGGGGAGTTTTTATTCTTAACGGTTATCTTTTTGAAATGACAAAGGGGGAGAGATAAATATAAAACTAAAATTATGAAAAACTCAATTAATGAGTTTCATAAATAAACTCTTGGCTATACATTGAAAGTTGCTATATTCCCAAATGATCTGGATTTCATGTTCCATAATTCATGGGGAATAATAAGCACACATTTTATACACAAGAGAAAAAGCTATAAAAGGTAATCTAAAGGTATGAAACTCATAGGTTTTATATTTCCTTTATTTATATTTTGGAAATGTTTGTCATCTTCAAAAAGGGGGAGATTGTTGGCTAAATGGACATCTATAAATCCCTTTGTTTTGATTATGACAAACATTTCATTCTTATTGATCTAACGAGCTACTTGAGTGTGCAGGATGACAAAGTAACAAGGGAAAATCTACAAGCTTACATATTTATATTTTCATGCAATGTAATCACTGTTGTAAAAACTTGTACAAAAATTATAATGTACACGTACTTAGAATTGCATGTAAATCAAGCGTTAGATTCTCCCTAGCTAAACACCACAGTTAGACAAGTCATCCCATTCAAATATAATTATTTTTGCACACTCACACACATAATTAGTGCCTAAATTGAAACCTTGAAACAGGATCAATCTCGGTCGACAAACTCCTCGACCGAGACACTCTCGGTCGACAATCTTCTCGACCGAGAAAGATCCAAAGTAGCCGTTAGACACAACAGACAAGTTAGTTGGCAGTTGAAGAAAGATGTTGCAAATCACTTGTTCCAGAGAGCCTGTCGGTCGACAAAAGTTCGACCGAGTAGGTGTCTCGGTCGACCATTTGTCGACCGAGATGGTCTCTGACAGCAACTGCAGAATTAATTAATTAGCCGTTGTTAAAGCAACAACTTTGTACCTAACGGCTAGTTAAGCACTTAGAAACCCCTAGAAGTTGTCTAGAATGTCCTTAAGCTTCCTTAGGCCATTCCTATAAATAGGACAAGCCATAGGACACCTAAACATACTTGTTTTACACTTGCTACACTTGAGAAAATACTTGAGCATACTTGAGCAATCTATTGCAAGCAAATTGAGCACTGTGATCATTGGCCTACTTTCTCCTTAGCTCAAATTCGTGTCCTATAGGCTAGAATCTCCTACCCATAGCAAGCACAAGTTCACACATTTGGTTAGGAGATCTATACGCTTGATCTAGGCATATCAAGCCTTGGGCTTTAAAGGATAAGTTGTAATTTCCTTTTTCTTTCTTATTCCCTATTACTGTTTGTACTCTCCTTGCTACTCCTAGGTCGGAGGCTGCGGATTGGATAGGGTGAAGATCTTCTTGGCAAAGAAGGAGACTTTGAGCTACTTCAGAAGGCTGGTGCAACGGGAGGTTACTTCTAGAGAGGAAGGCTACTTCTAGGGGGAGCTTGGAGTTACTTCAAGAAGGCTACCTCAGGGTTGGTGCACCTACTTCAAGTGAAGGCTGTTCAAAGGGTGTGGTTGAAAGTATTGTATTTTGTATAAATCCTCGAGAGGTAATAAAATAAATACTTTCAAATCCCGGTTGGGTAAGAAACCAGGTAGTGGACTGACAACTATAGTATTTGCTATAGTTGGAACCACTCTAAACGCCTGTCTCCTTCTTCTAATCTCAATTTTGGTTGTTTGAGTTAAATAATTATTAAAATCACTATAAAACTCTATTCACCCCCCCTCTAGTAGTTTTCATGTGCATGTATAACTAATCTAATTTTTTTTATTTTCATGCAATATATGTGGAAATAGTTGCAATGTAAGTCCTATCTACATGAAATGTACTCAAAGATGTTAAAATCGTAATGTACTTCCAGTTCTTAAGGTGGAATATGAAAACAATGGGGGTGAAAAGATCACAAGACTAATTGACTGAACCTTTGCAAATGATTATGTGTCCCTCCTTATTGACCTGTGTGGTAATTAAGAGGTTTCTCTCTCTTACTTCAAATTAAAGTCTCATTATCATTTGGTCAGTTTAGGCTCAAACAACCAATTCTGTCCACTTTTCATTAATCATTAGGACTGTTCAGTTGTGATTTCTTGTTCTAGAGTTGACAAACCCAATCATTTTCTTAAGTTATATGCTCAAAGTTGAACAACACAAGCTTGCAACCACTGATTTTTTTTTAAAATTTTCCCTTAATTCCCATGTACAAGCAAATGAGATGACACATGACTTAAGACATCCATAATTACACTAGATAGAGTGTGGATCCTACAAAAAAACTAAAAATTGCAAGATAGAAATGACAAAAACAAAACAATAAAAACTGAAAACTAAAGGATAGAGTTGTTCCAACTCCCCCCCCAAGCTTGAATTTGACTATGGCCTCATAGTCAAAAACAACCTTAAAAGGTGGAACAGAGATACCGATCATTCTTCCGGAGGAGGCGGGTACTACGGGGTTGTGGGGTCCCAAGATGGGTACTGCCCTTGAAAAGTCAGATCATACTGGGGCATAGGCGGAGGTTGTGGATACCCCCCAAAGTAATTCTGGCTCCAGTAATGATCATAGAAGGGCTGCTACTGCATCTCCATCCTATGCAACCTGTCATGAATGTGCTATTGGTTGTCGAGGAGGAGGCGCTCATTTTAAAAAATGGCCCTCTGATTATCTAGCAACCGGTTCATCGTATCCTAAATACCGGCATATGAGGCCGTGTGTTGCTGGTGCATCTGGTGAATATCCTGCAACATTGCATACATTCCTTGCATGGAGTAGACATCCTCGCTTTGTTGCGAGGGTTGTGATGGCGGAGGCTGGTAAGAAGAAGATGCACTCAGATGCATACAGGGATGCTTCCTAGCTGCCACTCATGCGCGAAGAGGAGTGAAGGCCTCCTCTTCCTCTTCAGCCTCATCGCCATCATTGTCATTGTCGTCGTTGCCGCCGTCTTCATCCGATCTCTCAATGGCGATGACAGGCCTTCGAAAATGCTGAGCGCCCTTGATGTGGAAGACAGGGTCTGGAAGTGAACACTCCTGATATGCTTGGTTCACATGGCAGTGTGCATATGCCAAGCCATCACGCAACAGAATGAGGTTGGAGCGGTGAAGATGCTTCAAGTTGACCTTGCTTCTGTTGGAGAGAGGAGTCAGTTGGGAGAAATTCAACCCAAGATAGTGGGCCAGTGGTGTGATGAGCCCTCCAAAGTGAATTGGAGCCTTTCGCGTACTCCTCTTTACAACCAACACGCGCTACAAGAAAAACGCTCCCCAGTTACACTCTTCCCACTTCAATAACTTGTGCAGGAAAAACAAGTCTGTCTCCTAGAACTTGCTGAGAGACAGGTCACCCCGAGCAAACAAAGTGGTAAAAAGCATGCGATGAAGAATTCTCACGAACGAATGCTAAAAGTCTGCCACCGCCGCATTGTGGTAGCTCACAGATTTGCCCGGAGGCACAGTCACTAGATCGGCGAAGATAGCATCATAATCAGTCTGGTTGTCTGGCCTCCGGTACTAATCTCTCCCATGATTCCAGTTGTAGATTTCATTGAACTGCCTGAGGGTGAGGGTGTAGTCATTGTTGTACAACCGGAAAGAAACACGACCCTTGATCCATTCGCGATCCGTGGCAATGATGTCGTTTGGCAAAACACATATGTCTAGTGACACCATAAATTCCGCCACCAGCTCCTTGTACGTGGGCCATTCACCAAATAATGGTTGGCCATCCGTGTGGAATTCCATCTCATTAGGCATCCTGCCCATATGCCTTGCCAGCCCCTTGAGCACATAGGCCAGATTAGCCTGAAACCCAAGATTGTGGATCATCTCCCGGTCGACGTAGCGGGTTTCTCAATCTTCCTTTTCATGATCTCCTCATAGACCTTCCGAACCTCAGTGGAAGGATGAACGATCCGCGGATGCGGAATAGAAGCAGTTGGTGGAGGAACAAACTCCGGGATCTCCATTGGATTTGTCCGGGCAGAGGATGCGCCGACAACATGCACCATTTTCGATCAAGAAGAAGGATTAGAAGATGGAGCTTAGAGAAGGTCAGAGAAGGTTGGAGAAGACAATCTCTGCTCGATGAAGGATCGGTGAAGAACACGCGCTGTGGATGCTCGTAACCTGGCTCCGATTTCTCACAAAGATGCACGACACAAGTGGCGAAGGATTGCTCTAAAGTTGTGACGTCATATGATGACAATCCATCCCTTATATAACTGTGGATGGCGCTGATGTATGCCCGTCGATACCATCTCCTGTAGCACAATCCGTCCGCCGCTGGTATCGACAGTCATACATGGCTTGATGTGGGGGCCCATATCGATGATGTGGGTGTTGATGGTATCGACCCGTCCCACAGATCGACTCTCTCGATGCAGCGATCGCCGTTGATTTCTTCTCGCGGATCAGTGATGTGTCGCATCGATACTATCGACGCAAGTCGATAGAATCGACTTCTGGTTCGGGCAACACCCTCACGAGGCCCGGCCGCTGCTTTCTGCCTATAACTTGGTCGATACCATCGACAGGCCTGTCGATGGTATCGACTTCACTGAGACAATTTGCGTCTGAATCTCCAGAGATCTCGATAGTATCGACATGCATGTCGATACTATCGACCTCGACTTTGCGATCAACCTGTTGGTGTGTCGATACCATCGACAAGGCCGTCGATAGTATCCACGCAGAGCGATTTTTGCAGTCACCAACCTGTACCCATCTCGATACCATCGACACAAGGGTCGATGGTATCGACTCTGCCTCAGTCCTACACATAAAGCAAACGATCACGGTATCTTTTTTACACTAAAAATGAAATGAAATCAAATCAAAGTACAAATGTGAAAGAAACTAAGTAAGCTACCAATGGCTAGGTTGCCTCCCAACAAGCGCCTGTATTTAATGTCTTAGGCTAGACGACATTAAGCTCCTCATGCATCTGAAAGTGCAATGAGTTTGACCTCATTCACTTTCCTTGTGTAATCTTCACCGAAGTACAATTTCAATCGTTGTCCATTGACCAGGAATGTTGTCTCGCCATCACGCACCATGATTGCGCCATGTGGCCTGACCTCCTCTATGGTGAACGGTCCACTCCATCGGGATTTCAATTTTCTAGGATGCATCTTCAACCTGGAGTTGAACAAAAGTACATGATCTCCTTTCTTGAAGATGCACATCTGAATATGGCGATCATAAAACTTCTTTGTTCGCTCCTTGTAGATCTGCGAGATTTCATATGCATTCATCCGCAGCTCGTCAAGTTCATTGAGCTCAAGCAACCATTTCTTTCTCACTTCATCATAGCTCAAATTTAACTTCCTCAACGCCCAATGCGCTTTATGCTCCAATTCCACCGGCAAATGGCAGACCCGACCATAAGCCAACCTAAAAGGTGTAGTGCCTATAGGTGTCTTAAACGCCGTCCTGTATGACCACAAAGCATCTGGTAGCAGGGTGCTCCAATTCTTTCTCGTAGAACCCACAATGCGCTCCAAGATCTTCTTAATCTCCCAATTGGAGACCTCCACTTGCCCTTGAATTTGCGGGTGGTACGGGGTACCAATGTTGTGCTTTACCCCATACTTTCTCAACAACGTTGCAAACTTATGATTTCGGAAATGTGTACCACCATCACTAATGATCATTCTTGGTACACCAAACCTGCTGAAAATGTATTCTTTGACAAACCTGCACACTACATTAGCATCATTAGTCCTTGTGGGTATTGCCTCTACCCACTTCGACACATAATCAACAGCTAAAAGAATGTACAAGTTAGAATTTGAGGACACAAAGGGTCCCATAAAATCAATATCCCACAAGTCGAACCCCTCAACCTCTTGAAATACATTGAGAGGCATCTCTTGTCTTTTTGAAATGTTACCTGCCCTTTGGCACAAATCAAATTGCCGCACAAAATCATAAGCATCCCTGAACAAAGTATGCCATTATAGGCCACTTTCAAGTACTTTGGCGGCAGTCTGAGAACTTGCATGGTGGCCACCTGTCAGTAGTTTATGGCAATGATGAAGAACACTTTCATATTCCACCTCCGGTACACACATGCGTAAGACACCATCCCTGCACTGCTTCAATAGAATAGGGTCATCCCAGAAATAATAACGCAAAGAATGGAAAAATTTCTTCTTCTCTTGGTATGTCCAATCATCCGGGATAATTTTGTAAGCGAGATAATTGACAATGTAAGAAAACCAAGGATCTTTCAATTTTGTAGATAAAAGTTGTTCATCAGGAAATGTCTCGGTAATGGGTATATGTAAATCCTTCTCATCCACCCTTTCCAACCTAGACAAATGGTCTGCGACCACATTTTCAATGCACGCGTTATCTTTGATTTCAATATCAAATTCTTGTAAGAGTAAGATCCACCTAATCAATCTAGGTTTGGCATCCTTTTTCTCCATCAAGTACTTAATGGCGGCGTGGTCCGTCCATACCATGACTTTTGATCCAACAAGATATTGCCGAAATTTTTCAAAAGCAAAAACAACGGTGAGAAGTTCTTTTTCGGTTGTCGTGTAATTCAATTGTGCGTCATTTAAGGTTTTGGATGCATAGAAAATTACAGCGGGTTTATTGTCCACACGTTGTCCCAAAATAGCCCCAACTGCGAAATCAGACGCATCACACATTAATTCAAACGGCTTAGTCCAGTCCGATGTTTGCACAACTGGGGCTGAAATCAGTTTTTCTTTAAGAATGTTGGACGCATGTAAACACTTGTCATTAAAATAAAAAACAACATCCTTTTCCAGCAACTCAGATAATGGTTTGGCGATTTTAGAGAAATCTTTTATAAATCGGCGATAAAAACCGGCGTGACCTAGAAAACTACGTACCCCTTTAACCGAATTCGGTGGGGGCAATTTGGAAATAACTTCGATCTTTACCGGGTCTACCTCCAACCCTTTGCTAGACACTTTATGTCCAAGCACAATTCCTTCGCTTACCATCATGTGGCATTTCTCCCAATTTAGGACCAAATGTGTGTCCTCACAATGTTGCAAAACCTTGTCCAAATTATATAAGCACTCATCAAAGGACGCACCATAGATGGAGAAATCGTCCATAAAACCTCCAAAAAGCATTCAACCATATCAGAAAAGATGGCAAGCATGCAACGCTGAAAGGTTTCCGGTGCATTACACAACCCAAATGGCATACGGCGGTATGCAAATGTTTCGTAAGGACAAGTGAAGGTGGACTTCTCTTGGTCCTTAGGATCAATTGAAATCTGATTGTACCCTGAATAACCATCAAGAAAACAAAAATGTGATCGGCCGACTAAACACTCTAAAATCTGATCAATGAATGGAAGAGGGAAATGACCCTTAAGTGTAGCAGCATTCAATCGACGGTAGTCTATACATACACGCCACTCAGTTACCAAGCGGGTCGTGACAGGTTCATTTAACAGATTATGTGTGACAGTAATTCCCCCCTTTTTAGGGACTACCTGTGTAGGACTCACCCACGTCGAGTCGGATATAGCATAGATGATACCTGCAGAAAGGAGCTTGATCACCTCCTTCTTGACGACCTCCATCATGCTAGGATTTAGTCGACGCTGTGGCTGAATCACCGGCTTGGCTCCCTCCTTGAGCCGAATCTTGTGCTGGCACAATGTAGAGGAGATCCCATTGATGTCTGTGACCGACCACCCGAATGCACCTCAGTGGTTCTTCAACACAATCAGCACCTGGTGTTCCTCCTTGGCACTCAGATATGCCGAAATAATCACAGGCAGCTTCTCTTCCTCAGCTAGAAATGCGTACTTCAAGTGCAGTGGCAATGGCTTCAATTCCAAATCTGGTGGGCTGATTAAGGATGACTGAAGCGGTGGTGGGAGTTCGCCAAGGTTTTCATAGTACCTAGCATAAAAGCATGGAAGCACCTGAAGCATCTTGGCACACTCCTGTAGTGACTTGCTTCTCATCCAATCATGTGTTACATTGACCAAGCAGGCTTCAAGTGGTAATTATGGATATGCATTGAAAACCAAACTCGCTATGGCCTCATCTTCAGTAGAGGGGGGAATGTCCTCCTCTTCATCATTAGGAAAACCCACAACTTTGCTAAGGGACACAACCTTGGTCTGCTCCATGATGTCAAAAGACAATGTCCCTTTCTCCACATTAGTCATTACATGATCCATATCTAAAAATGGCTTCCCTAGACCAAGTGAGATATTGTTATCAAAATGCTTCGCCATGCGGCATTGCTCCTTATCTTTAGATGATGTGGTGCTGGAAGGCATGACCATCTCGAACCGATCATCGGCGATACCCAAGGTCAAACGACCTCTCCCCATCTCAAGTATCATGTCAGCTGTAGCTTGGAACGGTCATCCAAGTAGTAACTCATTGCCTTGTTCATCTTGCATCTCCATTACAACAAAGTCTGCTGGAAATAGAAACTGATCTACTTTCACCAACACATCTTCACAAATACCATAAGGCTTCACCACTGAATTGTCCGCCAGCTGAATTGTCATATTGCTCATCCTTGATTCTTTTAATCCCAATTTCTTGAATGTAGAGAGAGGAATCAAGTTTATGCTTGCCCTAGAATCACACTGTGCTTTGCCAAATTTCACCTTACCAATGTAACATGAAATATTGAAGCAGCCCGGATCCTGCCTCTTAGGTGGCAATGTGCCCATGATGAAGGCACTCACCTTCTCCTTGAGAACTACAACCTCCGTGTCAGGGATCTTCCTCTTCTTAGTAATGATGTCTTTCAAAAACTTGCTGTAAGAGGGAATTTCCTCTATTGCCTCTAATAATGGAATGTTGACAGAGAGCTTTCTGAAACTGTCCAAAAACTTCTTGAACTGGGCGTCCACCTTCTTTGCTTTCACACTATTCGGATATGGGACCGGGAAAGCCTGTGCCCTTTGATGCGGCGGCACATATGGTGTCCTTTTCTGTGTCTCCTCCTCAACAACAATGGGATCTGCAGTGACATCCTCTGCTATTTCCTCAACCGGCTCTGTGACTGAGATTGGCACCTCCTCAGTGGCCTCACCTTCAGTTTCTGACTGGGGTTTGCTTGGTTCATCGGCCCTGGGGTTTAAAATCTTCTTGCCACTCCTTAGCAAGATTGCCTTCGCCTGTTGGTTTCCTCCTGGAATGTTTGTGTTACCCAAAAAACCTTGCTGCACTGGTTTCTTTAGATTGGCTATTTCAGCTGCCATTTGCGCCATCGACATCTCTATTGTCCTCATCTGAGCCCCATGGCTCTACAATGTCTATCCAAACTGATTCATAAATCCCCCCTATTGCTTGATCTGCTGACCAAAAGTGTTCATAAGTTCTTGGTTCTATTTTATCACTTGGTTGAGCAACTCTGTGCTCTTATCCTCCGCCACCAGCTGGGGTTTTGCATCGGGGTCCTGCAAAAAGTTATTTGGATACTTCCATGAGAATTTCTTGTCCTTCCTCCATGAGTAATCGTTATTTCTGTAACCCTACTACTGGCGCATGAATTTCACTTGAGCTTCATCCTCGGATTCAATATCCTCTTTTACAAGAAGTTTCTTTGCTAGAAGGTCCATCTTCTCATTCAGCTCTTTGATGGCCTTTGACTCCCCCACAACTCGAATGTGCTCTACGGCGTCCTTGTCGCCCTAGGATTGCTTTATGGCCATGTTTTTTAGAATTTCCCAACACCTCGTATCTGTGTTGTTGAAAAAGAATCCTGAGCCTGCGGAATCTAAGTTACTTCTATCATGCTCGGAGAGAGCAAAATAGAAGATTTTGACCTGTGTATCCTTGTCAAGCCCGTGATGCGGGCACCTCCTAAGCATGATCTGAAACCTTTCCCAGGTCTCAGAGTAGGTCTCTCCTGCCTTATGGGTGAAATTGTGGATTTTCCTGATCATGTCATTAGTCTTCTCGGGCGGGAAGAACCTTTCAAAGAATACCTCCACCATGTGCTTCCACGATTCCACATACTCATCGTCAAGATTGTGCAACCATTCTCGTGCATTTCCTACCAGAGAACTCAGGAACAACTTTAGGTAGAGCGTCTCCTATGGAAATATGTCAATTTTAATCATCTCACAATTCTCCACGAATTGGCTTATATGAGTGACTAGGTCTTCATTCTTTAACCCATGGAATGCATTTGACTTGACTAAGTTGATTAATGCAGGATCAATCTTATAAGTCGGAATGTTGATCGCCTGCTTCTTAATTGGCCCCATTGACGCAGATGAAGAAAAAGCCTTGATCTTCTCCCATATTGTTTGTTCCTCTGCCATTTCTTCTTGTTCAGATTCAGAATTTGTTTCTTCCAAGTGGTCTTAGTTGTAATCCTCCTCGTCGTAAGGTCCCGGATTTGGAACCTCTGGTGTGTGCTACGTGTAGTCGGTGTTACGCGTCTGCACCATGCACTGTGCTAGACGATTACAAAAATTGGAAAGATAGACTATGAATTTTAGAAATGATTTCAAAATAATAAAAATAAAAAGGTGGCCTAGAATGGCCGCTTGCAGCACTCGTAGTGCCGACAATTGTTGTGTCCCCGACAACGGCGCCAAAAACTTGACATGAATTTTCCATGCGTAGAACACAAGTGTATGCATCAATGTAATATAGGCCTTTGTGAGGCCCGAGTCAAACTCAGGGACACTGAATTATCGGAGACTACTACTAACTACTCGCAATCAGCTAGACCGGTTAAAAAGTTGGAAGTTGTTGTAAAATTAAAAGAAAATGAAATAAAACAAAACAAAACAATCGATTAAAGGTTTCGTTTAATCAATTCAAGTGGAGATCTTTAGGATTGCGGTTTCACCGCGGGTTATCATTGTATAAATTTCTATATAGCAACTCAGATTTATCTCTCTTTCCGGGTAGTGTCCTGTAGTCAGAATTGCCCACTGTTGTGGTACAATTCACTACCTATGTCTAGGTCGGTTCCACCGTCGTAGTAACCTATACCCTAAACTAGGTGCATTAGAATCGACCTCTGGGTATCCACCATTAACCTTACACCACCTTGTTTAAGGGATTTGTTAATTAATGTGAATTTCATCTCTTTTCAACCGTTAATTCTTCTTTCAAAGCAATTAAGGGCATTAGATTATTATTATGGTGATCAAGCATAACAATATAATTGAGAAAATGAATTCATACCACGGATTTAAGAGATAAATGATGAATTACTATGTTAAAAACGTCATACAATGCTTCTCCGGGCTACTCCCAGTCCTAAAGATAAAGGGGATTAGCACCGCATGTTCATCTCAAAGCAAAACATGGTAGAGAAAAAGGGACACATGGAGAAAAATGTGAATAAGCTATAAAACCCCTGAACGGAGAAGATCCAAGCGTTCCTCGACATGGAATACGCGATCTACAGAACATGGTAGAGGAAAAGGGACACATGGATAAAAATGTGAATAAGCTATAAAACCCCTGAACGGAGAAGATCCATGCGTTCCTCGGCGTGGAATACGCGATCTACAGCCTTTCGGCGGTGGAGAACGTCTTCTTCGGCCTCCAGAACGGCTGGGGCATGCTTTTGGGCTCTGTTCTTCTCTCCACACCTTCTCGGGACGTGTGCAGTGGCTAATGACATGATAGATTGCTCTTGGCCGCCGTCATTAGGTATAATCACTGAGTTAGGTTGCAAAAATATCGTAGCCGTCAGATTTAGATCGATATGAAGCAAACTTGTATCTGACGGTGTCGATACCATCGACGCGAGTCGATGGTATCGACCCTGCATGATATCGACTGGTCTTGTTTTCTTTTCTTTGTCGCGACTGATGCTAACTCGATACCATCGATGAGGGTTTCTTTTCTTTGTCGCGACTGATGCTAACTCGATACCATCGATGAGGGTCGATGGTATCAACATCCTAAGGTGTCGGTTTTTGTCCTTTTCTGTCGTTGTAGCTCCACTTGTCAATAGTATCGACTTTTGGGTCGATAGTATTGACTATCTTCTCGCTAGCAACCTGATGGTATATCGATACCATCGACTCTCCTGCCGATAGTATCGACTCTGCGATGCTCCTTACGGCTGGCAACCTGTGGTCTCGTCGATGGTATCGACCACTGTCGATGGTATCGACAGTAGCAGATATTTTTTTTTCCTGAAATTGCAACACAAAACCACATAAGCCGAAATAAAACATATTATTGTAATCATTTATGCTCAAAATACCAAAATAAGGGAGATTTGACACTGAGAAGGATCATAGACCAAAGTAAATGAATCATGCAAAATTAACCACCAAAATGACCAATAAATGCATAAAACACAAGTAAAATATGTCTATAAATGCGACTCAAAATCATCGCATCAAGACACATGAGTGGTCAGTTCAGTGTTCAACCCCTTCTCAAAATGTCGAATTTTTTCCTCATCATTAACTGCCATATGCAGACAAAACCACAAAAGCTCCATGAACTTAGCTTTAGACTCGCTAATGTTCATTTTTCCTTGTCTGATCCTCTCAAAGTGAGAGATCTTCTCATCTAAATACGTCTTAGGAAAGTATTTACTGTCGAACTCTCGTCGGAATACCTCCCATCCAACTTCTTCACCTGGCCTCTTGTCTTCTTCTATAATCCACCAGTGACTAGCACTCCCTTTTAGGAGGTACACTGCATGTCTTACCTTCTCAGTTTCAGGAATATCAAGGATCCTGAAAGCCTTCTCCATCTCCGTCAGCCACAAATCAGCATATGCTGGATCAGCTGTACCAGCATAATCTATGGCTCCAACCCGATGATGTCTCTCAAAAGTCTTGCCGGCTCCATATCCCTCATTATGGGATGGTGCCCTAGGTGCAGGTGGTGGCATCCTGTCTGCCATGTATGTCATGGTTGTCAGGAATTTCCCAAATAGAGCATGGACATCACAGCTGGGTCAATCTGGGGTTGTTCAGGTACAAGCCCTTCCCTAATCTGGTCTCTTGCACCTCCTCCTGGTGCAGCAACACTGCTATCAACAACGTGTTCTTCGTGTATTCCAGACATCTTCAAGTTTTTCTTCTCCTCCTATATGAGCAGAAGTCACTATCAGATAATCTGGAAGACACTAGAATGGACTCAACATCTTAGTCCTATGTCTCAGTAGACTCAACGAACCTAGAGCTCTGATACCATTAAATTGTGACACATCGTTCAAATAAAATGTTATTAACTAAGCAGAAGCATTCGTTAGCAGCGGATTACGGAAAATCACAAAAAATTAAAACCTTTTTACCAAGAGATCCAAAAAGGAAAACTCTCTCACATAGAACCAACGTAATACATTTACATTCTAGTTTAAAGGTACATATCTTGGATTATCTCATCTTAAAGTTTACAACATCAACTGTTCTGCTAAACTGTATTTAGACAACATAAGAACATTGAGGCATCAAGCCAAAATCTCAGATCGATTCATTAAAACCAACTACTGACTCTGAGGACCTGAGAGTACAGAGACGACACATAGGACTTTCTATACATATATACAAGATATGACAGCCAGTGTTTCCACCTAAGAAATCACTACCGTTCTCTTTTACTACTGTTGTTGTTGTCCTTCACCTACTGAAGGGTTCCTGCCTCCTCATCCACGTCCACCTAAAAATGTGGATCCCATAGGGGTGAGACAATTGTAAATTGCCCCAGCAAGAGATATAACCCTCCGCCAAAACATTATTATTGTAGTTTAATTGAATAAAACTATACATAGGAATTATATATTCAACAACAGATAGGTCAATGTCTAAATAGATTAGAGCAATATTCTTATTTTGAGCATTTCAGCTATAACTTGATAAATCAACATGATACTTATTTAATGAGGAATTAAAGCACATGTATAACATTTATCCTTCTAGGATATGCTAAGGATATTAACATCAACCTTCTCGATCAGTATGAGATTATATGGCAGAGACATCACATATCAAACTATAATTATCTTGCCAAAGTGTATTGACATCTTCGCTATAGAGTTATACCGTAGCATATACTCTCTTCAGGCTTAGATCACACAACTAATGCCTGATATTGTATTGTGGAGTCATGGCCAGTAGCCATACTCTTTTAATAAAGTATTGGGATCTTAATCCCTCATCTCATCAGGTACATTTCCATTTCTTAACAAGTTCATCATCTTGATTATAAAATATGAGTATTCAAACCCTCAATTCATCATAGAATACTTGTTACCACTTTTAGGTAACTTAATACCTTCAGGTCATCTGACCAAGGTAATCATGATTCTTGTTACACAAGCATTCCACATAGTTCACAAATCTCATATCACCCCTTGTTACCTCTTAAGAGGCAACAAGGCATATTATGGCTTATGAAGCCCATAAACAATTTCAATAATTAAAACATCATATGGCACACATGGATCATTAATTTTAGGTTACCTCTCACTAAGCAACAAAGCATATGAAGGCTTATAAGTCTTATAAAACATTTTCAATATACAGAGCATCATAGTTCATACCTGGCTATGCTCATCATCTCAACATACCTACATGATTAGTACTCATGATAACAATTATATCCATTATATATCAGTACCATGCAATACAAGGGCTTTCTTATTACATTCATAACTCATCACTCTATATTTGAGCTTCACATAGAATCACTCTGTGTTAGGATATCACATAGCATCACCCTATATTAGGGTTTCACATAGCATTACCCTGCATTAGGGTTTCACATAGCAGCACCCTGTATTAGGGTTTCACATAGCATTACCTTGTGTTAGGGTTTCAGATAGCATTACCCTACATTAGGGTTTCACATAGCATCACCCTGTATTAGGGTTTCACATAGCATTACCCTATATTAGGGATTTACACATCATTACCCTGAATTAGGGTTTCTTATAACAATTCCCCAAATTAGGGTTTACTATTCATCCCAATTAGGTTTTACAATAAAATACCCTGAATTAGGGTTTCTCATGTCATTATCCTATATTAGGGTCACATCATTCCCCTAAATTAGGGTTTCACGCAGTATTGCCCTAAATTAAGGTTTATGTTCATTAGTCAACTCAATTAGGATTTTATTATCTCTTTATCAAGGATCATACCCTAATTATATATCCCATTCATTTTGAATGCGTTGGGCTTGATTGCTACATGATTATTATACATGTATGAATTTCTATTTCTCATCCTCTCTAGGATGTTCTCTACTCCAATCTTAATCAAATTGAGTATATTCTTTATTCAACTACATGTAATTAGGGTTATCATAATGTATTGGACTATTGCATTAATATGCATCAAAGGTTACCCCACTAAGAGTACCAATCACTCTAGTACCTTAAAGGTACAACCATTGTAATCATCATTGATTTGCATCATAAATAATCAAGTAGTTGATTGACCTTCAATCACCTTAGACATCCAAACGATTTTCATTAATTAAATCCCAAATAGTCTTGGTCACTTAGACTCCAAACGCTCTTGACCAATTAGACTCCAAACTGTCTTACTAAAATAACCTCCAAATGGTCTTGATTACATTGGCCATCCAATCAGTTTGAAACCGTTTAGCCAAATCAAGTTGAAACTGATTGGACATATAAAACCGTTTAGACAAAACATATGAAACCGAATGAACTTGGGTCTCCAAATGGTTTGAGACCATTTGGTCCCAAACGGTCTTGAGACTATTTGATCCAAAATGGTCTTGAGATCGTTTGGACTCAAACGGTCTTAAGACCGTTTGGTAGAAACTCTCTCAAAACTGAATGGACCAAAAAGATATCCATCAACTAAATCAATTTCAGGGTTTCACCTGTTGAATCCACCTATCAATTGAAACATTGAATTAACCTCAATTGAACCATTAAATAACCCTCCAATTGAACCATCAATTAGGGTTTTAAATTTAAGAAACCATCAATTAGGGTTTTAACCTAATTGAATTAGGGTTTGAAATCGAGATACCTTCAATTGTTGACATTGTAGGACTGATTCTATTGAAATCATTGAATCACCACTTAGCCATGTCCTGACCTGACCTCAAACAGTCTTGAGGTCATTTGGTTAACCTCCAAATGGTCTTGAGACCGTTTGACTAGTCCCATCATTGAAATTTGTGAAATTCAATTAGGGTTTGCATCATAGAATCGATCATCAATTGAGCTATTGATTGTATTTCAATTTGATATCACTGGATCTTCAACCATCTAATCATACTTCATCATAGACTTACAAACGGTCTTGGTTGACCTCCAAATGGTCTTGATACCGTTTGGGCGACCTCCAAATGGTCTTGAGATCGTTTGGGTTAGTCAACTGAAAAATTAAATCAATCAATTGAGAATTTCAACACTGAACCCGATTAGGGTTTGATACTTGATGGACCTTTAATTGATGAACCCTTTGAAACCAATCAATTGGATTTAATGGGTCATCAACCATCAATATCAGCATATGAACTCCAAATGGTCAACTCTGGTCAACCATTCCAAATGGTTTTGAAACCGTTTGGTTTCAAATGATTTGATGAAACTGTTTGGCTAACTTTATTGAAACCGAGTGGACTCAAATTTTGAAACCATTTGCAATAGATATTTGTGGAGGTGTGTGATTATGATGATGTCATCATCATCAAGCTATAAACCCATGAAGCTTTCTATGATTTTCATTGTGATTGCATCAATCAATCAAATAAAATTTTGAGAATGAAGAAAGGATCAACAATTGATAGAGGTATGAAATCAATAATAACATTCAAGGGTTCAAGTTATAAAACCCGCCTTCAATTGAGATTCAAAGCTTCAACCTCCACATATTTAATGGTGAAAGAAACACCTTCCAATATCCCAATCTCGTCCTTAAGCTTTGAGTGAAAAGGAATGGCTAGAATTGAAGATGGAACGGAGATAAGAAGAAATCATGCATTGATTTTCGATTTCCACCATGGAATCAAGGTGGAAAGAGGTCATGGAGCTTACCAACAGGTTGAGGGTCGTCCTCCTGATCCTCCGAAGCTCCCTTGGTCATTTTTCAAGAAAAAAGTGGAAGTGGTTTTGAAAACGCCTCTCAATTGAGTTGTAAAAGGTGTTTTTATAAAACATTCAATGAGAGAGAAAATATTTTATTAAATCCTTTTAATTCCAAAATTAGTGCCAACTCTCCCCCATCAATTCCTTGCATGCAAAGCCATCTTCACATCCTTCTAATTCCTCTTCATTATCCATGAATTAAGGAAAAGCAAATTAAGCACCTTAAATCATATAATACTAATATCCCATTTTTAGTGGATATTACTTTTGATTTAACTAATGTGAGTGGGTTCTCCACTCACTTAGATATTTTTGTGCCTTTTCAAAGCACATACTCGTAAAACCTTATCTAATTTCAACCATTACCATTTTGGTTGAAGGGCACTTCAATTAACATATTTATTTTTGCATTAATTTGAAGTAAAGTTCCAATTATGCTTAAATCTTGATTATTTTAATATCAAGATTCTCTTTCTTCCAAAATGATTCAAATGAGGCGCCCCACTCAAATTCTTTTCTCTAAATGATGCCAAGAATCACGAGGGACCCTCTTGAAATGGTATTTTGCATATTGATCCCTAGATTTTGGGTAAATTGCACATTATACCAAAACTAGGTTTTAATGCACAAACATTGCTCAACATGCTCTTTTTTGTTATTCAAGCCTGTAGAAGCCATACTACTACATCATACTCATTCCTATGATTCTTAAACATATTAGGAACATTTTTCCATGCACAATTTGCAATTTAACCCCTCAACTTGGGTAATTTGCAACTTAGTCCAAAACAAGTAAACCATTATTTCAACATTATTCAAAAAGGACTGAAATTGAAATATAAGTTCCTCTTGAGCCTTAATTACTTTTCAAGAGATAAGGGAAAGTATATAATCAGCTTTATTTAGCAAAATATCTAGGCTTAAGAATAACCCAGGTCAGGGATGCTACATTTCCTTTTCTAGTACAAATGGCAACAAACAACAATCACTTTTCATTGCGATCGATCCTTGAAAAGGAAAGCTGAATGGGACTAACTTCCACGACTGGTTTAGGACATTGAGAATTGTTCTCACTCAAGAGCGAAGGCTCTATGTCCTGGATACTCCAGATCCAGAGGAACCTACTCTTACTGCACCAAAGGCATAAAGGGAGTCTTATAAAAGGCATTCTGAAGATGTCATTGATGCAAAGTGCTTGATGTTGTGCTCCATGAACCATGAGTAGAAGAGACAACATGAGAACATGGGTGTCATTGAGATGATTTAGCATCTTAAGAACATGCATGAAGATCAAGCATGGCAAGAGAGATATGATGTCTCCAAGGCGCTGTTCAAGTGTGTCATGACAGAAGGAGATCTAGTTGGTCCTCACACGCTCAAAATGATTGGGTATGTAGAGAACCTGACAAGACTGGGATTTCCCCTGAGCCAAGAGTTGGCTACTAACGTAATACTGCAATCATTGCCAAAATCCTGCAGTCAGTTTGTGATGAACTACAACATGAACAACTTTGACAAGCCATTGACAGAGTTGTTGGGCATGTTGAGGACAACCAAGGCACAAATGAAGAAGGACAAGCCTAAATCTGTGATGATGATCAACACCAAGAAAGGCAAGTCCAAGCACAAGGGCAAGGGAAAGGCAAAGAAAGGTTCTGATGCTAGCCCGCAGCCCAAGTCATCTTCAACTCTCAAAGCCAAGGGAGGTGTGACCAAGAGAGGCAATTGTCACCATTATCAAAAGCCAGGACATTGGAAAAGGAATTGTCCTCTCTATCTGGAAGAACTAAATAAGAAGGAGGCGACAGGCGTCTCCACCTAAAGGTGTCATGAAATAAACTTGTAACATTTTTGAGGTATATGATACCAAGAGATAAAGTTTAAAGCACCCAATAAATGGGGCAAGTGTTGCCACCATAAATAGGAGTACTTTAGTTTATTTTCAACCTTGAAGGCGTGTAATAGAGTTATGAACTGCTATTTGCCAATGGATAGAAACACCTTTATTTTTGCATATTGTATGAAAATAATGGCAATTAATAAAGTTGATGTTTCCTTGTGGCAATGCCTTGTTTATCTTGTGGTACTTGGTATGCATAAGATAAAATGATACCTAAAAGTTACTGATAACTCAAACAACGAATTAGCATTATCATGAGAAATTCATCTCTAGTTTACATATGATGGATAAATCTAGACTCTTTTGGTTAGAGAACAAATAAGAGACATGAATCTCTTAGATATGGTTAATCAATATTCCCTAGTGGTAGTGGGAGAATGATTATCCTATTAGGTATAATATATGTGATTTATTTACATACCTATTAGAGTTAATGCTAGTACTTCAAATAGTGTTTAGAGAAATACAAATATGAATATCTTGAAGTGTTCAAGAATATCATAGATGAAGTATGAATTTGGTAAAGTGTTAATTCTTGATGAGATCAATGAATGAAATACTTGGACCAAATGTTTGAGATCCTTATGAGTGATTATGATTGTGTATCATAGTGAACTCATGATTAAGGCATGGTGATGTCTAAATCAACAAGGAGTCATACTCTAAGGAGTTAGAGGATGATTATCAAATAACTAATTTCTTCTTAAATAAAGAATACCCCAAACTAATAAAGGACATTAAGAATCACAAGGAGTTATGAGTTCTTATATCCTTGACAGATACACCACCATTATCTATGTGATGAGTTGGTCATGTGATGAATCAACTATCTAGATAATGAGGAACCAAATTTTGAGTTTTGGTTTATAACCATTACATCCTATATGACATCCATGTGAACCATAAAGTATGACCTTGATGGTATCATCCATTGGGATGAAATCCATAAGTGCAAATAAGTCTTAAGCGTTAAGACACATGGATAACATTTTGAGAAGGATGATGCTTGTTGATTGCAACTTAATGACTAAGAAATTTGGCATGTGGATACTAAAACCACATTCCTATGAGGAATAAAACAAGGATGTGTACGTGACATAACCTATAAGGTTTATGAATCCATTAATGCAAATAAAGTCTATAAGTTACAATGGATTAATCAATATGATTAATTGAGTATAAGAGACTCAGAACTACGATCTTTACTTTGATAATATAGTCAAAGGTTTTGACTGATATGATAAAGATAAAGAAGGGATCTGTGATTTAGTGGGAGCATATTTGCATTCCACATATTGATGAGGAATGAGATGTTCTAGAATGGAATCCTTTGTGGAAATTATCTTTAAGGAAGATAGAGATGTTTCATATGTAATAGGAATAGTGATCTATAAAGATAGTTCTCGAAAAACCTCTTGACCTAAAAGGAGAGAGCATATATTGGCAATCTATACTGAAGGGTTCAGTATACACAGATTCAATGGGAGAAAACTTGGAGTTAGTATCCCAGAGCCAAGTGTCTCAATTCTTATGCATAATGGGAGCACTAAGAATAGATATGGATCTATCATGTATGTAATCATCCCATTATCTTGCATGTATGGACATGGCAAGAATAAAAATCATTCATATTGTATGTAGGACATGACAATATGATATGATCATTCTGATAACTCAGATGTGGGACATGACGAGTGGATATCTGTCTAGTTCTAGTAAGGGTTACTGGAATACCATAAGAACTCGATAAGTACTTGAGAAGTAATAGTTCTATGGAAATAAGGAAGGGTTCACTGTAAAGAGTTACATTTATGTGAACTTCCGAAAAGGACAGAAGATTAATCACAAAATATATTGGATATATAAAAGTGAATGTTTGTTGATAAATGAAAACATTTCAATGAAGTCATTTAAAAAGAAAAGCCGAGTATCTGTGTGTTAGAGAACATTAGTGGATACTATATGGATCTGGAAGTTCATGAGATGAACTTATGGATATTATGATCTTTGATGACAAGTAAGGAGTGCTTGGTCATGCAACGTGGCTAAAGGTTAGCAAAGGAATACTAGATCGCATATTACGGAAAACCCATCTCATATGTGTGACATACAACGAAGAGATGAGAAACATGCAATTAATACCAACTTTGGAAAAGTGTTTCCATAACTCACTATGTTAGCATTAGAGTACAGTAACATGTGGGACATGTTTGAATATCACTAAGAATATAATTCAAGGGTGATTGGCTCACAGTGCAAGTGGAAGTCTGTTGGTATGTATGCCCTGAGAACCAATCATGGGATGATTGGTGGGATACATTAAGAATGATTTGATATATATCAAAGGCAAGCTTCCAATTCTTTCTGGTTCAGTCATATGAGATAATGATAGAACAGATTAAATGTCTAGAGAATGATAGTACTCAATGATGTATGCTTTCAGGTTGAGGACCTGAACGATGAAATCATACAGATGCTAAGAGTTTGTACATTCTTATTATGTCCCTGGTCGGATGTCATTATGGAAGGTAGACAGACAACAATGACATACAAGATTAGATTGTGGTGTTGGTTGATGACAAAATCTTGTTAGTCATGATATGGAGATATCAAACCAAACACATAGGTACTTGTTAGAGAACAAGTGTACCGGACAGACCCACTGTGAGTTTGACACATGGAACCATGACATGGTAGTCACAATCAGTTCTCACATTGATGGTGGTGAGTGTGATTCTTTGACCTGAAATCACTACATTCAACACATGTCATTGGGTACACTTTTACATCATCAAACGCAGTCCTGAAACATGGGTTGTTATAAAGGTGATGATTGGGTGGCTTTGACACATGGGGCTTTTGAGGGGTGAGTGATAGATATGGGATTTGTCCCTCCTGAGGGAGTTTGATATCCATGGCTACTTAATGAGTAGGATTGAGATAGGCGTGTGCACGCATGTGTGAATCAGTATGTGATATTGATGTCATATGTATCTCCTCCAGTCTACTCTGAGATCAAGAAAGTGAATGAATGTTGACAGGATGACTGTTCCATGCCTTGAGTTCATTCAGGATATCAGAGACAAAGGAATTATACATTCACTGTAACACCATTCACAGATTGTAGGATTGAAAGTTGTTCTCCAACTTTCTATTTCACTTGGGTAGCACTGATGTGCGACTAGGCACCACTCTTTCCTTGTGAAGTCATAAGTGTTATGGACTTTCACTGCCAATGTGAAATGGGCCTGTAGGGTCACACACATAGGATTTAACCGGGAAGAGGAGTTTATCCACAAACAATGTTTAGATTGTTTACTAAATATGTTTAGTAGTTCAATTAAACACTCAATCGATTGATAGATCAGTATCATAGTGTTCAAGGTGTTGGACCAATTTATTAGAGTATCAATTTGATTGAAGCTGCAATTGACTGATTCTACACAGTCTGCACTCCCAACTGATCGGCTCATTTGATGAACCGATCATCTCAGGTTGATGAACTGATCGACTCATGTGATGAACCAATCGGCTCAGGAAATGTTGAGACGACTGGTTCAAGGGTTGAACTGATCGGCTCAACTGGTCCAACCGAGCAAGTTGGGAAAGTCAGGTTGGTGAGACATTTCTCTTCGTTTCACTTGTCCAATTTGATTGGAAAAAGGATTGGTATTTGGATCAATTCGAAACTAAAGAGGAAAAGTCAATCAGGAACTGACCAGGGCAGTGAACTGACCGGTTCATAAGTGAACCGATCGGCTCAGGTGTCCCAACCCATCGGTTCAGGTGTGAACCGATTGAATCAGGTCCCCAACTGACCGTTTCATGCATGAAACGATCGGTTCAGCTGGCGCAGTTGGGTGTTTTATGGAAGTTCCGGACCCTTCTACTCCTGCTTTAATCCCACATTGCCCAAGGTAGAGAACCATGTCCCATGACCCTACTATATATAGGGGTATTGGGGGCTTCTCAAGTACAACTTAGAACACTTGTTTCTCTACAAAGTTGTCTTTCTCTCTGGTTGTGGTAAGAAGGAGAGCTCGAGCAAGTGCTACCCGATAAGGGAGGTACAACAAGGGAAAGACAACTGAAAAAAGGTGACTGCTGGTAGGAGAGTGTGTTAGTGACTAGTACGTTGACAGGAGGGTACGACTCCTTTCAGTGCCTTGTACGAAAAGGCGATCGATGTTCTAGGTGGTCCTTGTAGACTACTACAGAGGTGGGAGATTTCTGCCACTTAGAGGACAATTGTCAATCCCAATAGTCCCGGTGAGACCAGGAGATGCACATACACCATCTAAGACCGGAGGTGAAGACCACGCAAGCCGCGAGGTAATGTCGCCGAGCAAGCCTCGGGACAAGATATATCTCTACAAACCATCCTTCCTACTGTATAGACGTTGACACAATTCCTTTATTCTGGGTTTGGGGAGAAGAATTTGTTTTTGTTTCCGCTGCCTTCTCTGCCTCCTAAAACCCAATAGTATGGTAGTGTGGTATAGACAATAAAATTTTGTGTATATTACATATGACAATGTAGCTGACCCAAAATCCAAGTTAGTAAGATCCAAAAAAGTTAGTTTGAAAGTTATAATTATGTCAATCCAGGTTGGTCCTGAGTGTAGGAAGTTGATGGAATATCTGAAATACATGTACACCTATTGAAATAAACATTACGAATGGGAAAATTAATGGTAAAAAGAAAAGGATAATGAAATCCCTTTCTTTTCGTGGCAAACTCTCTAATCAACTCTAAATCAATATGAAGATCAAGATGGATAGTTGGAAAGCTAAACTCATGTCCTTTTCTGGTAGATTGGAGGTAATGAAGTCGACCCTATTATACTTTTTACATGTTTTACTGGACAACCCACAATCTATGCTCATTGACATTAATACTCTTTGTAGAAATTTTCTTGAGGGAGAGATAGAAGAAAAGAAGTGAATTTATATAACGAAATGGGATGAAGAGTGCAAGCCAAAAATTGAAGGAAGTTTGGGTATAAAGCCATAAAATATATGAATAAAGTTGGCATGCTCCTGATCTCATTTCTTGAATGTAGCCATTTAAACAAATAATATGTGGGTCAATTGGGTGCATGAGAAATAAATTGAATAGGATTTTATATGGAAGCATGACAACCAACCTAATAAATCTTGCTAAGGAGGCATCTTACTAAGGTTAAGATTTTGTTTATCCCTTCACCTTTTTCAAACTTGAAAATGGAAGCCATATCATATTGATAATTATTTTCTTGAGAAGGTGATTGACCCTACACTTTGCCTGATCTTATGAAAGGGGTTGTTTATTAATGAAACTGCAATTATTAGTGATGATAAATGGACAATATCTTGCACTATGAGACTCAAACCAATTCACTATGTAGAACAAAATGTGCATTTATCAAATAGGGAAGACTTTGTGCATTTCAATGGGAGGGAGAAAGTATGGGCAACTGTAAAAGTAAGATTGTGATGTTCTCTCACAGTGGGAACTATCATAATGACAATTCCAAACTAAGATTCAGAAGTACACACCAACACAATGATAAGTGCACAAACTTAAAATGTGACGATTCTATAATAAACTTATCAAGCAGTTCGATAACAGCTGATAAAAATTATTTTTCAAAAATAAATGACATCAAGCAATTCAAAAATAGCATGCACATTGTTGTGCCATGATCTATGACGGTCATACACAGTGATTCATATGTATTCAACTAATATCAACTCGATTGGCACTGATAGATCAATACCCATTGATTGGCTAATAAATGAAGTTCTACCCTAATCGACCCTCACAAACAAAAGAAAGCAAGCTCGACCCTAATTCATGACCAACCTGTGAAGAAGGGGGCAAGAACAAGGAGGAAGTGCGCCGGAGCACCAGTGATGTCAACTGCCAGATTTCAGCTAGGGATGACGACCAGCTTCTGCAAACAACTGCTCCAACAAGCGTATGTGGAAGTGAAGAACCTCACAGCACAAGGCAAATATGACGGCACACAAACACTTTTCCTTGGATGAGCTAGGGTTTCTTCTGTGCGTCGAAA
The DNA here is from genome assembly GCA_963693085.1 of Alisma plantago-aquatica. Lineage (NCBI taxonomy): Eukaryota > Viridiplantae > Streptophyta > Magnoliopsida > Alismatales > Alismataceae > Alisma > Alisma plantago-aquatica. The sequence continues at coordinate 191,946,925 of OY856413.1, read as the reverse complement.
ATATGGAACAATGTCAGATTCAGATAATTGAAGACTAGGGCAGGGCATGGGTACCTTTGTTTATAGGGATGTAGCCTCCCCAGTAGACCAGTGGTTGCAGATGGCTGAATTAATTCTCCACGCGGGCACTTTTCCCGACGACCTATGGCCTCCATCCGCGATGTGGTTGAGGTAGCAGACATCAATTTACTTCTCTCACACACTGACCAACAAGATGCACACAGAGATGTGAAGGGTCGGGAGGGAGAGCACCGAGAGGGAGAAGGATAGGGTGAGAGGGAGGGGCGTGAGAGATTGGGGTCGGGGGACGGGGGAGGGGGGTTGTGTCTGGGTAGAAACTGGACTGAGATTCACAATCCTACATCGACTGGGACTGGGATAATCCAGATTATGGGATTCCATTATCCCAAAATGGGGATCGAACTAGGTTGTCTTCCAAACACATTTTTCGACCAAACCAGACTAGATTAGGTTGTCATGGCACTACACGACAGACGCTAAACCAGTTCCAGTCCGTTCCAAACAGGCACTAAATTGTCCAATGACACAAGTGAAGTCATACATGTTGAGTTGTTTTGAGAATCCCAAGTGTTCTAGTAAAATTAGAGTAGAATGTACCTTGAGAGGTAGGGAATCTATGGTTAAAATTTGGTAGAAATTGGATGTTCCTAGAGGAAGTTATTAAGGTTTGAAATTGGTGAAATAATGTGCATTTTGAGGATTAATAGACCAAAGTTTTATAGCATGGGCCTAGACTAAGTTATGTCGCGTGCCCTGTGTGTGGTTTGGGTCTGCGTGGCTAGTTTCTAGCCTTATATCTCAGATCTGGTGGTCGATACCTTTGGCTTAGGAGAGCCACAAATTGGCCTATTCGTGGGGCACTACCAGCCCTAGGATGACGATCAGACAACCATGAGCTCTCCTCCTACCTCTCATCATAATAGAGATCATGGGAGAGCTGACGCCAAGTCCTCCCAACCACCACTCACCCAAATCATGGGGTGAGGGGGGGGTATCTGACCAGACAGTTGTTTTTGACTCGAATAGAGGGGCGAGGAGATCCCTTAGACGAGATGTGGAACCATTCCAGTAGGTAGAATGAGGCCTTGCCTCTCGCTGCTTCTCCACTATCATTACTACAGAAACAACATTCAACGTCGCTTTTATGGGCGTCGGTTGTTTAGTAAAACAGACGTTGATAACATTATACGTCGGCTATTAAGTAAGACTAACGTCTATATTCGAGGACCAGCCAGACACGGGTATCTCTTTGTATTCAGCGTCGGCTAGATAAAAGAAATTGACGCCTAAAATATCCCACAAAATCCAATTTTCGAGCAAAAAAAATTGCCCCCCAAAGTGTCACATACAATGCCAGTTTTTTATCTAATAACCGGCGCCGGACGAGGATAAAGTTTGCGTGAAAAGTTCCAATAGCGGCATCGGTTTTCCTTGGATAACAAATGTTGATAGGGGTTCCCGCCAAAAAAATTAGGGTAAAGATTATCCAATTGGACGTCAGTTGTTTCCTATCAACCGATGCTTAATACATTTAGGTGTTGGTTATTTAGATAACCGACGTCGTTTACTAACTTAATAGACCCCCGGACAGCTGACTCTTCCCCTTTCTTATATTTTATCGTGACAACTAGCCGACCGACTCCCAACGACTCCCCTACTTCCTACTATGTCGCTGCTACTGCCTATTGCTGCTGGTGCCTCTACTTGCTGCCGTTGTCGCCTCTACTTGCTGCCGTTGTCGCCTCCTTCTCCTATTGCCACTATGCTCGATGCTTCCACCACCTCATTCTCTGCTCGCCGCCACCTCCTTCTCTTCTCACCGTTGTTGCTACTCACATAGATGTTGTTGCTCCTCACACTGCCACTACTGCTCCTCACACCGCCGCTACTCTTCTCCACACTGCTAGCTGCTCGACAGGTAGCCCTCTTCTTCTTCCTCCATGCCCCTCTACTTCTTCCTTCTCCCTCATTACCAACAACAAGCATGGTCGTGGCTGTGTTGGCTGACCACGGCCGTGCTAGGTAGCAGGGCCATGGTCTGCCAACACAACCACGACGGTGCTTGCTGTTGGTTAGGAGGGAGAAGGAATAAAAGAGGGTATTTTGTTCATTTATTTTTTTATCTATTGCTTTGTATTTGTTTATCTATTTATTATATTTATTTATCTAATGCTTTGAGTTTATTTATTTAGATGTTGCTATTGTAAATCAACCTAGGATATGAACAAATCTTTTGCTTGCATATATTTGTGCTTCCAATCCTAATGCTTGACCTAATTCAGTAAATTTTGATGCATGTTGAAATAAGATTTAAACTTGTCCATTCTAGCATCCTAATTTAATTTAATTAAACCCTAAAATTGATGAAACCCTAACATCAATTGTGATGAAACCCTAACATGTACATATCTATCATTGTGTTTGTTGGCCTAGAAACCTGTCCACGATTTACTAATTAGGAGTAAATCTTGGATAGTCCCCGATTTGGGACTGTTCTTGAACACCTAATCTCACTTAGGATGTAAGTGTATAATGTGTATTGGGTTTTCAAGAAAATTTCAGTAGCATTTCGAGAAAATGTGTATTGGTTTTTCTAAGTACATATGTACTTAGAGAACAACGGGGAAATGCTACCGAAATTTTCTCAAAAACACAATACACATTATACACTTACTAGTGAGATTAGGTGTTCAAGAATGGGATAGGTGGTACACATTTATTATATATAAGAATGACATCACATTTATTTTTTGGCCTAGAAACCCATCCAAGATTTACTCATTAGGAGTAAATCTTGGATAGTCCCCGATTTGGGACTATTCTTGAACACCTAATCTCACTTAGGATGTAAGTGTATAATGTGTATTGGGTTTTCGAGAAAATTTTGGTAGCATTTGAAAGATTATGTGGATTTGAAAGATTGTCCAAAATGCGGTGTGTCACGGTATAAATTGACGAGTTTGGGGGAGTCCAAAACTGGTTCTCCTGCCAAGGTGATGTGGTATCTACCTATAATATCACGGTTTCAACGCTTGTTTGCCAATCCGATAGATGCGAAGAATTTGAGGTGGCATGCAGATGTTAAGAAAAATAATGATGGGATCCTACGACATGCGTCTGATTCCCCACAGTGAAAGAAGATTGATCTATTGTACCCAAAATTTGGTGAAGAAGTTAGGAATATAAGACTTGGGCTTTGTACCAATGGGATGAATCCGTACGGGACATTGAGCATCCAACATATCACTTGGCTAGTCATGCTTGTTATATACAATCTTCCTCCTTGGATGTGTATGAAAAATAAGTACATAATGTTGTTGTTGTTGATATCGGGCCCTAAACAACCTAGAAATGATATAGATGTTTATATTGAACCTCTGATTGATGACTTAAAGAAACTCTGGGGTGAAGGTGTGATGACCTATGATACTTCACAAAGAGAGAAATTTCGTTTGCATGATATGTTGTTTTGCACTATTAATGACTTTCTAGCATAGGGGAATTTGTCTGGATATAGTGTCAAGGGAGCTAAAGTGTATCCTATATTTGAAGAGAACACTGATTCAATAAGACTAAAACATGGCGGTAAGACTGTATATCTTGGTCATCAAAGGTCTCTTACAAAATTCCATCTGTATCGTAGGAAGCGCAAAGCATTCAATGGATTGAATGAGGGTTATGTGGCGAGAGAGGTTATGGAGTTTTGCAATGACTTTCTCAGTGGTAATGACACTCCTGGTAATGAAAAGAATATTGAGGAGCAATTTGGAAAAGGAATTTTGGGATCACAGGTGAAAGTAATCAGCCGTGAGCAGTTGGAACAAGGTCACTGGTTTATTTTACACAACATGGATGAAGTGAGTGTTTATATCGAGGAACATACCAATTTCATCAAGAGACAATATCCTCGAGCGAATATAATGTGGCTTGCTAGAGAGAATAAAAAGACATTTATTAAGTGGTTTGAAGATAAAGTCTTACATCAACTATCTCAAACACCAGATGATATTACTGAAACTATCAAATGCCTCACCTTTAAACCAAAATTGAATGTTATGTCTTATGAAGGGTATGACATTAATGGATTGACATATTACACAAAGCGCCAAGATGATAAGAGTGTCATCCAAAACAGTGGGGTCACCCTTCAAGCGTCGACTATGTTTTTTACAAGTGTAAAGGATAAGAGTACACGTGAAGCTAAAATGTCATATTACGGTGTCATGTAAGACATATGGGAGTTTGACTACATAGATTTCAGAATTCCGCTCTTCAAATGTAATTGGGTTGATAACACCAAAGGAGTTATAGTGGATGAATTGGGTTTCACTTTAGTGAAATTTGAAAATATTGACAAGAAAGGTGAACCATTTATATTGGCATCACAGGCGAAACAAGTATTTTATATCGATGATCCTGTAAATGATAAATGGTCGGTTGGTCTGCATGGTAAAAGACAATTCATTGAAAATCCTATAGATGAAGAAGAGTACTATGATAAGTATGATGACTGTAGTCCATTCTCAGTTGGGTTGCAAACACCAACAAATATTGAAGCTAATGATGACTTGTATGTGCGCGGAGATCACAATGAAGGATTGTTAATTGATAAAAAATCGCAATATTAGAGGCATGTTTATATTTTTTATATGTTTTAATTTTCTGAATGTGAACTTTACAATGTGAATTACTTTACAATGTGAATTACTTTACAATGTGAATGTGAACTTTACAATGTGAACTTTACAATGTGAATTACCTTACAATGTGAACTTTACAATGTGAATGTGAACTTTTAGATGGCTGAGCATTCTCCTGATGACCGTGCTGATGATTACCATGAGGGTGAGGACATCAATGCACCACCTCACAATGTAAGTTTTAAAAATATATCATATATGTATATCTATATGTCCATTAATAGTTGTATCCTGTAAGTGTGTTTATTTTGTCAAATTTTAGGTTGATAATGCACATGTACCCTCTGAAGCACTTGAGGCACTTGATGAGCAGTACCAAAAAGTTGACAAGAGAAGGGGCATAACTATGATGAAGAAGTTAACAGTGCTAAGGGGTAATGGACCCAAACTTGTTGTGGATTTTGATAATATAGGAAATGCTATTGCAGTGAATCGCAATTTGTTTGTTTCATATCTTGGGTATGTTACTCGTAGACATTGCGGTTGTAAGATAGATTCTTGGCATAAAGTTCCTAAGGGGAAGAAAGACACCATATGGAAGGATTTATGCATAAATTATTATTAATTTGCAATTCTATTTTGTAGATTACTAATTTTTTGGATACTAGTTAATGGCAATTCTATTTTGCAGAGTATATTTGCATTGGATGAAAAGTTGCATCGTAAATGCATGATGAAACACTGTGGGAGAGTCCTAAGGAACTATAGGACAAATATCACCTGAGAATACATAAAAGAAGGTGACAAGAGGAAGAAGACAACCACTGAATAGTGGAACTTCCTGGACCCAGAAGAATGGGACGTGTTTGTTGCTTCAAGAAAAACTGATGAATTCAAGGTATTAGGTGTCACTCCCAATTTAATTAATATACGTTGTATTCACCTATTAAAGATTAACATTTAGTGTTACTAAGCAAATCAATGTGCATACTAACTAGGCCCTCAGTGAGGCGCAAAGAGCAAGGCGTGCACTGAATGTGCATGACCACACAATGGGTCCAAAGGGGTATGCAGGCATTCGCCAAAGACTACAGGCTGAGCCTACTACTCATTCTGATACTACTCAGGAGTCCTCTACTATGGGTACCACACCTCTGCCTCACCATGATGTCTGGATAGCTGGGAGGCAAAATAAGAAGGGAGAAATAAGGTAGCCCCCAACTACTGAGGTGGATGCAAACATGGTAAAATACAACTCTTAGAGCAATCATTCGAATATTGATTATTTGTGGTGTTTACTTAATTACAAATTTTTGTTTTGGCGATTAGCGGGAGCTGCACGAGCTTAGGAAACAAGGCAAGTTCATCCCTGAGGGCACAAGGGATGAATTGACAATTGCTCTGGGTAACCCAGAGCATCCTGGACGTGTTAGGGTTGCATGCACTGGTGTGGGCATCAAAACGTTCTTTGGGCCATCCCAGCACAAACATGTCCCAAAAGAGGGAATTTCACAAGAAGAGGTAACCTATTCTTTCTTTAGAATGTTACTATAAAAGTGAATTCAATAATCAAAAGCTAATGTTTCTTTTATCCATGTATAGGTAGATAAGATAGTTGATAGGAGAGTCGATGAAGTAGTTGATAAGAGAGTCAAGGAAGCAGTTGATAAGACACTCCATGAAGCAATGAGAAAGTGGAAGGCATCTCTGACTGCCACTCAGTAGATAGTACCTATAGCATCCCACTCTACTCCTACTGCAGAGGTTGGGAGTAGTAATCCTGTAGACCCACCACCTAGCACATCCACTGTAAGTATTTTTATGACATAGTAACTAGTCTTTTCAAGATGATATGTATATATGTATATTACATTCTTTACACAAATTTGTAGGGGTTGAAGCCATGCCGTCTAAAAAGTAAAGAATATGTCATTGCAGAAGCATCAGCTTACCCATCCCTACCAGGGGAAATATTTCATGGGTCTCCATTACCAGCTAGTTGGATTCATGTGAGACCGCTACGTATATTCCTCAGATGGATGGATATTCCATTGCCATATGCCCACCCAGATTATGAAATGCTTGGTGAGGCATAAGGTGGAGTGATATTGTGGCCAAAAGAGGATGTCATCTATACTGAAATTGTATGGTAAATTTACATTACGTTAAATTGTTATTGTGTGTATATGATGTCAATTGATCTGAAGTTATATATATATATATATATATATATATATATATATATATATATATATATATATATATATATATATATATATATATATATAGGTTAAAAAGAAGACACCCAGAGCATCTAGGCCTCCACCTCCACCTCCTACATTACCAAGTTGGGTTCCACAGGACCTACCTGTCCCGTTAGGTCCTAATTGTAGGGGTATGGCAATATGGTTAGGCGAACATGATATAAATTGCCCTATAACTGTTTCTATATATGCAGATGCTATAGGTCAATTATACGAAAACAAACTATTTATACAAGATATTTTCGAGTTGTTTCGATATGATTGGTTGAATACATCTGTGATAGAGCTATGTATAAGGTGAGATCTTCTTTATACATCGATATACCTTGTGTAGGATCTGGTGATCTGGTTTCTTATATATTAATGCATACGTAATACATGTTTTGCAGCTACTTAGACAAGATATGTGCAGATTTTTCAGTCGAACGTGTAGGATTTTTGATTCCATCTTTGATTAGTCTAGTAGCTAAAGACCTTACATCAATTCAACAATACTGCTGTGATGCATTTACAAATTTTTCTCAAAATAACAAGACGATGATAATAGCTCCATTCAATGTGGAGTAAGTTTACTTTGCTTATAATTTGGACTTAAGAAAATTACATTTTTATTGTGGATTTTGAGTTATTAATTTTTAACTTTTTTACCCCTAGGGGTATGCATTGGGAGTTACTAGTTATTGTCCTCGAGACGTTCATTGTCTATTATATAGATCCTAAGGGGACTAAATTGAATTCAAAATATGGACACACAATGAAAATGGCATTATTCTGGTGAGAAATATTTCATTTTCATATACGTTAACATATGTTATTACATTACTATTTAATTATGCAATGTATTATGTTACATTAACATGTAGGGGTTTAGATGAGTTCAAAAAGGTTGGAGGAAAGGTCCCCAGGAAAAAGAACCCGCCAATAATTTAGAAGAATGTGGAAGTAAGTTCTCAACTCCAATGTATATATTATTTATGTGAACAATGCTTAATTAGTTGTATTTTTTAATATTTTGTATGTTTCAATTTATAGTGTGCTACACAAGACAACAGATGGGCATGTGCATACTATGTGATGCAATTTATGCACATGATTATCAAATATGCTTCATTGGACATCGATACCATTCCTGAGGTATTATATATAGTCTCATTAGATAATATGAAATATATCAATCTTATTTATATATTATTAATTATATATGTACATCATTCTCTTTGTAGGTATTTAAAACTGACCCCACTACAAGAAAGGCCTTACTAGATGTACACACTCCCTATACGATGGAAGAATTAAACGATGTAAGAGAAGAATGGGAAAAAGCCATACAAGTAGTGGGGGTTTTAAAATATAATTGGGATGTTGATAGCGAATAATGACTAAAGAATGATATTTTGTAAATGAATTATAATTTGTAATATGTGTGAATGTTTCTAAATGTCTGAATGTTTCTACATGTGTCTGAATGTTTACACATGTGTGAATATGAAAATGAATGAAACTGCTAGTTGCTATATGAATGTTTTATACATGTGTGAATGTGAAAATGAATGAAACTACAAATTGCTACATGAATGTTTCTACATGTGTGAAAATTGAATGAAACTGCAGGTTGCTAAATGTGTGAAAATTAATGTTGTTAATTTTGCAGGTTTGTGGCATGTCGTTGGATGATATGAATGGATGTCGTAAAACCTACAGTTCATAACTAAACTGTAGGTTTCTCATCCTACGACCAGCCACAGCAGGCTTGCAGACTGATAAAAAAAACATACAATAGGTGTCGGTTATTTGAAAAAACTGACGAAATATGCTTACAGCGTCGGATAATAGCTAAAACCAACGCCTGATGAGGCTAGACACCACGGTCGTACTGGCCAGCACGGCCGTGGCAGCAGGTGATATGGCATTGCTTACAATGTCAAATAATAGCTAAAACCGACACCTAATGAGGCCAGATACCACGGCCGTGGTAGTAGGTGATATGGCGTTTCTTACAGCGTCCGATAATAGCTAAAACCGATGCCTAATGAGGCCAGACACAATGGCCACAGCCATGGCAGCAGGTGATATGGCGTTTCTTACAACGTCGGATAATAGCTAAAACCGACACCGAATGAGGCCAGACACCACAGCCGTGGCAGCAGGTGATATGTCGTCGGTTATCAATAATAAATCAACTTTGATGGTGTCCTAGATGGTGCCACTTTTTGTAGCACGAAGGTTTATGGTGACAGTTTTTGTAGTAATAACTGACACCTATATCCCCCTGCTGGCGCATTTTTGGTGGCGCATGAAGGTTTCTGGCGTCAGTTTGGAAACCGATGCCTAACGATTTGCCTTTTAGCGGCGCCCAGATAGGTGTCGCATTGAAACTGACACTAAAGGACTTAAATAACCGACACTAAAGGTGGGTTAGGTACTAGTGTGTGGTGAGCAGGTTGTGTCTAGGAGTAGAGAATGGAGGAAGAATATAGTTCGAGGAGAAATAAAGGGAGGGATACAAGGAAGGAGGTCCGAGGAGAAGATCCCTCATGGAAAAGAGGACCCCGATGATAGCTTCACCAGGCGCCGAGCTCACCCACACCAAGGAAGAAGATGAAGCCGGTGACGCCTATGGAATGTAGACCGCCATAGATTGAGGTCTTGGATGAGTTTGTAGTATCCCTATGAAGCTAATGGAGTCTTCAAATTGACGTGAGAAGGAGTAGAGGCGATTTACCCCTTTGCTGCACCACAGCCAAAGGTGGCGGCAACGCTCCCACCTAGCCAAAGAACCAAAGGTCATAGGGCACTTCTGAGTAGCTGCGGAGGGAGGCTGATGGACACTGATCGTGATGGTGGCACGAAGAGTCAACGAGGAGCACTCGAGCCCGATCCCTTGCTCGCCGGAGCTCTCCCCTTATGATGGTGCCCTATTTCATAGAGGAAATAGGGGACCGCGAGGCTCGCAAGAACGGGGAAAGGGGGGTGGGAGCCGAGCGACCCAGGTTAGTGGATCCACAGATCTGTGGATCCAACCCATGATCTGGATCGGGTCCCATCCAGGAGAAGAAAGAGTCGCATCCCTATGTTCGCCACGTGGTAGTCTCCAATTGGCCAGTGAGGTAATTATATCCCAAATACTCAAAACTTCAATAATTCGTAGAAATTAGCTCAGTGATTCAAAAAATTCAAATAATGTATTGAGATTCTAAAAAAAAGCGTAGAACACAATGAAAGCATAATATTAGGCTTTTGAAGCACTAATCTCAGTGATATCATGTAAGATGTGTAATGCTTGTTTAATAGATAAAAAATATCAAATGATGGCCTAAAATTATGAGAATGTTCCAGTAACTCATAAATGATATTTATAATCAATATAGGGTCAGATATGATGATATTGATGCAAGAAATTATGTAACTTGCTTTATATGGCTAATTAGGGCTAATAAGACTAAATAAAATGCAATAAATACATGAATGCTCAATAAATGATGAAATTTACAGAGTAAGCTCATATCATTATGTTAAACTTCAAATTTAATTATGAGATCATGATGATGAATAGAATCCATGTTATATGAAAATGAACCTTAATACATGGTATGAAAACGTAATCTTGGTTAATGATGTAACTTTGGGTTAATATGTATAAATAATGATACAGTACCTAATGTTCAATTAATGAACGATAACTTGGAAAATGACATCACTAAGATAATTCTAAGGCAATAATACAAGTAATCATGAGAATATCCTAATGAGATTGGGTAAACCTTAAAATGGTGATAACTAGGGCTAAGATGATGAGAATCTGCTGATAGTATATGATCTTATCTTAATCAGGGGTTGACCAAGATATAGATGATATTAGGAATGTGGTATAGATTGTGATGTGTCTTGATCAAGGTACGCCATTACCTCTTACTTGGTTTATTATACAATATGCTTGTGTTATATGTGTAGTAAATACTTGACATATGATATTGGATGAAATGATTGTTCTTGCATGATATGTTGCTTGATTTTCTGTACTTATGGCTATGAACACATGAAACATAATATATCTGTTCCATTATATGAAAACACTAAACTCTTTGGTAGTACAATGCTTGGAAGTGACCTAACTCTTTGGTAGTCAGTCACATTGTACATATGATCTAACTCTTTGGTAGTCGATCATAAAGGCCTTAATATTGAGCTCCTTGGGAGTCAAGAGAATGCATCAAAACCTTTGGCGGTCAATGCATGGATATATAATGGAAAATGAGCTTAAAATATGTGTTCTTTTTTGTCAATGAATAACTTTAAGCAAGTATGCACTTTTCTTATATTTGTTAATGCTGTCAAGTATTAGTTTTATCATATTTCCAAGATATGATGAGAGGTATATAAAAGACACATAGGCGTACTCAGTACAATATTCTTGAATATTGTGCTGACGTGTACCACTTGTAATCTTTTATTTTGGTTGTGGACATGTGATCTTGAAGAACCATGATAGTTGAGAGTTGTGTAACGAGCTGATGTACATGTGGACCTGTTCTCTTAAGATCCTGTTGTTTAGTAGTAGTACATGTATATGTAAAAGTTTGTTGCTCAATATGTAATATCAAATGTTGTAACAATTCATGTTGTAATTATATGTTGAATGGTGAACATGTGTTGTGATTTGTTTATTGTTCATGTGCATGTGCTACTGATTGTTTCCTTCTGACTCTCTTGATTTTCTCTTTCTTAGCCTAGTGTGTGGTGTTTAAATTGGGATTCTCACTGAGGTGAGGTTTTCAATTTGGACGTCACACATCAGAGTAAGTTTTAGAAAATTCAGGGACGTCACAGGTGGTATCAGAGTATGAACAATAGCAAAGCCTGACATTTTCTCATTATGCTACTTAAAACTAAAGAACCTTGAACTTAATAATCCTTAGGGTTAGATTAGTCATCTTTTAGAGACTAGATCTAACCTAGCCTCAAGGTTAACACCTAGATATCTGAGAACTATGTCTAGACTGGTGCTTGTTGTATAGAAAGTCCTTAGATGTTGTTCTTTCCTTATAGTGCAACAGTATGGGATGTTGCATTATTTAGAAATGACGTGCATCAAGGCAAGAGAAACCCTAGACATATGGCGCTCATTGTCTAGAGTATATACACTGATCTACACCATGTTCTCACCCTTTTCACTAGTTTTCATGGCACTGTACTCTCTACTATGTGTGGGACACTCATTTTCTGGATTTGGTTTTTGATTCCAATCGTATCGAACCTTAGTAGTTTCCTCTGATGCTTGTTTTATCGAAGAAAAACTATATAATATTTTATTATATATATGTATTACAAAAATGTGTCCCCACACATGTACAAGTAGGAGGTTGTCATGCAACCAAAGTGAAAGTGTATGACATCATTCTATAAGAGAGAGTAGTTCTAGATTAGATGTCTAGAGCCTTGTTGGAATATAGGATATATGAATAGAAGAAATACGTTTTGATGATATGATGTAAGTCTTATATAGATGATATAAGATGGTAATTTATGATGATCAATATTTGTCTTTGAGGACTTAAGTTCGGTTTTGAGGATTTGAGATAAGTTTTGAAGATGCAAGCATGTGTGTTTTTCTAAGTTCAGATAGGCTAAGTTAAGATAAGGTTATGAGTCAGCGTGAGACTCAATCTCTTTTACAAAGGAGGACCTCTAGTGTTGGGACCAGTTATAGGGTTAACTCTAGAGAGAGTGGGACCCACATGGAGAAGGTTATAGAACCTATACTACAAGATATGAGAATTATGAGAAATATGTGTTATAATATGTCCTAAACTAGACTATTCCTGAGTGATTGAGTTGAGTCACTTTATGCATGATTCCTATAGTCTTGTTGAACCCTAGATGTCCTTGGGAGGACCAAACCCTATCGACAGGGAGATGCTAGTTATATTTGCATATGGGAGTATGTATATATGAGTGCTTACCATCTAGGTGAGGGAGAGAGAGCCCAAGACCCTGGAGGAGGTAGCTATGTTAGTTTCTATGAAGCTTCATGCTTGGGTTGGTGGTTTCCCACATAGGAATCTAGTGGTGTATATAAGAGAGTTTTGGGTAAGCATGTTTCATGGGTAGAAGACCTATGAAGAGTATGTCATATCATGTTCTGGTATGTGCTTGTGTGGCTAGAGCTTGTAAGGCCATCACTAGTGCCAATGAGGTAAACCTGATAACCCTAGATCAAAGAGGGAAGATAAAGTTTTTGTTATGAGATACTCATGGAGTTAAGTTAGCTCAGAGAGACTGAGCATGGCACTACCCTCATGATATGGGTCAGGAGAACCTTAATTGGACTAGATAAAGTTTTGATATATGTTTGAAGAGCCATGTGTATATGTTTTCTTAAGCACTACCATGATATAATGTATGTGTTCATGATCTAATCTTGAGATGTGTATTTATAAGGACATGATATGATGAAAAACCTAGTAATGGTTTAATAGATGTTAATGCATATATGGTGACACCTCAATATAATGAGTTAAGTTTAGTTAACTCATTTAGAACATGGTAATATGATGTGGGAACCCTAATTCTTGGGTAAAGATACAATGCAACCCTAACATATGAGATATGTCATGTCCTAATCGGAGTTTCTAAACCATTGTTTCAATCTTTATGAAGAGGTGTTTCACCTTAGATGTTTTTAAAACCTCCTAATAGTGGTTTGGATATGAGGGCTTTGTTTTTGAATATGTTGCACCTAGAGTAGTGCCCTAGCTATGTATGAAGACCTATCGGCTTTTCCTTGGAGTATGAAAATGGCTTAATTTTGAGGACAAAATTTCTTTTAAGTTGTATATGTTGTCAAGGACTCATTTTTGGCTTAATTTCGAGGATGAAATATCTTTCAAGGTGTGGAGGATGTGATGGAGTGGACTTTTAGAATCCTAAAATGTCCAATGACACAAGTAAAGTCATACATGTTGAGTTGTTTTGAGAATCCCAAGTTTTCTAGTAAAATTTAAGTAGAATGTACCTTGAGAGGTAGGGAAGCTATGGTTAAAATTTGGTAGAAATTGGATGTTCCTAGAGAAAGTTATTAAGGTTTGAAATTGGTGAAATAATGTGCATTTTGAGGATTAATAGACCAAAGTTTTAAAGCATGGGCCTAGATTAAGCTATGTCACATGCCCTGTGTGTGTAGTTTGGGTCTGCATGGCTAGTTTCCAGCCTTAGATATCAGATCTGGTGGTCAATACTTTGTCTTAGGAGAGCCACAGATTGGCCTGTTCGTGGGGCACTACCAGCCCTTGGATGACGATCAGATGACCATGAGCTCTCCTCCTACCTCCCGTCGCAATGGAGATCGTGGGAGAGCTGAAACCAAGCCCTCCTAGCCACCACTCGCCTAAATCATGTAATGAGGGGGGATATCTGATCGGACAATTGTTTTTGACTTGAATAAAGGGGCGAGGAGAGCCCTTAGATGAGATGTGGAACCATTCCAGTAGGCAGAATGAGGCCTTACCTATCGCTGCCTCTCCACTATGGCGAGCAGGTTGTGTCTAGGAGTAGAGAATGGAGGAAGAATATAGTTTGAGGAGAAATGAAGGGAGGGAAACAAGGAAGGAGGTCCGAGGAGAAGATCCCTCATGGAAAAGAGGACCCCGATGATAGCTGTACCAGAAGCTGAGCTCACCCACACCAAGGAAGAGGATGAAGTCGGTGGTGCCTATGGAGTGCAAACCGCTGCGGATCGAGGTCTTGGACGAGTTTGTAGTATCGTTATGAAGCTAATGGTGTCTTCATATCAGTGTGGGGAGGAGCAGAGGTGATTTTCCCCTTTGCTCCATTGTAGCCAAAGGTGGCAGCGACACTCCCACCTAGCCTGAGAACTAGAGGCCGTAGGGTGCTTCCGAGTAGCTACGGAGGGAGGCTGATGGATGCTAATCATGATGGCAGCATGAAGAGCCAATGAGGAGCACTCGAGCCCGAGCCCTTGCTCGTCGGAGTTCTCCCCTTGCGACGGTGCCCTGTTTCACAGAGGAAATAGGGGACCGTGAGGCTCGCGAGAACAGGGAAAGGGGGGGTGGGGCCCGAGCGACCCGGGTTAGCAGATCCACAGATCAGTGGTTCCAACCCATGATCCGGATCGAGTCCCAACCAGGAGAAGAAAGAGCCGCACCCCTATGTTCGCCACGTGGCAGTCTCCAATTGGCGAGTGAGGTAATTATATCCCAAATGGTCAGAACTTCAATAATTCGTAGAAATTAGCTCGATGATCCAAAAAATACAAATAATATACTAAGATTCTCTGAAAAATGAGTAGAACATAACGAAAGCATAATATTAGGGTTTTGAAGCACTAATCTCAGTGATATCATGTAAGATGTGTAATGTTTGTTTAATAGATAATAAATATCAAATGATGGCCTAAAATTATGAGAATGTTCCAATAACTCATAAATGGTATTTATAATCCATATAGGGTCAGATATGATGATGTTGATGCACGAAATTATGTAATTTTCTTTATATGGCTAAATAAAATGCAATAAATACATGCATGCCCAATAAATGATGAAATTTATAGAGTAAGCTCATATAATTATGTGGAACCTCAAATTTAATTATGAGATAATTATGATGAATAGAATCCATGTTATATGAAAATAAACCTTAATACATGGTATGAAACTTTAATCTTGGTTAATGATGTAACTTAGGGTTAATATGTATAAATAATGATATGGAACTCAATGTTCAATTAATGAACCATAATCTAGAAAATGACATCACTAAGATAATTCTAAGACAAGAATACAAGTAATCATGAGAATATTCTAATAAGATAGGGTACACCTTAAAATGGTGATAACTAGGGCTAAGATGATGAGCATTTAATGATAGTATATGATCTTATCTTAATCAGGGGTTGACCACGATATAGATGATATTAGGAATGTGGTATAAATTATGATGTGTCTTGATCAAGGTACACCATTACCTCTTACTTGGCTTATTATACAATATGCTTGTGTTATATGTGTAGTAAATACTTGGCATATGATATTGGATGAAATGATTGTTCTTGCATAATATGTTGCTTGATTTTTCATACTTATGGCTATGACCACATGAAACATAATATATCAGTTCCATTATATGAAAGCACTAAACTCTTTCGTAGTACAGTGCTTGTAAGTGACCTAACTCTTTGGTAGTCAGTCACATTGTACATATGATCTAACGCTTTGGTAGTCGATCATAAAGACCTTAATCTTGAGCTCCTTGAGAGTCAAGAGAATGCATCAAAACCTTCAGCGGTCAAAGCATGGATATATAATGGAAAATGAGCTTAAAATATGTGTTTGTTTTTGTTAATGAATAACTTTGTGCAAGTATACACTTTTATTATATTTGTTAATGCTGCCAAGTATTAGTTTTATCTTATTGCCAAGATATGATGAGAGGTATATAAAAGACACGTAGGCATACTCAGTACAATATTCTTGAATATTGTGCTGATGTGTACTACTTGTAATCTTTTGTTTAGGTTGTGGACATGTGATCTTGAGGAACTAGGATATTTGAGAGTTGTGTAACGAGATGATGTACATGTGGACATGTTGTCTTAAGATCTTGCTGTTTAGTAGTAGTACATGTATATGTAAACGTTTGTTGTTCAATATGTAATATCAAATGTTGTAACAATTCATGCTGTAATTATATGTTGAATGGTGAACATGTGTGGTGGTTTTTTTATTGTTCATGTGCATGTGCTACTGATTGTTTCCTTCTGACTCTCTTGATTTTGTCTTTCTTAACCTAGTGTGTAGTGTTTAAATTGGGATTCTCGCTAAGGTGAGGTTTTCAATTTGGACGTCACACATCAGATTAAGTTTTAGAAAATTTGAGGACGTTACAAGGAGCCACCAATTTTAAGAAATATCATAGTAAGCTCCTTTTTCGTTGTGATGACTTTAAATTTGACTCCAAGTTTTCTACCACAATCATTAGCTAGTTTCTTTCACTCCTTGTCTCCTAGTTGACAACACGATCTTGCCCAGACTTGTCTTTCAAGTTTTGCTTCTTATTAATCTATCATAAAGGGTCAAATTTGTTGTTGTTATGGCATCAAGGTGCCTTCTTGGCCCAGGCCACCACGAGACCCAACTTCGGGCTCGTTGGTTCCGGTCAACGGCGAGGTGGTGTCCTGGTCCTTTATTTTCTACCAATGAGGAGAACAATCATACTTTGGATTTTGAGTTTTAATCATGGTATTGTGCCTCTGTACCTCGCCTACTTCCGTGTGAGGAAGAAGACCTTTTGTTGCTGATATTACTATTTTACCCTTGATTGGTGATGTTTATGTCACGTCGGTATGATCAAAGTCGTATTTTTGGTGTTCTTTTTCTGAGTAGTCACGCTAGCTCGGCCAAGAGGGCCTCCGCCTTATTTCCAGTATTTTATTCATCCATGTCAGTGGCCCCCCCGGCACCTCATTGGAATTTGTCTTACCCGCGTGGATTTTCCTTGCCATGTGATTGGCCAAATCTTCGAAAATTGGTATTTGATTAACCTGATATCAAAAAATTTAATATAAATACTCGTTGGAAAGATAATGAAACAAGGAATAATAATAAAGTCCTTTCAATGCCTGTTTTGGTCTCGAATTTCCATAAATCCCAAAAGAACCCTTAAACTCTAGAAATCAAGTTGATATTAAATATTAATAAATTCTAATTGTTCCAACAGGGTATTTAGGGTTTCATCAGCCTTAAGAAGGTGATTAGGAGTTGCTCCAATATCGGTAAGTGTTCCATGCACTTTGAACATAATTATTGGATGTTTATATGTTATTATGTACAATGTACATGTTATTATGTGAATGTATTATGCATGTTATAGTTTTATTGATTGAAGTTAAATGATAATGGATAAATAAAATCTATTTTACTATTTATTTTTTTAGAATCATCATAGCACATCATATTCATGTTTAAGAGCAAGAGTAAGAGTATTCAAGAGTAAGAGTAAGGATAATGAATGAACCTTATATAAGATCATCGTCATGGGTTTTCCTAGCACACAGTGTACTTCGATACAAATCATGGGCTTTCCTAGCATACAGTGTACTTCGATAAAAATCATGGGCTTTCCTAGCATACATTGCACTTTGTGTAATTTAAGAGGCACTTCGGTGCAAAGAGAAGAGGCACTTCAGTGAAACAATTGAGGAATCTTATATAAGTCAGATAAAAGACAATGCTAAAATGCAAAGTTTATTTTCATGATGTTAAATGTTTTCTTTTCAATGTATATGTTATTTCTCTTTTATAATATGTTCAATTCCACTTGCAAATTGTTTT
This sequence comes from Alisma plantago-aquatica, assembly GCA_963693085.1. NCBI lineage: Eukaryota > Viridiplantae > Streptophyta > Magnoliopsida > Alismatales > Alismataceae > Alisma > Alisma plantago-aquatica. The sequence goes on along the minus strand of OY856413.1, from coordinate 191,928,652 downwards.
ATGCATGGCTGGGGGCACAATGCCCATAGGAAAGGAGCAACATCAAGGATAAAGCTATCTAAGGACGAACTGAAGAAGGAACTCAAGGACATCTGATACCAAACATGGTGGGCTGTCAGCCATCAATAGATTAGATTTTCCTTTATGTTTATAAGACTATGTTTTAGTTAGAGTGTGAGTTTTATGTTATGAGTTTGAGATATGAGGAACTATGCCATGTATCCTGTGTTTGTTTAATTAAACTTTATTTTTATGCAATTGTTATCATGTTTGTGACATTCCCAACGAGAGTATGCTTCTGCTCAATGAATTATATGTTTTAGAAAATTGGGATGATACACAACTAATACCCCATTCTAGCCTTTTTTTCAATATATAACCCTAGATTTGCCTATAAATCTTCTTCCCCAATTCGTTTCTTATGTTTTCCCCCTTTTTCATTTCCTAGGGCCTCTTATTACTTCATGAAATTTATGGTGGTGATCGCCATCCTCTTTAGGATTCCACTCCCATAGTCTGATGCACAAACGTGATTCTCAACCCTATGCCTTCATAGGAAAAAGCCACACATGGATGATGATATCATCATTTGTTCGGGTAGGTGGGGTGCCTCCCTTCCATACACTCCTAGATCCTATTGTGACCATGAGGTCAATAGTTGGAACATGTCGACATGGCTAGAAGAAGTGATTTGTAATTGCACACAAGTAGTCACGACCCTGGCATAATGATTAGGCATTTTAGATCTAAAGGCCTATGGTGAGAGAACTAATCAATGGATGTTGTGTGTCAATGAGACCCCAAAGCATGGCCATGTGTTGGGTAAAATGACATGACCTTTGGATTAGCTATGGGAGGCTATGATGGGCCACCTGATGAATGGTATTTTTTGTTGATTCCCTATAGTTTTAAGTAATATATTAAAAAAATGGATCATCTCAATGAGATATCCACAATGAACTATGTTTCAGACTCTATTTTACTTCTTGCGATCTGATTTCCTAAAAGATGTGTAACATCCCAAAATTTTGAGAATAATATAAGCCTTATAACTATGGTTATAATTAAATAAAATTAGTTGAGGGTCTTAATGCAAAAAGATTATGCAATGAAATTCCATGGAGGTTAATGGAGTGAGAAGAATAAAATGTGAGTCAGAACACTTTTCCCCTTTCATGTGCATTATGAATTTCATTAATTCAAAGATGGTATACCATTAGTTTCCTTTTTCCAATTTTTTTCTCTCCTATCATTCTTGATGTTTAAAAGATATAAAAGATCAAGACAAAAGATTTAAAGTTCAAAAATGATATAACTAGTGATCAATAAGTTAATCACCTCATTTTGGAGTCAAAGAGAGCAATTATAAAGGGTCATTACATTTTATTTCAAATTTTATGTGCATAATTCAAGATAATGACATTTAATGCATTTATGCACATATAATGGACAAAATGAAAATCCAAGGGCATAGAAATAATCTACACCCTTTATTAGAAATGTGTTCCAAATTTTGTCAAGTTTTGACCATGTTTGACCCTCCAATTTAATTAGGGACGTTTTCCCTATAGTTTGAATATGATTTAATAGGAAATTTAATTAATGTACCAATGTAACATAAAATTTGACATTAAATTTCTATCACACATTCCAATCGACATTCTTCCTTTTCACACATGATCGAACAGTCATAATTTAACTCTTCCCCGATCTAACAGTGCACCATTCGTCTCCCACCTCTGCCTTTCTCGTGAGACTAAAATCCATTTCACAATCTTCGATCACTAGCGTAGTTTCCCTCATTATGCCATGGTTTCCAAATATTCTTCCTTCCCCATGTACGTCTCTTAATCCCACACCCATCAAGCCATATATCTCCCTCTCTCCTGGACTATAGAAGAAACACCCAAAAGGGGTTCTCACCTCCTCTCCACGGCAGAATCACAACCGCCACCCAAGATCATTTCCTCCCCTTTATGAACTCTATAGAACTACAGACCCAAAGTGTTTCCTCCAACCCTTCGAATTGATGCTTAGGAACCCCCAAACTCCTCGACCTACTCTACTGGTCCTCCACTGACCTGCGCCCAATCATAGATCACTGACACCCACTCTGATGAAATTTATCTACTTTTAAGCTTCTACAACAACCCTTTTTCAATTTACTACCGTTATTTTACTCATTGGTTGCCTGTGGTGACATGCCCTATGACTGTGCTTGAGGCCATCACCAACGGACACCGCTATGGTCCCTCAATGACTCTCTATCCAAGGAAAACTCACCCCAGGGTGTGTAGGATCTCAAGGAATAGTTTCCTATACTTGGGTTCACCCATCTTACTTAGCTCTTCCGTATCCATGTTCAAACTCCCCTTCCCCTATTTTTCCTTCTTTTGGTGAGCCTTCTCGATCACATGTACTCTTTAGTCCCGCGCATAGGCTCAATGGATTCAGCTCCTTTCAAGGAAATTTTTGGGAGGGTCATCTCTTCCAGGTAGGCATCATCTACTGCTTTAGATCAAAGTCTGAGAGCTTAAATCAAGTTGTCTGGGAGCCATGGCCTGAGAAGGAAGAATCCTAGTCATCAAATAACCCTGGAGATCCTTCAATTTCAATCGATGTATTTAATACACAAGGGAAATTTGGATATTTTACTCATATTTTTAATTTATCAGTCACGTGGTACAAAAGATGTCTAAATGACACTTTTACTCCTATGATTTTGATTCATGTGTCACACATGCCTTGGTCATTGCTAACATTTCACATTTTTTTCACATCAACTTTAATCAATATTTAATCAATGTCACACCTATAGTTTCCTAATTTCTGATTGGTCCACAATGCAAAATTCATAACTTTTGTATACGACCTTGGAAAAATATAAAAAAATATCTGTTGGAAAGACCTTTTGATTTCCTATAGATTGGTATTGTTTTCAAATGCTATTTTCCACATTATAACTCTCAAAATTCAAATACCACGATTAGGGTTTATGGGTTTTGAACTAATAAACATATTATGATTTTAATCATAGTCATACGTGTTTAAAGACTCAAATCAAGTGAAGGGACTTGACTTATCAAGGTTCACTCTAGGTAAGTAGGCCATGCATGTTTGGCACAAGTAATTTGGTTTAATGCATGTTATTTATTATTATGCACTTTAGTATGTTTCATGCATTATGAATGTTTTCTCAAGATGATATCACATATATTTATCATTGTTTGATTAATTGATTCCTTATGGTCTATGGTAAAAACCATTATAATGATTATTGATTATGAATTAAGGCTAATGAATCATGCTCAAGATGTATAAACCCTATTATTTCATTATGAGGGAGAAATCCTATTATGATTCAAGGGGAGAAATCCCATCATGTTAAAGTTCAAGGATCATGTTAATGTTAATGTTAATGTTAATGTTAATGTTATTGTTAATGTTAATGTTAGTGTTAGTGCTAATGTTAAAGTCAATGTTAAGATCAATGGAATTGAATTAGTTTCTACATGCTCCTGAATCATGGACCTCAAGGGGTCGTCAATGACTTTCCTAGCATTAAGGGCTTTCCTAGCAATCATGTTCTCCTAAGGGGGCATTATAGAGGGATGCATATACTTATTACTTGATTCTTCATGTAATTTATGAATCATGAATGCTTAATAAAATCCATATTCAAGTTTATGTCAAGTATGTCATGTCAATTTTCTCATGTCAAATTATATTTAATTTTATGTCATATAAAGTACCAAATACCTCTTACTGATGTGATGTTTGTTTTGCATGGCCGGGGATGAGATGTCCACAAGACTTGGAGAAAGTGAAGTAGAAAAAGGAAAAATCAAGACTAGAAGATCCTCAAGCGTTGCCTGGTGGGGTGCCATTTACCAAGTTGATCCAGAGGTTTAGATATAATTCATGTTATGTTCAGTCATAGTATCAACTAGATTAGATTTGATAGATGTGAATTATGTAGTCAAGAACTATGTATGAATAAATTTTAAATCAATGCAAGTGTTTCATTTACTTTAATTTCATGATTAGCATATTGTGACACCCACATTGAGTAACATGCTTCCTCTCATGTGATATGGAAAATATGGTGTTACAATATGCTAACTTCAATCTTATGAATGAATTAATCCTTTCTTTATTATAAGTCATGAATATATATATATATATATATATATATATATATATATATATATATATATATATATATATATATATCACCCACCCAAAGTGTCTCTCACCCCCGTGCCTAGGGTTCCGTCTGCTAGAATGCCGACTGCGCTGGTGGTCATCTTCCTCCTCTCTTTTATTAGGGTTTTTCTCTTGTAGGTCCAAGGACGAACTGTGGGTGTTAGATCCCACCCAGGGCTAACCAAGGTCTCGATGGCAGAAGACTTGGCAGATCTGTGTGAGAGGTTGCGGGTCAAAGAGGTCGAGGAAGAGATTGTGGAGGTAAAGGTGAACGATGACCAGGTTGTGTCGGAGCACATGGAACTAGCTTTGGTCGCCAGGCTATGGACGGAGAGATCATATAACTTTGCTACGATGAAACAGACCTTGACACAGTCATGGGGGTTGGTGGATGCAGTCCTTTTCAAATCCGTTGATCCGATGACGTTTGTCATCCAATTCACGAACTGGAAGGACAAGAAAAGGGTGTTGGACGAGAGTCCTTGGAACATCGACAACAAAATGCTTCTTCTCAAGGAGGTGGATGCAGGAGAACAACCGGGCAGGATTGTATTCCGACATTGTATGATATGGGTCAGACTGTACAATTTGCCCTTGGGCATGAGATCGTCGGCGGCGATCAGGTCCGTAGCAGAGAACATAGGGCCGGTGGAGAAGCTGGACTACGACGACTTAGGATGGGAGACTTCTGCTAGGGTGCATGTTATAATTGACGTCTCGAAGCCATTGAAGAGGATCCAGAAGATGCGGTGTAGCAATGGCAGTGTGGCGGTCGTAGACTTGAAGTACGAGCGGCTGCCAGTTTTCTACTTCCATTGCAGATTATTGGGGCACGCATACAAAGACTGCACAAACCTTGAAGACGAAGATGACAAGAAGAGATTCTGGGGGTCCTAATTGTAAGAGTCGCCCTGCAAATCTAGGATTCCCATTGAAGATGAATTCCTGGGAGGATGAAGAACTAGGACACAGGGGCACATACATTTCCAAACCAGAAGCAAAATGAATCTCAGCCATTCCAGGGCATCGGGAAACTGGACCTATGAAAAGAAAGAGTGGAGAGGAGAAAGTTTGCAAAATATGGAGGATATGGGGGAGGTACAGAGCAAGAGAAGGGAGGGTGTTGAGGGGCATGCAGAAACGCAGGCTGGTGGAGGGTCGTTGCCCTCAGGGGTAATATAGAAAAGAAACCAATATACTATGGAGGAACTCCTCGCTGTGTTCAAAACAACAGGGGCGACATCTCCAATGGGAGAGCAACAGGGAGTCGAGGAAGGGATGGTGGAGCATAGTGGGAGCAGGAGGCGGGAGGGCGGGAAGGATGGGGGGTCGGCGGCAGCCATGGTGCTTGTGCAGGGGGATGAAGATGAAATTTTCAAGGGGGTGAAGGTTAGAACATAGGGGCCGATGGCAGACGTCTTGGCTCACAGGGAGAGGGAAGCACAATATTAGGGGGATGTGAGGAACTAAAAGGTGGGTGATGAGGAAGAGACGACAAGGGCATGTGGCGCTGGTAGTGGTAAGGGAGGAGAAGGACAGGTGGACGGGGGAACGAAGAAAGGGGTGCACATGAGGAAGGTGGTGCTGCCGGCTGAGCTAGCTCGCTTTCTGGGGAAGGAGGGGGAGGAGATGGAGAAGGAAAGGCGGTGGGTGCTTGCTGAACGGAGGCAAAAGCTGGATGCGAGAAAGGAGGACTGTCTAAAGAACATGACTACTGATGGTCAGCGTGAACATGGAGGAAACACACTGTGGGTCACAAGGCAAAATAGGAACAAGAGGAACAGAATGGATATCTTCGAGTAGGGAATGGAGACTATGGAGTTGGGCACTGGCACAATAGGGTTAGCTCTTGAAGGTGGGTCCAAGCGACAGAAGTTTGTATACAGTGCAGGTCCGGGTGTTGACAGCAACAGTGAAACTCACCAAGTAGCGGGTGTTGGGGGAATCCAACCCTGTGAACAACCATGAAAACTCTGAGTTGGAACTACCAGGAGTTGGGTCACCCCAAGGCAGTGGATGCTCTTCGGGCATTGTACTGGAGTGAGAGACCCAATATAGTTTTCGTTATGGAAACTATGATGGAGGACATGTTACTTGATAATGTGAAAAGAAGGTGCGACTTTGTTGAGGGAATTTGCATCTCAGGTTCTGGTAGAGCTGGGGGCATTGGCTTATGGTGGAAGGATGTACCGGTGGATATTATCATCTATTCTGACAGGCATATTCAATATAAAGTAGAGGACGAGAGATCTGATTTCAGCTGGGTAGCTTGTGGTATTTATGGATGGTCGGCACAGGATCAAAAATATAAAACCTGGGATCTGATGAGATAGTTGTTTGGGAGTATAGATGGCCCTGTTGTGTTCTATGGTGGCCTCAATGAAATCATGCAAAATTCAAAAAAGTGAGAGGACCGACAAAGCTAGAAAGAGTTATGAGGCCATTCCAAGAGGTTATTGATGATTATGCACTACTAGACATTGGCTTTGACGGTAATATTTTCACGTGGCGTAGGGGGAGGACGACATAAACTTTGGTGGAGGAGAGACTGGATAGATTCCTGGTGAGTGATGAGTGGTGCAATAAATACATGGGTTGCTCTGTAAAACACATCCCTTTCTATATGTCAGATCATGCCCCTATTATTCTTTCAGTAGTGGTAGGTGATCCGGTGAGAAGGAAGCGACAGTCTAGATTTTTCTTCGAGCCTATGTGGCTGTTTGAGGAAAGCTGTGGCACGATGGTACAGGAGGCATGGAGGGAAGGGGATGGGCTGGAGTTGAAAAGTAAAATCGAGAAGGTGGGTGGGAGTCTAGACAGATGGGTAGCTACAATGTTTGGTGGGGTCAAAAAAGAATCAAGGATACCACAAAACACCTGAGTGAGGAACAAAAGAAATGGCCGGATGGGGAGGTGCTGAAAAGATGTGAAGAACTTACAAACGAACTGCAAAAAATCCAAACAGAAGATGAAATGTTTTGGTGTGCGAGGGAAAGAATAAAAGAGCTAAAAGAAGGGGACAACAACACAACGTACTTCCACCATAAAGCATCCCAATGCCAAAAGAAGAACACAATTACTGGTCTTAAAGATGAGAATGGGATTTGGAGGACAGCGGATGAGGAGATCCTAAAAATTGTTGAAAATTTTTATAGAGAACTTTTCCAGTCTGGGGGCTCAATTGACAGTGAAGGGGCAGTGGCTGATATCCAGAGGAGTGTAGACGGTAGGGCGGCAGCGATGTTAGAAAATGAGTTATCAAATGAAGAAATTAAAAGAGATGTCTTCCAAATGTCACCTAATAAAGCACCGGGTTCTGATGCTATGAAGCCTGTTTTTTACCAAACGTTCTGGCACATAATTGGGGAGGACATTGCAAATCATATTAAAGGTTGGTGGAAAGGGGAGTGCTCAATAAAGGATTTTAATGATACTCTGGTTGTTCTTATTCCTAAGGTGAAAAGGCCAAGAGTGGTGGGAGAGTTCTGACCTATCGGCTTATGTAATGTTGTCTACAAAATAGCGACCAAAGTTCTTACAAATAGGATGAAACCTCTCATGGATAGTATTATTTCAGTAAACCAGAGTGCGTTTATACGGGGCCGAATGATCACGGATAATGCTTTGATTGCATATGAGTGTTTTCATGCTATGAAAGGTGGGAAGGGTGGCAAACAAGGGCAGATTGCTTTGAAGCTTGATATGATGAAAGCTTATGACAGGATTGAATGGGACTTCTTGAAGAAGGTGATGGAAAAGTTTGGGTTTGGTTGCAGGTGGATTGATATAGTTATGGACTATGTTTCCTCAGTCTCTCACACTTTTACAGCCAGTGGGTAAAGATCTAACACCTTTCATCCATCTCGTGGACTTTGACAAGGTGACCCTATCTCTCCTAACTTGTTCATTCTATGTGCTGATGCGTTCTCTACCTTACTTAATCTCGCGGTTAGTGCAAATGCCATCCATGGTATGCGCATTAGCCGCCCCCCCCAGATCTCACATCTCTTCTTTGTAGATGATAGTATTCTTTTTGCTAGAGGGACTAGGAATGAATGCTTGAGAATAGCTGAAATTATTAGCCAGTACGAGCAAGCATCGGGTCAAAAAGTCAATCTATGCAAGTCTGAAATTATCTTTAGCAAGAAGGTGATGCAAAGCAAGAGGGATGAGATCAAGGGTCTTCTGGGGGTTAGGGAGGTGGACATACAGGCAGCCTACTTGGGCCTACCTACAGCTATTAGGAGATCAAAGAAGACTGCATTTTCTTACATTAGAGAGAGGGTGAGAAACAAACTTTTGGGATGGAAGAAAAAGCTGCTTTCTAAACTAGGGAAGGAGGTTCTGATCAAGGCGGTTGTACATGATATACCAACCTATGTTATGAGTGTCTTCCAACTTCCGACGGGTTTTATTGAGGACCTTAACTCCATGGTGGCAAGATTTTGGTGGGGGCGAAGGTGGGAGAGAGGAAGAATTCATGGATGAGCTGGGAAAACTTGTGCAAATCAAAGAAGGAAGGTGGCATGGGCTTCCGCGACCTATCTACGTTCAACCAGGTGCTACTAGCAAGGTAGCTATGGAGGATTCTCACAAAGCCAGAAGTGTTGGTCCCAAAGGTCTTAAAAGCTAAATATTTCCCGAATCATAGCTTGTTAGATGCGCGTCTTGGCCTTACACCCAGCTACACATGGTGCAGTCTTTGGGGAGAAAAATCTCTCTTTGTGCAGGGCCTTGGATGGAGGGTTGGGGATGGCAAAAACATCAATATCTAGGAGGATAGGTGGATCCTGGGTAAGGAGGAAATTCTTTCTAGCTCGGGAGACATGACAGTTGGTTGGCCCACAAAAGTTCATGAGTTTATGCGGACGTCTGGAAAGGAGTGGGATGTGGAAAAACTCCTTGACTTGTTTCCTAGGGAGACAGCAGCTGTGGTGAAATCAATTCCTCTATCTACATGGGACACGGTAGACACGATATATTGGTGGCTGCAACATGACGACATATTCTCTATCTGGTCGGCATATTGGTTGGGGAGGTTGGGGTGCGATGGATTTAGAGAAGGACAGATGTGAGTACCACATGCCCTATGGTGCCTTATATGGGGGAAACGCTGGCCTCCAAAGCTAGCTCATTTTCTTTGGCATATTTCTATGGGAAGCTTGTCTACTAGAGGTCGCTTGCATGATAGACATGTTATGGATGATGGTGTTTGTCCCATTTGTGCATCACAAGTAGAATCTATTCAACATATGCTTTGTCAATGTTCTGGGGCAGATATAGTCAGGCGGGAAAGTTGGCTGGGAGATGCTAAATGGCTTGGGGAATTTGGGAATTTGCATGACGATATGGTCGAGCTATTCGAGTCTTGTACGGAGGCAGAGATGGATGAGGTTGTTGCTGTATGGTGGACGACATGGACATGTAGGAACAATAAAATCTTTAAAGATGAGTCCCCTGCACCACAGCCAATCTTACAGACGTATAGGGTGTTGATAGTTGATTATAGGAGGATGGCGGCGTGCGAGGGGGGACATGCTTTGGAAAGGGGGATGGGTGGAGGGAGGGATGATGATGGTTGGGGGTGGGGGCGGAAAGGTGTGGACCAGTCATGGGTGTTTATACACTCAGATGAAGCTGTGTTGGAGGGATCGAAGAGGGGGCTCGGGGCTATCCTTCGGGATGGGGATGGAAACTTTATGGGAGCTATTCAGCAGCACATAGCATCCAATTGGGATTTGTTAGTAGCGGAAGCCATAGTAGCCAGGATGGGACTTATGCTGGCCAAGGAAAAATGTCATCCGGACATGAAGGCAGTACTATGTTCAGACTCACTCTCTCTGGTGAAGGCGCTGAAGGACCCATGTGGAAGAAGGGACTATTTGGGTCTCCTTGCTGAAGACATACGCAGTATGGCTGACTATTTTAGTCATTTTCATTTTTTTCATGTAAAAAGAGCCCAGAATGCTCTGGCTCATTTTATCTGTCATGATGCTCATGACTCGGGAGGCCATACTATTAGACACGGTACTATGCCGAGTTGTTGGTGTGACGTCGCTGAGAGTGACAGTTTCTTTGTACCTTGAGTTCCTTTTATAAAATGATGAGGGGGTTTAAAAAAAATCAAATCAATAGAATTTGATAACTGTTGAACTATTTGAGGACCCTTATCACCTTTCATGTACCCTGGATGACTTTTTGTAGACATGCAACTTGTTTTGAATATAAATGACGAATCTTGATCGTAGTGGTTATATGGACTCTAAATGACCTTGAATATCACCCTAACTTTGATATTTCACCTCTGTGAAACTAATATCTTCTCACAATGTACTTTTTTCCATGTTTGATTCATAAGTCACTTAATGGATGAATGTGGCCCGTTTATGGTAATGCATGTTTACACTTTAATCTACTTTGGTGTTTGACCCAATTTGTGCACCAAACTCCTTTCCATGCTTGAAATCAGTAACAACATGATGATTAGAGACCCTATTTCTAAGATTCACCCCATGTTTGGAGATGGTAGTGTTTGTGACTCTAAGTCCACTAGTTATGACATAGTGAGAAACATATGACTTGGTTACTTTGTTTTTACCCTATCTCAATGTGAATATTATTATTATGGACTCCACTCTAAAACTAAATATGATTTGATTATTCTTGACCCCTTTGATGTGAATGTCCACCTTAGTCCTATGTTTACCCCTAATGGTATAAGTCAACTATGTTTATGATTGAATGTATGATGCAATATTGATACCCAATGATGGGTTTTGGTGCCTAGACCTTGGGGACATCCAACTAAACTTGATATTGTCTTCTTATATTCTAATCATGATGATCTAAACCACTTATCTTGTATATATCTCACGACTTGATGAATCATGAACTTGGTTACTCTATTATGAGTCTTTTGACCGTATAGTGTACATAAGTTACATAAACTTTTTAAAAATTATAGAATTTAGAAGTAACCTCAAAATGAGATGAAACTTGAATCACACCTTCATGAAAGACTATAAATTAGTAAAATATCTTAAAATATTTAATGAACCAAATTTGAACCTATCTTGTAGAGAACCCTAAAAATGGAACTAGTTAGGATTAATGATGATAATCCAATACATGTATGTAATTTTGTTCCAAATAAGGCGTGTCTTGTGGCTAAATGATCAAGAATATGTTAGGTTGATAACCTATCAAGTCTGACATGAGATTTAGTAATTATATGATTATTTTTTTTGACTTGCAACTTCATATGGATGTATGCTTGTTTACTTTCACATATTTCCATGCAGTATTGTGTATTTTACTCAATGCTTTGCCTCATTGATTTATAAATTGTACATAATGTAGAACTCCACTATACAAACCTTGTGAATCTGCCTGCTTTCTTGGGTAAGAGAACAAGGTTGTGAGTGCTACTTGAGTTGACAAGATGGAGTAGACCATATCGATAAATAGGGTTAGCCAATAACATTGAGATTTGAGCCCCCTCACTGACCCCTTCAATTGGGAAGTTGGTCATAAGCATTATTATACATGCTATTGTTGGTATAATCAGAGTAAAGTGACATTAAACATGAATTCTCATTTTTCTATGTACTTAACTTGTTCATTCTTATTCATTTAGTTCTACAATTCTTTCAAATGATCAAAACCTTATGTATCTTTCTTCTATGTACTCAACACCTTGTGTGTTGACCTTCTTATTTCTTGTATATTTTAGGGTTAGCGATTGCTTGGAAGTTAATGGCTTGTGGGCATGAGTTCAAGTGTTCTTGTGGTACAATCATGACTATTGTACATGATTATACTTGTATAATTGTACTCTTTAATATGTGATTGTAATTATGTAAGAAATAATGTTGCTTAATTACACTTGTTGAATGTTGTGTTTATGTTGGAAATTTCATCTTGTAGCTTGTTCATGTATGCTAACCATTTCATGCTTCCACATGTTGTCTTTGGTATTCATTTGCATCATGAGGTTGAGATTCTTGCTTAATGATAGTTTCTAATGCTAAGATATTCTAGATCATCTCATTACTCCTGCAATACAAATAAATCTTTTCCCACTACTCATGGATCTGGGCATTATGTAGGAACTATGGTTTTGAAGGTCATGCTCTATGTGCTACATTATTAACATCTTTTTTGGCACACCATGATTTATCACATCTATCCCTGTGTAAAGACAATTTAAAATGGCATTTTTTTTGTATCATATTGATATATAAATGAACTCCTGATGGCACACATGTTAATGCCGATTGGGACTCTATCTTCTAATCATTAATTGAGGAAGAACCTAATGTGAGAATGATTTTCTACAAAAATACTTTATTTTTTGACATCAACAATTCTCTTACAATCCATTCTAGTGGTGGATCTATCAGTGTAGAATGTTTTAGCGGTAAGTAGAATCTCTATGATATTTGTCGGAGCACTTAAAATGATCCTCAATGATTCTAGTATAGTCATGTATCTTTATCTTAGTAGTTGTTCCATGGTTTGTCAAACCCTAAAGGTAACAAAATTTTAAAAAATTTAACCATCATAGTTTCTACTTGTATGATATATACAAGGAAATAAAAAAGACTATGGTTTTTAAAACCCAGTAGGACCATGTTTGGACTCCATCATGAAACATGTCAATCTCTGTCATGGTTCTCTTGTAACACTCAATTATGTCAGTTCCAACTGATTCTAAATCTAGATTTTCTCTAGTGATAATCTATAGTATTGAATTAAGAAGAGTTGAAGCCTTAGGTATGCCTTATAATCAATGATTTTTGAAAATAACTTTCATGTCCAATGATATATAAATTGATATGGAAAAAAATCCATTATCAACCTTTTTAAGATATCTCTTTGCATTTGTCTATATAAGATACAATCATTATAAGGGAACTTATTGTGTTCTTTAATGTCATAGAATGAAATGACCAAATATATGAATACTTTTCATTACTGCTAAAAAAATAGAAGTACCCCTTTAATAATCAATAGATGATTAGATTCTAGGGCACTTGTGACAACTTGATTTTCTATCTCCTATCTTGTACCCTTTCTCTCTCTCTCTCTAAGTAGCATCATACTCATTTCAATGTCAAAACCATAGTTTGATGATTTTGGGACTCCAATTTAGAACGTTCACTTTTTTACCAAATGTGACATTTCTTTGCTTTTTGAACTATGGCAATTCCTTATTATGTACTCGTGTTACATATGAGACTGAACCTTATTAGTATGACCATCTTGTCTCTTATTGTATTTCATGTAGGATAGGGCTTGATTTCATTTTTAACAGTATAAAAGTCACATAGATTGGACCTTCGGAGTCCAAGTTATGATACCTTGAAATTTGGCAATTTATTCCTTGTTTTAGCTCAATTCCATACCTTTTTCTTTTTTGGGCCAGCATACATAGACCCAAATCCAACATCGTGGCCCAAGTGCTTGTTCTCTCCTCCCCCTTCCTCTTTTGGAAACTAGCGAGGTGGCTGGGAAAAAGCTTCCCCTCCAGTTTGAGTAACAGAAGGGGAATGAGGATCTCAAACCCTAGCCTTCCTTGATCCTTTATAAACCTTCCTTCTCTAGCCTTTTCCCCTCTTCTCTTCTTTCCCTTTCTTGGCTATCCTCTATCCTTTCTGGTTCATGCATAGGAAGCCTCTGTTCCTCAATGGATCTGCCGCACTAACAGAAGACAGGAGCTCCGCCTCTTTGCGACCCCATGGCACATTTTGGGCCTCCAACGCCTCACCACTAGTTCTCCGCTCTCGGGTTGGACTCCAACTCCTCTCCTTCCCCACGCTGACCCCTCCCCCCTTGCTCCAGTGCAACATTGTAGAGTCCTCTTCAGCAGTTGGTAGTGACCAATGGTGCCAGCGAGACCAGAGGACCCAGCCATCGCTGATGACGCCCTTGGCGGCCACCTCGAGGGGCCTATCCTCCCGCCTCTTCCTCTTAATTAGCATGTGTTGGTGCCTCAACCCCACCCCTATTCCTCCTCTATTCTAAACAGGGAGGACGACGCTGGGTGCATGCGAGAAGGGGGAAGAACATGCCCATAACAAGTGAGCCGGATGAAACCGGGACCAGGTTCAAGCCTTTCCCAACCAGCCACTGTTGACCCATGCGGCAATAGGAGATAGGGATGCGTCAGACCCGCCATTAGCAGCATCAACCCTAGGACATAAATGATCCTAGACGCCCATCCATGATCAATGTTTGTGATTGATCACCACATGAAATGGTAACACCCTCCTCTAATTCTCTAAAGTTCTTATTCAAATTGTATAAAATGCATATCTCCTAGATCTTATGGCCAAAATATATGAACCAATATATCTAATTGATCCTTTCAAAAATATCTACAACTTGGGCATAGTTGCAGACCCTAAAAGGCCTTCCTTGTTCTCTGTTATGCTAAAAATGAGATCTTTGACTATGATTGAACATATGGTAATACATGATTATGATGAAGTTTTAATCGTTGATATACTTGTACCCTCTTGCTCATCAAATCAGTAAATGTTGTGTACTTTTGAACTACATTGGGATCCCTAATCACCCCTACTGCTCATTATTAACCACAATTGCCCATATATGACTTATTTGACACATCAATGATAGAGTTGGGCCTATATTGATAATCTTGTTTTGAAATGACATATAGTCTCACTCTAACCTAGAAAATCAGTAACTTATGTGTCACTATAAAACTAACTCCATCCCCCAAACTCCTTGTCTAATATGTTTGTACTATGGGCCCCTAATTTCATGTGTGATTGAATATTGGTACCCCCATGTTGGTGGCCTGATTCCTAGACCCTAGTGGACATCATATTACTTTTAATGTCATTCTTTCATCTATATCTTGCTGATCTAGATCAACTTCTATGCTCAGACCCCTTGAATTGATGACCTTTGACCTTGATCACTCTAATATGAGTCTACCTAATTTTAGTATACATGTCCCAAATCTTGTCACATCCACATGAAACTTCAAAATGATATGAATCTTGAACCACACCCTTATGATAGACCCTAAATAAATATGAGATCATCTAATGTACTAACAACAAACCTTGGAACCTATCTTGGCCAAAACCCTAAAATGAATCTAATAAGGGTTAATGATGAGAATCTAATGTATACAATCTTGTTGTTAATCAGGTTGGTTTATGATCTAGATGGTAATGGATGTGTTAAGTTAAGAATCTCTGAATGAGGTATGGGCCTTATCTTGTTATATGACTATCACTTTCTTTCTTGAAAAGACATATATTGTATGCTTGTTTGTTTACTTTCTCAAATATTGCCATGTAGTATTGCTATGTCTTACTCGATGTTTTCCTCATCAGTTTTATAACTTGAACACATATATAGATAGAACTCCATTATAATATTGATTGATAAAGGGTTAGCTCTTGGGTATGGCCTTGAGGTCCCTCTCGTATAAAAGGGTTGGCTAATCTTGAGCACCCTTATGGACCCTTCTGACAGGAAGATGGTCAAAGGCCTTAAACATGCTTGATATTATTGGTATAATGGAGTGAAATGACATAAAATATGGTTTCTCATTTGTTAAACATTTAACATGTTTATTCTTGTTCGTTTAGTCTTGAAATCTTTTCAAATTATGCAAAGCTTATACATATATATGTATCTTTTTGCCCCATACTCAACACCTCGTGTGTTGACCCATTTCTCGTATTTTGTTTTTAGGTTCGGAGATGGCTAGAAGGTTGATGGGCTTGGTGAGCTATGCTAGGTGTACTTGTTGTAAGATCCAGATTTAGTGCACATGAGTGACTTGTACCTTGACTCTAGAAATATGTAAATGAATTCATGAATATAATGCATTTTGTATAATTTATACTTGTTAAATGTTGAGATTGTGTTGGTGCCTTTATCTTGTTATCTGTTCATGTGTGCTAAGCTTTACACTTCTGCATGTCACCTTTGGTATTCGTTTGGTTCATGGGACTGGGATTCCAGTTCCGTGACAACACCCATATCGGCTCAAAAGCTATATTATGCCTAAATAATGACTTAACCAATCTAAATATTGTGTCTGAAAAATATATTCAAGATGTATAAGAAATTGAACACAAAATATACCAACCCAAATTTAGGGAATTTGATAATGCATATTCAAAGATCAAGTTGGTTGAAGAACATTGAAGCTTTATATAGATCATTTTTTTTGATACATTAATTGTAAGTAATACATTGTATAATCTCAAGAATGTACTTATAGAGACAACAATGAGGATGATGCACTTACACATTAATATATTCAATTTTGGAATGGTCATTTGATTTTCTTTACATAAATATCAACTAAAAATGTCAAAATTATGTTTCATGAATATAACTATTGTTTCAATTTTATTTCATGGAATTTTAGATAGTAGACTGATCTCATTGTGTGGATGTACACTAAGAGATAATAAATTGTAGTATGAAATTTCCTAGGAAATTGCTAGTTGATCATATGCATTGGACCATACTAAAAAAAACCTACCAACTAGGATTACCAAGGAAAATTCCATCAGATGATGTTTGATATTTGCAATCGCGTATATCATGGTATAGAATTTTTTAGTAAATTATATCCAACTATGTTTTTTAAACACACAACAAACAACATTTGGTAGGAATTTAAATAAAAGTTCTAGTTGGATAACATATCTAATCACTTTTATAGAATTTTAAACTAGTAAATTTGGAATAAATTATGTGAAACTAATTTCATTAGGACTTCACCTACCCCCCTATGAACTGCTATATATCACCCTAATAGCATATACTGGATATTAGTGATTTTCACATATATGTAGAAACTATTTGGGGTCTTCAAAAACTTTCCCAAGTGCCCAAATACTATAGAGTTGA
This sequence comes from Alisma plantago-aquatica, assembly GCA_963693085.1. Lineage (NCBI taxonomy): Eukaryota > Viridiplantae > Streptophyta > Magnoliopsida > Alismatales > Alismataceae > Alisma > Alisma plantago-aquatica. The sequence continues at coordinate 191,911,537 of OY856413.1, read as the reverse complement.
GACAGTGCCTCAAAGAGCTCTTGAAATCTTTCTTGATCTTATACTTTCTCAATTCAACTGAGTGAATAGAAATTATATGCAAAAGGAATAACTCTACTTGTAATTGTTTAAACCTATCATTTCCCTCTTCAAATATCTTTATTTCAAAGGTTGATGAGGCTCTTCCTTATGTATGGGTAGGTAGTCCCTGATTTTAGTTTGTTGTATCTTTGTATAAAAAGAAAGCTAGCTACTTTAAATTTCAAAATAAGCTTACGTGCTGCATTCTTTTAATGATCTTGATATGGGGTGGTATTCAAATAGTGAAGAAATCCCATGTGTTTCTAGTAAGTGGAGGTATGGTTTTAATTCACAACCAATAGAGAAACTAGTTTTCATATGTGGTTTTCTCATTCTCCTTCTCTCCATTTCTTGTTTTACTTAATTTGACATATAATTTGAAAGTATAACCAATTCCATTTAATCTTTAAATATCTCAAATCACCTCTAGACTCTTAAGCATGGATACTACATGTGGTATTAGACCATGGTCTCTAATAGGAAATATTCCTACTAGGAGGACAAATTGGTTGGAAACCTCCTTGGGCATCTCAACCTTGAGGGATGACAATATATCCTCCCAATAGTCTTCAATGGATCCAACCATAAACACTGTAAGGGGATGATGCAATTGCACATCTAAGGGATTAACTTTATTATATGGAATATGTTGTCTCTACCCTACACCATGCCCTTGGAAGGCTTGACAGCATGAGATGGCAAAACCATGAGAAGATCTCAACTCAATGTTAAAGACTCACCACTCTGTGACTCACTCTATCCTTTAGTTTCAACCATATCTTGTTGCATGAGACAGTGTTTAAAAACATGGAATAAGCTCTCCATCATCCATGAAGAAACTATGCAAGTGAAGGATTCCATTATCAACATGTTGCAACATCAAGTAGACCTAGTAAATAGGTCAAAGATAGATTCCATTGGGGACACGTAGTCAAGGTTCTCTAGCATCATCAAAGTACTTTATGCTCTTGGCAAGCGAGAAGAATCCAAGGAGAAAGCTACCAAAATCATATTCTTTCTGATCTACTAGCTTCAAAAGAAAGTTATGACCATAATAAGATCATCCAATCTTAAACTTCTTCACATTTAATACAACATAAGTAATCCCCAAACTTATGAGGTAAATTGTAATGTAAGAGAGAGAAGGAAAATGAATAGTCTTCCTACAAGAAGAAAGAAATGACTTTAAAAGTTCAATAATTTACTTAAGTAGAGAGTACTCCTGAAGTGACGAAGATGCTTTATACAACAAAGTAAAATCATTCAAAGGCAAACTAAACTCATCAACTTCTTATTTCTATGAGTGCGACCAAAAGGGACACTTGAAGAATTATGACTAGAGACGTAGAAGCATCAACACCACAAGAGAAATGAGAAAAGGTAAGAGTCATATAAGAAGGCATACAAGTGCAAGAGAAAACATAATAGATAAAATAAAGGTAAATAAATGACTCAAAATGGTTCTAGGAATTCACCTCAATCCTCTAGTGGGTCAAGTGAATATGAGGATCAATGCAACACTTCTCCCATGGAAAGGTCTAGTGAAAGTCACAAGGTAAATTTAAATGAACTTTCTAAAGATTATCTCCTCCCATGTTTCTCTTAATTACTAAAAATTTGAGAAGAAAAATATTACTAAAATTGTTGATAATTGTGTGAGGATAGTAATGAGCTTGAACACCAAAGTATTTTCTTGTGTTACTCGAGGACGAGCAACGTTTAAGTTCTGGGTGTTTTGAAGAATGCATATTCATCTTAGTTTTCGTTGTCATTTTTGGCCCTGTTTTGCTCTGAATGCCTATATACACCCCTTGAATATGCTCATATACAATTTTCCTTAGTTCCATATCATTATTTAGAATTTTGATCAAATATACTCGTCTCCAGTGTAGGACTGAACTTCACACTATGTTCTCCAATAAAGGAGGTGTAGGGGACGGTGGTCCCACTACCGCAATGATGAAAGACATGCCACACTGATGAAAGACAGACTGCGACTGTGACCTGGTTGCACCTCGACCTGAGGTTGGACCACGGCCTCATAAGATCACGACCTGCATGGGAAACCTCGACCTCAAAGGAACTCGACCAGAGGAGACCACAAGCTAAAACAGACCTCGACCTCCATACCGCGAGACACACGAAAGACATGATCGTTGCTAGATCATGACCGTGATCTCCCACAACTCACCTCAACCGTGACCACGACCAGTGTCCCCACCGCGACCGAGGCCCAAAGTAGATCGACTACGACCGCAATCGAGGCACGCCCACACGACCTTGACCGCGGAATGCGAAACTCATCTCGACCGTGGGACTAAGTCAGTGCACACCACGACCGCGGCCAGTACCTCGATCGTGGATTTAAGTCGGAGGTTTATGCCTATAAATAGACCACCCACCCATCTTATCAAATCATCTCTTCCGCTCCATGACGCCGAGATGTTGTTGCTCTATGTCCAGCCTCAATAAGATGATCTCCGCCACCAAAGACTCCCTATGTGGCTTTCTTGCTTCTTCTCCATCTCCGCTCCATCCAGATCCATCTTCCTAGCCACAAAAGTGGCAGTGACTCCATATCTGTAGATCTACACCACCATCAACCACCTACCGCTCCATCTCCTAGAGCAAGAGTGCAAGAAGAGAAGGAAGAAGGATAGATAAGATCTGCCTCGCCTACCTTGGTGTTCTCTCCCTCCTCATTCCAGATCTTCCCTGACATCATGTAGAAGACTGTTTCTCCCCAAGCTCCGGACACCTTCTTCATCATGACCATGGCAGAATCTTCCCTCTCTCTTGTTTTTCTTATTTCTATCATGAGGAGCGAGTAGTCCTTTTTGCTGGGGTGTGGGGACTATCCCCACTTCCTGTGCTTACATGTTCATATTATAACATTCCATGGCTTGTATATAACTTTCCATTTCATTGTTAATCATTTAATGCATGCTTTATGGATTGATCACCTGCCTTGCATGATCTATTATATTCCTTGGTTGTGAGAACTTCAATACTTAGTATTTGAATATTGATTAACATGGTTGATGCCTGTACGAGAATTTTCGAAGGGATATCTCCAGAGTAGTAGGTGTGTGTCTCGTGGGTAACAAGACATCGAGCCCATGGAGATGCTTACACAAACTTTATTTCCTAACAAATGGTTTGCTACTCCATTTGGATAGTTGTATCTTTCCTAGATGTGTTTTGGATGTGTTTGCATGCGTAGTGGTGGTGAAACCATATTCCTACCCATTAATTCCCATCATTAATCTAAACTAAGTTTTAATCTTGCTCTTTTTACATCCCTTGCAATTAGTTTAGCTAAACCCAAATCAACTCTTGTTCTAAATATTAGCCTCGATTCAACTTGATTCGACTAGTAAGATTCTTAAAAATGTTGTCCCTTGGGATTCAATCCTGAACTATACTACGATAAGGTCTGTTCGCTTGTGGGTGGTACTATTGTACAAGGTTTTGGTAAAAACTTAGGGATTTCAGCCCTAAGTGAGTTTGTTAGTGCAGTAAAACTACGTCAATCAGGTTTTGTGTATTTATACACGCTCAAGGTGTGTCATCAAAGCCTATGCTATCAATTTCTCAAATGAATCATCATGACTTCTAAATGAGATTATTATTGAACGTATAAATAATCATTATACCAGGTTCCTTGCATGATTTAGTTTTCCCCCAAATTCGACCAACTATCCCCAAACTTGTTCAACATTTATTATTCTGGGTCTGAAATTCAGCATTATATTCATGATTATTCAAGCTAATACCTCAAGGCCTCGTCATATCAAGTTCGTTATTTTTCATTTGGCTATGAGATTTTTCATGTTACCCCTGATTATTCAATCTAAGGTCTCTAGGCATCATCATGTCAAGTTCATGATTTCAAAAATAATTTATTTTTGCAAGGTATCGTTTCTTAATAGGTCAAGCTTATGAGAGTAACTTATCATACATATTCAAGTTTATCATAAGTGAGATTATTTCATGTATCATGCATTATTTGAGGAACAACATTATAATCGATGTTGAGGTTTCAAAATTATCTCACGTGTATCTTAGAGGATATCTAAAAGCTCAAGCCACTCAAGTGAAGACATATCTATGTCCAGGAAAAATATGCTAATCATGAACATCTACCCATAACAAACTTTTACCGAATATACCAAACAAGAGAAACCCCTAGATTCCTTTACATCAAACCAATAACACAAATATGAGGCTCGTCATGGTGATCACATGTCATGTACATCATCTTAGGGCCTTGGGACATCTCCCTCACATATATAGCAAACATCATATATTGTATGCCTCTTCCTCTAGGGTTATATCTCTTCATAGGAGATCTAAGGTTCAACATTTTCAAGGGACCACACACTTGGTGACTCAACTTAACATACTTAGAAGTATTATAGCCCTTCATATTTTCCAACATTTCACATATTTTGGATTTTAGGTACTCTCACATTCTCCCTTATGGGTCAACTCATATCAAGAGGTCACCATTTTCATATGTCCCAAGCTAGAAGTCCTCCTTTGTAAAGAGGTTGAGCCCCATGTTGGTCTCAAATCATATCTCAAGTATCATATCTCAACATATACAAGACGAAGTACAATCAAGCATGCCAAACCATTAACTATGTTTAGCACATCAACCAAGTCACACGTATCATATAAAGTGCTAGGTTTATCTAGGGTTGCATGGTCAAACTCATCTCATATCGTCAAACATACTTGACCCTCTCAAAACAAACTTGGGTCACATCATCATCATCATCATCATCATCATCATCATCATCATCATTATCATCATCATCATCATCATCATCATCATCATCATCACCATCATCATCATCATCATCATCATCATCATCATCATCATCATCATCATCATCATCATCATCATCATCATCATCATCATCATCATCATCATCATCATCATCATCATCATCATCATCATCATCATCATCATCATCATCATCATCATCATCATCATCATCATCATCATCATCATCATCATCATCATCATCTTCATCTTCATCTTCATCATTGATAACCTCCTATTTTAGTCGTTTATCTTAGTCTTTTTCCTTAGTTTTCCATACTCTTTTTAAGTTTAAACTATACATAATCCTAATTTTACCTCTTTTTGTAAATACACCATCAGACTAACTTTTTCCTTTTATATATGCAGAAAAAAAGCACAAAAAAAAATCATAAAAGAATAACCCAGCCTCAAGACCGAGTGGATTCAAACGGTCCCAAGACCGCATGAAGCCAACCGGTCCCGAGACCGCATGGAGTTCAAACGGTCTCAAGACCGCATGAAGCCAACCGGTCCTGAGACCGCATGGAGTTCAAATGGTCTCAAGACCGCATGAAGCCAACCGGTCCCGAGACCGCATGGAGTTCAAACGGTCTCAAGACCGCATGAAGCCAACCGGTCCCGAGACCGCATGGAGTTCAAACGGTCTCAAGACCGCATGAAGCCAATCGGTCCCGAGACCGCATGGAGTTCAAACGGTCTCAAGACTGCATGAAGCCAACCAGTCCCGAGACCGCATGGAGTCAAACGGTCCCAAGACCGCATGAAGCCAATCGGTCCCGAGACCGCATGGAGTTCAAACGGTCCCGAGACCGCATGAAGCCAACCGGTCCCGAGACCGCATGGAGTTCAAACGGTCTCAAGACCGCATGAAGCCAAACGGTCACGAGACCGCATGGAGTTCATACGGTCTCAAGACCGTTGAAGCCAAACGGGGTCACAGTCCAAACGGTCTTGAGGCCCCAAACGGTCTTGAGGTCCAAACGGTCTCCAAACCGTTTGGACTTCACTCAAAGCCTATAAATAAGACCCCAAGGGTCCTCCAAAAAAAAGGGGAAGATCTCAGACGTCCAAAGGCTGCCCCAATCATTCCAGAGCTCTTGCCACTTCCATCCTCCGCCCTGGGGCTGTCGGTCTGAGGTCCATACTCCATCCTGAAGCTGCTTTCTCCTTCTTCATCAAGAAGGTGGGAAGGGGAGACCTCCTCATCGTGCAACCTACGAAGACTGGTGGATCGTTGCTCTCTCTCTCCAAGGGGTTGACCTTCTTCCATCCTTATGGGGATGATGCTCTCTCTCTCTTCTTGCCTCCTTCTTGGTCTTAGTCATGAGGGAGTAGTCTTCTTCACTAGGGTGCGGGGAGTAGCCCCGCTACCCATACTTTCATATCATGTAAAATGTAATCCTTAGGTTGTAATGTAGAGTTCTTATCTTTGTCGGTTCAACATCAAACGATTAATGAATACTTGTTGCTTGATCTCCAACTTGTGTTATCTTTTATCTTTTAGTATGAATTGTCTACGTTTGTACTATTAGATTCGAAACTCGTTTGCATGTTGGTTCTTGATGCATGTATCCACCATGTATTTGTTTCAGTATCTAGAAGTGTATCTCAAGAAGTGGAGTAAACTCACTATCATCCATTGCACTTTCATACTATGAAATGGAATCAGTTGACGTATGGAAGTGCAACCTTGGTAAGTCGAAGAACACACTTTGCGAGGGGAATGATGTAAAGTAATGTGACCATTTGATCGAGAATGGCTGGCGTTGCAACATTCCCGCACTTCTCGTAGCTAGGTTATCTGAAAGGAGACTAGGTCTACAAGGATACTAACTGACCGAACTCTTTTTGCAGGTTAAGTTTTGCTTTACATGTGTTGATCGATGTGTAGTGGCGGTGAAAAACCGATCACACCCTAGTGATCTTTATCATAGTTTAACTCTTAGATTTGCTTGTTTTCTTTACTTTTCATGTTTTAGTTTAAAACCATCAAAATCCAACTTTTCGATATAAGTGCCAACTAGTGAGTAGCTAAGTGAAGTTCTATACGTTTTTCATCTTGTTGCTTGCAACAAGACCGTTGTCTTTTGGGTTCGATCCTAAATCTGTACTATGATAAGGCTTCCATACTCTTATGGGGTTGGAGTTGTTATCTAAGCACCAGTTCTAGGTAAACCTAGAGAGAACATCAACTCCCTAGGGTTTTTGGTGCATCTTTGGGACTCCCATTGGAAGAGTGATCTTATAGTGTAAGTCCCAACTCCATCAAAAAAATGGCGCCGTTGCCGGGGACAACGGAACGTTGTTATTTCACTTAGTACCTTTCAGTTGGTTAGGATTTTACACTTTCTTTTTGAATCATAACTCTATATCTTCTTGAAACTTTCATATTTTCACTATTATCTAAAAGGTGTTCTCTTTTCTCTACTCAGGTAGAACACGTGCATGCAATCACCGCATAGTCGCGGATTCTCCCCTGATCCAGAGTTTGACTCCGAGGTAGAGAGAAGTTTCCACTGCCGAATCCGTCTCAATCGCCAACGCGCTAGACAAATGGCTGACGAACAACACCAAGCTGCTTTGATAATGGATAGAGTTAATGCTTCCATCGCCGCACAACGGGCACAACTTATCGCAGACACCCGTGCCCAAATACAAGCGGAGATACGAGCAGAAGAGCAAGCCCGCATAAGAGCGGAGACTGAGGCTGCTCAGCTCGAGTTACGAAACAAACAACTGAGGGACTATGCAGTCCCGAAAAACTACGAGGACAACCACCCGGTCCGGCCTCCGATCATGAACATCCCAAACTTTGAGATCCGGACCCAGTGGATCCAGATTATGCAAGGAATCTCCTTCTCTGGAGATTCAAGAGATGATTGCATGGACCATTTGAAAAGGTTTAAGGCATTATGCCGCCTGGTTCCGCAAGCCGGTATCGCTTTCGATGCGATAATGCTCCACCTGTTCCATTTCACCTTATCTGGAAGGGCTTTGAGTTGGTACAACTCATTGGACAGAGAACCCATTATAACCACTTGGGCCCCTCTAGAGGAAAAATTCTTGGAGAAGTTCTTCCCACCCTCGCTGACCTATGAAATCAGAGGGTAGATTAATCATTTCTCCCAGCTACCCGGAGAAACCCTCGCTGAGGCATGGGAAAGATTTAAGGAACTTCTGCGCAAATGCCCTCATCATGGAATTTCACAGAATCAATTGATAGAAACTTTTTATCGAGGGGTAAGCGATGATATTAAGCAGTTCCTAGATTCCTCGTGTGGAGGAAATTTCATGAGGAAATACTATGAATATGCCTGGAAGATCGTTACTTTAGGAGCTGAAAACCAGTCCAACTGGGGACGGTCAGCTGGAAAAGGCGTCCTTAAAGTTTTTAAAGCTGAGGAATCTATGGAACTGAAGTCAATAGCTGAGGCATTGAAAACAATCGCTCATAAACAGCAAGCCCTTGAGACAACTCTAGGGGAAATTAATAAAAAGAAAACCCCGCTGGTTCATCAAGCCAAATCCGTCACAGGATCATGTGAGGCTTGTCATGCTTCGGACCATCCGACTCTCTCTTGCGGAATGCTCTATAATGTGATGATGGATCTGCATCCACCACCACAACCATATGAGTCCATCACTAATCAGGTTGAAGTTTAGATTCCGGAGCAAGTCAACTCCATCCATACTATTCCCGGACAAGTTTACTATAATCCCATTCAACCAAGGAACCATCCTGGGTTCCAGTATGGGAATCCTTCCGGAACTGCGAATCCACAACATCAGAAACAAGGGGGATTTGATAGTAGGCTGCCTCCAGGGTTTCCAAACAATTTTAACCAAAGTCAAGGGAACCCAAGGAACAATTTCCCTAGGGCTAACTACCCTAGAAATCAATCAGCCTACTATCAGTACACTCATCCTCCGCTTCACCCGCAGTTGCATACTCAGCAGCCTCAACAACAAAGCCCTCAGAAAGATGCTACTGCACAGCCGGAGGATGAGATATCTTTGATAAGACAAATGCTACAATCTCAGCAAACCATGCTGGCCAACCAACAAGCTCAACAGAAGGCAGTTGAATCCCAACTTGCCCATATTGCTGCACAACTAAAACCTCCGGCGGGCACTTTTGCTGGGCAGCCCGAGTCGAACCCTAAACATGGGCCGAATAGACATGAACAATCAAATACTATGCCAACAGCATAACTATGTTTTAACTTCGTCGAGCCAGCGACATAAAACCAAGGCGCTACTTGGGAGGCAACCCAAGACTTCTACTCTATGTTCTGTTCTTTAATTTTTCCTTAAGCCTTATCTTAAGAAAATACAAAAAAATCTACATAACTAAAACTATAAAAAAAAATAATAAAAAACAAACAATATAAAAATGCATAAATAAAAAACAAACACAAAAATATAAAAACCTTTCTGCATTTGCCCTCCCAAGCGGTCTTGAAACCGTTTGGACTCCAAACGGTCTCCAAACCGTTTGGAGCCAAACGGTCCTGAAACCGTTTGGACTCCAAACGGTCTCCAAACCGTTTGGAGCCAAACGGTCCTCAAACCATTTGGGACCAAATGGTCTTGAGACCGTTTGGGACCAAATGGTCTTGAGACCGTTTGAGCTCCAAACGGTCTTCAAACCATTTGGGACCAAACGGTCTTGAAACCGTTTGGGACCAAACGGTCTTGAAACCGTTTGGAGACAGACGGCATCAAAACCGCTTGGGTCACCAACCGTTCCCTATAAATATTAACCCTACCCCTTCGTCTTTCTCTCTTCGAACTTTCGAACTCTCCAGAGCGCTTGTGCGAAGAACCTTCTTGCTGCTTCTGTTGCTCCCGCGCGATCGCTCTTCCGTCCACCAACCACCTGCAAGGTAGTCCGGCGACCTCAACGCACGCCACTCATCTTCCTTGCCACCTTCGTCATCACCGTCTGTACCACCATCGCCGCCTTCTTCGTCGACGGCTCTAACGATCGTCCGCAAATTTCTGTCGTCTCCCGCAAGTTTCTCTTCCTACCGCAACCATCAGCTCTGTCCTCCGTCACCGACTTCATTTCTGCTATCATCGTCGTTTTCACCATCGTTTTCACCACCGCTGTGGTCATCAGTGCAACCTCCGCCTCCGCGCCGGTTCATCTTCGTCTTCACCCTCGCCGGCGACCCTGCGGCTCTTCATTTTCCAAACGGTCCTTAAACCGTTTGGAACCAAACGGTACCATTTGGGACCAAACGGTCTTGAAACCGTTTGGGACCAAACGGTCTCGACACCGTTTGGGACCAAACGGTCTCCAAACCGTTTGGGACCAAACGATTTCGAAACCGTTTGGGACCAAACCGTCTACAAACCGTTTGGTCTCCACATCCATTAATCCTTCACAAAATTTCAAAAGACATAACTACAAATAAAATCTAATTTTTTTTAAATCTTTTGCTCTAACTCATAAACTCTTATTTTTCAGAAATGTCATCACTAGCAAACAAGACCACCGGCTCGGGAGCTGCTCCCTCTCAGACAAGGGAACAAATGATCGAAGAGCTGGACAGGCTCAAGAAGATCAGAGATGTCTTCAACACCACCAGAGAAGTCCCACCAAAGACTAAAATGATGGATGTCTTGTGTGAGATTGCCCGCCTCACCAAATGTCTAGCTGAGGCATCTGAAGAAGAAGTAGAAGAAATCTCCTCTGATGACGACGAAGGTTTGGATTACACACCGAATCCTGAGGAGGAATCCTCCGCCGAAGATCACAAGGGGAAACGTAAGGTCTTGGAGACTGCATCTGGGCAGCCCTTCAAGAAGCGGGAAAGAAAACAAGTTCGATCCGTTTCCGCCATGGACCAACCCCTCGCCAAACCTTCCATCCCTGTAGCTACCATCGCTGCTACTACCACTATCACCACCATTCCTACCACCACTATCCCCATTACTACCACCACTTTCATTCCCATCACCACCACGATACCACCACCAGAGAACCTCTTCATCCAAACCACCATCTCCACCGATAAAACCCTAAAACCTACCAAGTATGTCTGCTCCAGCATACTAATCAAGATGGGGATATATGATCGTATCTTCAACGTGCTAGACAAACTCAACCTCACTAGGTTGTGTCTAATACCTGATGTATCTTACTACGAACCCACCGCATAATTCTTCTCCTTTCTGACCAAGGAGCCCGTTGACAGCACGGATAAGTCTCGGGACGGGGGGTGACAGAAGGCTTGTCACCCAAATTGTTGGCAACAAGGTCGTCATAACAAAGAATATGCTGAACTCCATCTTTATCGACGACCAGGAGCAGCTGCGAAAGGCTAAAACAGTGGGAACCGATCATCCAGAATTCAACAGGCATACATTCTGGAAATCCTTAACCGGGATCCCCACTTACGATGCAAAGACGTGCAAGGCGTCAAACATACACTCTGGTTTTGTGCGCACTGTACACAAAATCATCGCTGGCGCACTCTTCCCCAGGACAGAAGGGGGGAACGTTATAACCTCTGATCTTTTTGTTCTCTGGTCTATTCTTAACGAACGGCCAGTTAATATCGGCCGTCATCTGATCCAGAAATTCTCAATCTCCATCCTGGGGAAAGAGATTTGCATGGGGGGTCATGTCACATCTATCATCAAATATCTTAAGATGGACAAACCTTTACCCCGCTGCACGCAACTAAAGGGCGACATCCTCACCAACGAGCAAACTCTGAAGAACTCGTTTATAATCAAGGAAAAGGATGGAAAACTACACTATGTATTCTGCCCTATGGTCAAGTCATCAAGGACTCTCCTCCCGCTCCCGGAGTTAGCACACTATGATATGACACATCTCCTCTTCTCTGACGAGGAGCTTACTCATCTTCTAGCTTCAGTTTAAAAACTTGAAAAGAAAGCAACAGCGGGTCAAACAGAGATGAGTATCACAGCCCCGACAGCTCGACCTACAAAAATGCCTATCAAACGGCCTTCTAGAAGGCAGTTGCAGGCCCAACAGCTGTCAGGGACACCAACATCTCGGCCAAATCTGGAGGCCGAGCAGTTCCACGAAGAAGTCTTAACAACATCCTCCATCGACTCTTTTATCCAGAGTCTCCACGAGCAGCTAACCACTGCCACCACCACTCCGCCTTCCACCATTCCAACATCTACCACTCCCTTCCTCTCCACATCCACACAACCATTCACATCCACTTCTTCACCCATTTTTACGTCGGACTTTCCTTTCTCCATCCCTATGCCCGACTTCACCACCCTTCCATTTACTCCCACAGTTTCCACCCCATCATTGTCACTACCACCACTTTCGCCTCAAATACCACCACTTTTCACATCCGCCACCACCCCGACACCGCTGGTGACTACATCCACAGTCACTACGCAGCTCGAGGCATCATCAGTGTCTCTTCCGCAAGACACTAACACCGCCCCACACAGACCCCAGTCATCTCACCCTTCCGCTCCTGGGGTCCCTTTTACTAACATCGGTGAGGAATTCGGCTGTCAATTTGACGCTGTCCGAAACCTCCTCACCGATCCTTCTAACATATTAAATTCTATTTTTTCTTGTGTACAGGATTTATTACGACAGGTAACCAAGATCGACGAACAACACCGAGCCTTGCCTACCTTCCTCCAAGGCATCCAGCAACGACAGGACGAAGTGGCTAAGCCAGTTGAGCACATCAACAGCCACACCAACAACCTGCCGAACCTGGTCCTTGGAGCAAAGCGTCAGCAAGAAGCTACAGCACAAAAAGTCGATGAGATCTCCAAACAGACTCAACCTCTGCCAGAGAATCTCCGCAAGCTTGAGAAACATCAAGAGGCCCTGAGCACGCGCTTGGCTACCATTGATGGAACACTTACGCAGCTGCATCATCACCAAGAGGAGGCAAATAACGATGAAACCCAACAGCTACGTGCCCAAGTCACAGAACTGACAGCACGTCTCCTCTCCGTCGAGGGCAGATTCACAGACCTCAAAGAAGCCCACGATGCACTGCTCGAAAAACACGAGCATCTGCAAGTGGCTTTCGACGAGCTACAAGCCACTCATCGGCGGTGTAAAAAGTCTGCCAACAAAAAGCAAACAGACGAAGCTACGGATGACAAAGATGACGATGATGAAGAAGACGACGACTCTGACTCATCTGCTGACTCCAACAAAGATACATCTTCGGACGACAAGCATGATGACGGAGAAGACCCCGGGCATGCAGCAGGACCCTCCCAAAAAGGGTCCGACAAAGGTCACCAGGACAGTGACCATCACCCCAAGTCCCCACACAACGACAATGTCAACATGTCATATGGGGATCAATTCTTTGACTATTCAGCTATGGGGTCCATCGGGGAAGCTGCCAAGGATGCGGCCTACGTTGAGTTACAACAATGCATACTAGGAACCAGCGCCAGCCCGCCAAAAACCTCTGCTCTCTTCTCAGCACCTTCTCCCCCTTACCATGACGAGGCAGACCGAGTAAGTCTAGACACGGATGAGGATCTTGACTCTGCCTCTGACTTGGACAATAATCTAGAGGGCCATTTAGAGGCCTTCGAACAACCTGCTTCTCCTCCACCACAAGAGCTTCCCCCGCCACCTCCTCTGCCGCACAAAATGCACGACCTAGATATGGAAGCCATCTCTACTTTAGATACTCAAGACATTTTTATACTGAACACTATAGTGGACGATGCAAAAGCGGGGGAAGACATAATCTATCATAACACCAAAACCAGGCGTAAGTTGACACGCGAAGATTTCCGTTGCATCCTACGACCTCGGTCCACGGTGCTAATGGCGATCTTCCGTGTCCTCCTCACCAATTGTATAGAAACATATAGAAGTCACAAGCGGCAACAACCAGTTTTTAATGCTTCACCCGCTTTGTCTTTTGGCCTTTTATACAAAGACATACGCAAAAAATCGGTTGAGCGACTGCGTGTCGGTTTGGCAAGAAGGGCACATTATCTTACAATGCCCTTCCAAGTCTCGGACCACTGGCTTTTTATGATCGTGGATACCGAGGCTCGGGATGCCAAAGTATACAACTTCTGTAGCATCGAGCTACCAGCTGGCACAATAAATTTCGTAGGAGAAGCAGCAGGAGAAGCCAGGTGTATACCCTTCCGGCTGCTTAAATTAATCTGGGCTGCACGCCCATCTCTTCGACAGGACTGGAGCCAACCATAGTTCAAAATCATAAACCCTCCAGTCCAAGCCACTGAGGGATCTGGGGATAGCGCTTTCTGCACCATCCGTCACATTCAAGCGTTGAACCAGGAAATCCCATTCAACGACCTGGTAGCTGAAGACTTTCATTCCTTATGTGGACGTTACGCCATGGAACTCATCTGTGATAGACGATTCTTCAACGACCCAACTATGTCACCAGATGATGTTCCTCGCTACCTTTTCTCAGCTATCCAGCGACGACAACGACGACCTTTCCGACAAGGTTTGAAGGAGTCAGAGCAGACCAAGTCGCCAGAGCAAGATAAAAGCAAGAGCGATCCTGCTTACACCATCAACCCAACATTTCCTGATTTTGATCGCGATGCTTGCAAGGGTCTTAACGACCTCGAATTGCGTACCATTATGGCACGACTCTCCGCAGACAAAGATGGCCTGGTATACATGTCTCGAGACATACTCGTAATGGCAGATTCACTACGAGAGACTCTACATGATAAGGGATCCCTTTCTGTCAGCCTCATGGCCGCCTACCAGTTTCTACTTGGCCAAACCAACCCAAACACATACATGGTGTCTCCATATATGAAAGATGATCTCCTAAAGCTCAAGAAATTCGGCACAACCGATGCACTGATCTCATATCTCCAACACACAACGCCGAAGTTCATCATGTTACCCATCATGTATCATGAGCATTGGATTCTCCTGGCAACAAACCTCCCAGATGGAACAACCACAATATACAACAGTTCCGACAGCCAGTTCAACGCTCGACAGTGACACTACGTCGTGACGCCAAAGACGCCAACAGAAGTAGTGGCAAAGGAGTGCGCCGAGAAATTAATCGATTTTCTGAGTTAGCATACAAAGGCGTACGACAAAGAACATTTCCATCGCCCCGCCTTCTGCCACAAATGCCCCCAGCAAATACGACAATCGAACGATTGCGGCTTCCACGTCCTCTACTGGATGTACACCATCATTGTTCTTCAAAGACCAGTAGAGGAAATGACTGACGTGGACTACCACGCTTTACGAGGACAGTTCGCATCCAATCTACTTCGTTCTCCGGGGGCAAATGAAGATTTACCTTAACCCGCGGCCCTTGTCCTAATGACTTCTCAACCTATCACTTTGCCACTCTGGGGACAGAGTGCATGATAAGTTAGGGGGGGGTACATTAGACAAGGGCGAGGTATCAATTTCTACACTCCTCTTTCTATCTAACACTTTCCATACAATTCTTTATTCTTAATTTTTTTCTTAAACAATTCTTTTTACAATTCTTTTTACTTAATTTCTTTTTCAAAAATAGTCACCTCAACTAACTCTAGAATCATGTTAGTCCCTATAAGTAAATAGCACTTAGACATCGAATGGCGATTTATCAATTTCCACCCACTAGTGATTTCATATTTTTGCTTCAATTCTTCATCTGACTCTCCACAGGTCAAAATCAAGGCAGAAATAATCCAAGATCTCGAGGATGAGAGGGAAATCAGGCAACTTTCAAATCAAAAAAAGTTCTGCAAGTGGACCAAAAACCAAATAAGTGCACGTTGAAAAACTTTAAGAACAACTTTCCTCTCTTCAAAATAAAAGAGGCTTGGCCGCCCAAAATAAATTCTCAAAAATCCCAAAACCCAAGCCTGTGAGTTATTGAATAAAAGCCAGAGAGACGAATAAAATTATGAGAGTTGTGCCACGCATAAGGATCTATACGAAGAACTGATGAAGGTCTCACCCGGCCGGCACATTCTACTGCCCTCACAAAGGCAGATGTGTCGTGTCCGACCGGTACATTCAGCTGCCCTCATAAAGGCAGATGTGTCGTGCCCGGTAGTGAGATTCTAAAAAGCATAGACATCCCCTCCCCTACTTGAAGGGGGAGCTACACTTCAAAGCCTTTAGCCAACCCTCATACCCTCTCTAGCTTCCAGTAGGTTTTTCAGAGAGGTATAAAGCTGATTAGAGTCAACAACATGCACAAAATAAGGTGGTCCCAATGCAAACTTTGAGATACGGAAAGAACCTGAGATCCAAGCAACTCTCGAAATCTGAAAGAATCAAGGCATGCAATAAGATTTGATATGACCCCAGGGGAACTCAGGTCAGGAATTGAAGCAAGAGTATGGAAATCCTAAATAAAACCGCCTCGCCATTACATGTCTCAACTCTATCTAACTTGAGGACAAGCTAGACTCTAAGTTGGGGGGGTGATAACCTCCTATTTTAGTCGTTTACCTTAGTTTTTTCCCTTAGTTTTCCATACACTTTTTAAGTTTAAACTATACATAATCCTAATTTTACCCCTTTTTGTAAATACACCATCAGACTAACTTTTTCCTTTTATATATGCAGAAAAAAAAGCACAAAAAAAATCATAAAAGAATAACCCAGCCTCAAGACCGAGTGGATTCAAACGGTCCCAAGACCGCATGAAGCCAACCGGTCCCGAGACCGCATGGAGTTCAAACGGTCTCAAGACCGCATGAAGCCAACCGGTCTCGAGACCGCATGGAGTTCAAACGGTCTCAAGACCGCATGAAGCCAACCGGTCCCGAGACCGCATGGAGTTCAAACGGTCTCAAGACCGCATGAAGCCAACCGGTCCCGAGACCGCATGGAGTTCAAACGGTCTCAAGACCGCATGAAGCCAATCGGTCCCGAGACCGCATGGAGTTCAAACGGTCTCAAGACCGCATGAAGCCAACTGGTCCCGAGACCGCATGGAGTCAAACGGTCCCAAGACCGCATGAAGCCAATCGGTCCCGAGACCGCATGGAGTTCAAACGGTCCCGAGACCGCATGAAGCCAACCGGTCCCGAGACCGCATGGAGTTCAAACGGTCTCAAGACCGCATGAAGCCAAATGGTCCCGAGACCGCATGGAGTTCATACGGTCACAAGACCGTTTGAAGCCAAACGGTCTCACAATCCAAACGGTCTTGAGGCCCCAAACGGTCTTGAGGTCCAAACGGTCTCCAAACCGTTTGGACTTCACTCAAAGCCTATAAATAAGACCCCAAGGGTCCTCCAAAAAAAAGGGGAAGATCTCAGACGTCCAAAGGCTGCCCCAATCGTTCCAGAGCTCTTGCCACTTCCATCCTCCACCCTGGGGCTGTCGGTCTGAGGTCCATACTCCATCCTGAAGCTGCTTTCTCCTTCTTCGTCAAGAAGGTGGGAAGGGGAGACCTCCTCATCGTGAAACCTATGAAGACTGGTGGATCGTTGCTCTCTCTCTCCAAGGGGTTGACCTTCTTCCATCCTTGTGGGGATGATGCTATCTCTCTCTCTTCTCACCTCCTTCTTGGTCTTAGTCATGAGGGAGTAGTCTTCTTCACTAGGGTGTGGGGAGTAGCCCCGCTACCCATACTTTCATATCATGTAAAATGTAATCCTTAGGTTGTAATGTAGAGTTCTTATCTTTGTCGGTTCAACATCAAACGATTAATGAATACTTGTTTCTTGATCTCCAACTTGTGTTATCTTAAATCTTTTAGTATGAATTGTCTACGTTTGTACTATTAGATTCGAAACTCGTTTGCATGTTGGTTCTTGATGCATGTATCCACCATGTATCTATTTCGGTATCTAGAAGTGTATCTCAAGAAGTGGAGTAAACTCACAATCATCCGTTGCACTTTCATACTATGAAATGGAATCAGTTGACGTATGGAAGTGCAACCTTGGTAAGTCGAGGAACACACTTTGCGAGGGGAATGATGTAAAGTAATGTGACCATTTGATCGGGAATGGCTGGCGTTGCAACATTCCCGCACTTCTCGTAGCTAGGTTATCCGAAAGGAGACTAGGTCTACAAGGATACTAACTGACCGAACTCTTTTTGCAGGTTAAGTTTTGCTTTACATGTGTTGATCGATGTGTAGTGGCGGTTAAAAACCGATCACACCCTAGTGATCTTTATCATAGTTTAACTCTTAGATTTGCTTGTTTTCTTTACTTTTCATGTTTTAGTTTAAAACCATCAAAATCCAACTTTTCGATATAAGTGCCAACTAGTGAGTAGCTAAGTGAAGTTCTATACATTTTTCATCTTGTTGCTTGCAAAAAGACCGTTGTCTTTTGGGTTCGATCCTAAATCTGTACTATGATAAGGCTTCCATACTCTTATGGGGTTGGAGTTGTTATCTAAGCACCAGTTCTAGGTAAACCTAGAGAGAACATCAACTCCCTAGGGTTTTTGGTGCATCTTTGGGACTCCCATTGGAAGAGTGATCTTTTAGTGTAAGTCCCAGCTCCATCAATCATCATCATCATCAACAACTTAGGTCATCTAGTCTACTTACTAGCCTAACCTTTATCATGTCTCTAGACAACTCTAGATGCTGCAACTATCATCTAAACTCCCTCATCTAGACTTTATGTTAGATCTCTTTCTCTTAGGTGACATAGACACTCACTACCTTTCTGTGTGTGGTAATATTTTACATATGTAAATATACTAATAATTGAAATAGGTTTTCCTCCAACGTTGAAACAGGCGATGAAAACCACCATAATCCATTCGAATAAAACCAAAACTAAAAATGAGTTTCCAAACTCATTAGGTAGTCTAATACCATGACAACTAGAGAACTAGCAAGAACATGATGCACGTCAGTGTAGCTACCCTAAGCACATGCCCAAAAAATTAGTCTAGGGTTGTAATAGGAACTCCCTTTTCTCACCCTCCTAAACCTGGAGCCCATACTATATGATAGAAGGAGGAGAAAATAGAGATTATAGGGATTACACAAGTCTACACCTAGTTCTAGAACATCTAGGCTCTAACCTAGAGGCTAAGTCAACTTAGTCCACAAAGAACAGGTTATTAACTTTCTAGGGTTGAGATGTAATGTTACGACCCGCGTCGAGCTTATCCCGTAAGTAAGTTGTTCAGCACGTGTTTAGCTGATGTGTTAAGTTATAAGCCTGTTTTTGTTAATAATGCTTAAAATGGACATGATATGTGCTTAGTGTGTTTTCTAGCTTCTAAAGTGTGTAAAATCTTGCGCTTGAAACGTTGCCAGAGAAATCGTTCGAATCCGACCTTCGAGTCAAAAGTTGCATGTTTTTGGGCTTCTAGGGACCCGATTGCAATTTGCGAAAATGTTCGAAATTTGCGATATGGCCCCTAAGTTTTTCTTCCTTATCTTCCTTTCTCCCTTTTCTCGGTTCATTCTCAGAACCGCAGAACGCAAGAAGCGTTCAGCTCCTGCGAGAGAGAAAAAGAGAGAAAGAGAGGGAAAGAGAGAGGGAGCTGAGGAGGGAAGCTGTGGAGCTTCGTTTTGCTCCGATCGGTTGCGGTGAATCGTCCCTTCTCCCTAAAGATCATCTTCTCCGTCAATTCGAACCAATTCGCAGCTGGAGCTGCGTTTGTGAAGAAAACGGCTGAGGAATTGGGGTGCACGGTGCAGCCCCTGTTCGTTTTCTTGCTCCTTTCAGGTACGGTTTAGTCGTGTGGATCGTTTGTGATCGTTTGGTGTTGTTTGCGCGAAGTTTGCCCGTCGATTCATGAGAAATCGACTTCTGTAGGTCGTTTTTTCTGTTCTGTCTGTGCGCGGTTCGGCCGAGTTTCCAAATCGGTCGGCCGAGTTCTTATTTAGGGCTTTTGTACAACGTTTTCTGGATCGGCCGAGTTTCGTCTTGGATCGGCCGAGTTTCCTGAATTAGATTTGCGAACAGGGATTTGGTCGGCCGAGTTTGGTTCTGATCGGCCGAGTTTCCTTTGTAGGTTTTTCAAGCGGTGAGTTTGTCGGCCGAGTTTGGTCGGCCGAGTTTCAGGATCTGGGAAGTGATCGGCCGAGTTTCATAGTGTTCGGCCGAGTTTCAAGTGGTGAGTGGCAATTCATTTAGAAATCATTATTTAACTCATTTTAAATGTCTGATTGCTTCAGTGATAGTTTAATAAGATTATTTGGACTGGAATTGTGTAATAAGAACGATGAGAAAGAGGAAATTCTGTGTTTTCAGTTATAATGTGTTATTTATGATATTTGTTAATCAAGTATAGACTTAGATGCCCTAACACCGTAGAACCCCTAACATGTGTCTGCGATTTAGGGGTGAAACTCGTGTTGCAACATCATCCGTGCGTGTGTCGTGGACAAATGAGGAAAGAGAAAAAAAAGGGCAGTGTCTAACAACAATTGTGCTTGTGTCACAATGGCACTGCGGTTTCACTAGAAAACACGGTTATCTAACACCATTCGTGCGGAGTCGCGAAGGTAACCCTGTGACCCTCCGCCTGTGTGCTCAGGTTAGTAGGAGGAGTCGAGAGAGAGCACTCGGAGTAGTGCATTGAGGCCGGAGAGCCTGTGGTCCTGTGGCAGAGCAGG
This sequence comes from Alisma plantago-aquatica, assembly GCA_963693085.1. Taxonomy (NCBI): domain Eukaryota; kingdom Viridiplantae; phylum Streptophyta; class Magnoliopsida; order Alismatales; family Alismataceae; genus Alisma; species Alisma plantago-aquatica. Next base: position 191,891,089 of record OY856413.1, on the reverse strand, counting down.
GCTGGCGTCAGACTCAGCATCCCCCGGGTGTGTCGCTGAGTCTTGTACGGTGGGGCCGTAGCATGAATTTGCTGCGGATCTTTATATGCAGAGTACACTGCATATATTTAGGGCATAATAATAAATGAGTAAATATTCACATAGGATCACAGTAAATTTATATAACTGTCTATCTATTTGAAATACCTGATGATGCTTAGGAATGTGAATGGTAATTGAATATCTGCTATGTTTGTAGAATTGCTCTATTTAAACTGTATAACTGTTTATTTTCAATTAATGAACCTGACGAGTTGTTTATTGATAGCTAAGTGAAATGTTATTCACTGAGCGAGTAGGCTCACCCCTCTACTCAAAAATTTTCAGGTCAGCACTAGCTTCAGGAATCAGAAGGATCGTTTCATCCCAACGCTTAATAAGTAGAAGGTTTGTAGTTAGTCTAGTTAGAAGGTCTCTTAGTCCATTCCCCTCGATCTACGGGACAAGGTGTGAGTGAGAGAGAGAATATGTATATTGATGTAAATTAACTGTTGTGTTTTAGTTTATGTTGAACAATGTTTATGTTGTAGACTTGTTTAATTTCTTATCAGTTAATAGAAATGCTTCCGCAGTTTGTTTAGTCTTCATTTGCAGTAATATCTTTAAATGTTTCAAAAAGTAATGAATGGTTGGTTATGCGTTGATCCCACCTGTCGTGCCCTAATCCGGTGGTTTGTGCTTAATGTGAGGTTGGGGCGCGACAATTTTTTTGGTATCAGAGCCTAGGTTTGAGTACTTAGTTACTCAAGGTCAGGGGACGATAAGAGACCAATAGGAGTAAGGTTTAAGTGTCTTTCTTCTATCTGTAATTTTCTAATAGGAAATATTCTATTATATCATTGCAGATGGCAGGAAGAGGTTTTGATCGTGATGATCAAGCTGAGAGCCATGTTGGCCCTGATCCGCGATACTTGGGTCCAGGTGGTGGTGAACACGTGGATGAAGCATCCCGGATGTACAGGATGTTCTTAGAGACCAAGGAGAGGTACAAGGCAGACAGGCGAGAATCTTCTTCTACTAGCAGTAAAGATCTGATGCGATCATATGAGCTTGTGAAGAAGCTTGGTGGCACAGAGTTCAGTGGCACCACAGATCCCGCAGAAGCTGATGAATGGTTTAGACAGATTGAGAAGGTCTTCTGTCTGATGGAGCTTCCAGAAGACAAGAAGATCAATCATGCAGTTTACCTTCTGACAGGTGATGCAGAGCTGTGGTGGCGTGGTGTGGAAGAAAAGAGGAGAGGCACAGAGCTTTCCTGGCAGGATTTCTCTGAGGAGTTTCATCTCAAATTCTATCCACCCACCTTCCTTAATGAGAAGATCAGGCAGTTGCAGAATATCAAGCAGGGGAATATGACAGTTACAGAATATGAAGCGCTTTTCACACGGTTAGCTAACTTCTGTCCACAGCTTGTTCCTGACAACATAGAGAGATGCAGAAGGTTTCAGGAAGGGCTAAGGCCAGAGATCCGGCATACAGTTTCTGCTACTAGTAGGAGGAACAGAGAGAACTTTGGCGAGTTTGTTGAGGCTGCCAGACAGGTTGAAGAATCTGTGAATGCTGATAGGGTGCCTGAGTCTAAGAAAAGATCTAGAGTTCAGTGGAGGACAGTCCAGTGGTGGATACAGAGGTGGAGGTAGAGGTTTCTTTTCTAAGCTTGGGCGTGGCTTGGGTTGTTTTGGCAGGCAGAGATCTGAGGATGTCACTACTTCTAGAGGCAGAGGAGGATACAACCCAGGAAGATGGAGCAGTGCCGATAGTGGACAGTCATCTGGGTCGTCAATGTCAGTGACTGGTCCACAGAAACAGGAAAAGCGAGTATGTAATACTTGTGGAAGGTTACACTCTGGACAATGTTGGGGTCCAAACCCTATAGAATGCTACCATTGCGGACAGATGGGACACATAAAGAAGTTTTGCCCTCAGCTTCAACAAGCAGCCTCACAAGCTTCTCAGTCTCAGTTTTATGATGTTCAGAGACAGCCTCCAGCTGAAGGACCAAGTTCTTCTATGGCTTCTGGTTCTAGAGGTGGTGAAGCGCCTAGTGGCAGGAGTGGTCAGAGAGGACAGCGTGGCAGAGGGAGAGCTTCAGCACGTTTCTTTTCTTTGACACCTCAGGAAGGTATAATCTCTTCACAAGTTGTTACAGGACAGATGCTTTTGTTTAATAGTATACCAGTTTCAGTTTTGATAGATCCGGGAGCTACTCATTCTTTTATACGACGTTCTTTGGTTGTTGAGCTTAATCTGTTAACTCAAGAGTTGGCAGATGAGTTAGTATTGAGGGTTCCACTAGGTGGACCGACAGTTTTGTCTGAGTTCTGTCCTGGATGTTTGTTATCTTTTGGAGGTTTTACCTTTGCTGCTAATCTTATACCCTTGGATGTAAATACTTTTCAAGTCATCTTGGGTAGGGATTGTCTTGAGACATATCGAGTGAAACTCGATTGCTGGAAAAAGGAAGCTACCTTTCAATTGGGAGAATTTTCTTGTGTCTTTACTGGAGACAGGAAAGTTCTGCCTACGTGCATAATATTAGCTGCTGTGGCTGATAAGATGTTACAGAAAGGATGTGAAGCGTTCCTTGCTCATGTGGTTGACACCAGAGCAGAGAAGAGCACCGCCAGTGTTTATGATGTGCCGGTAGTTAGTGAGTTTTCTGATGTTTTTCCAGAAGAGTTGCCAAGCTTACCTCCTGTCAGAGACATTGATTTTGAGATTCAGATATATCCAGGTAGTCATCCAGTAGCGCTGCCGGCCTACAGAATGGCACCTGCAGAGTTGAAAGAACTCAAGGTGCAGTTGCAGGAGTTGTTAGATAAGGGTTTCATTAGACCCAGTTCTTCACCGTGGGGTGCACCAGTTCTGTTTGTTAAGAAAAAGGATGGAACCATGCGTCTCTGTATAGATTACAGGCAACTGAATAAGATCACAATAAAGAATAAATATCCCTTGCCGAGAATTGATGATCTGTTTGATCAGTTGCGTGGAGCGACGATCTTTTCTAAAATTGATTTGAGATCCGGATATCATCAGCTCAGAATAAAGGCTTCTGATATTCCCAAAACAGCTTTCAGAACCAGGTATGGGCATTATGAGTTTTTGGTCATGTCGTTTGGGCTGACCAATGCCCCAGCAGCCTTTATGGATATGATGAATCGGATTTTCAAACCGTTTCTAGATCAGTTTATTGTAGTCTTTATAGATGATATTCTGATCTATTCTAGAGACGATGAACAACATGAGCAACACTTGAGAGTAGTGTTGCAGTTGTTGAGACAACACCAGTTGTTTGCTAAGTTTAGCAAATGCGAGTTCTGGTTGGCCGAGGTAGCATTCCTTGGGCATGTTATCTCGAGAGATGGAGTCAGCGTGGATCCCAAGAAAGTTGAGTCTGTGCTTCAGTGGGAGCAGCCTACGACTCCTACTGAGATCAGAAGTTTCTTGGGTTTGGCAGGTTATTATAGAAGGTTCATAAATAATTTCAGTGGGATAGCATCACCTTTGACACGCCTGACGAGGAAGGATGTACCGTTTGTGTGGTCTGATAACTGTGAGAAAAGTTTTCAAATTTTGAAGAAGAGGTTGACTTCAGCACCAGTGTTGGTTCTGCCTGAGGCAGAAAAAGGCTATACAGTGTTCTGCGATGCTTCTAGAAGAGGTTTGGGCTGTGTACTGATGTAAGAAGGTAAAGTTATTGCTTACGCATCTAGACAGCTTAAGAAGAATGAGGAGAATTACCCTGTTCATGATTTGGAATTAGCTGCTATAGTTCATGCTCTAAAGACATGGCGTCATTACTTATATGGTGAGACATGTCAGGTGTTCACTGATCATAAGAGCCTGAAATATATCTTCACTCAGAAAGACTTGAATTTGAGACAGCGCAGATGGCTAGAGTTGATTAAAGACTATGACGTGACAATCGATTACCATCCTGGTAAGGCGAACGTTGTAGCCGATGCCTTGAGTAGAAAGTCAAGTTCAACAGCCAATGCATTTTCTATGGCGTGTTTCAAGAGAGACTTGCTTGTAGATATGCGAAGGTTGAACTTGGACTTGGAGGTGACAAGACAGAGTGGGCTGATTGCACAGATGCAAGTTAGACCTACTTTTTATAATCAGATTAAAGAGTTGCAGCAGAATGATAATGAGTTATGGCAAATCATGCAGGAGATGTCAGAGGGTAAGAGGACAGAGTTCAGGTTATCTGATGAAGGCATGTTGTATCTTCATGATAGGCTGTGTGTACCTGGGAACAGTGAGTTAAAAGAGTAGATTCTTGAAGAAGCGCATACTTCTATGTATGCCATGCATCCAGGTAACACAAAGATGTACAGGAACCTCAAAGAGTTGTACTGGTGGTCTGGCATGAAAAAGGATGTGGCTGAATACGTAGCTAGGTGCGGGGTGTGTCAGCAGGTTAAGGCTGAACACCAGAAACCTGCTGGTATTTTGCAGTCGCTTCCTATACCAGAATGGAAATGGGAACACATCACGATGGACTTTGTGGTAGGATTACCCAGAACGCCTAAGGGTTCCGACTCGATATGGGTGATTGTGGACAGACTAACTAAGTCTGCTCACTTTCTTCCTGTCAAGTCGACCTTTGACGTTTCTAAGCTGGCTAAATTTTATGTGGATGAGGTAATCAGGTTGCATGGGATTCCAGTCTCTATTATTTCTGACAGAGATCCAAAGTTTACATCTAGATTCTGGAATCAGTTACATCGTGCGTTGGGCACAAAGTTAAAGTTCAGTACGGTGTTTCACCCTCAGACAGATGGTCAATCTGAGAGGACCATCCAGACCCTTGAAGACATGCTGAGAGCATGCGTGTTACAGTTTAGAGGCAACTGGGAAGAACACTTAAGCCTAATAGAGTTTGCTTATAATAACAGTTACCATTCTAGCTTGGGAATGGCTCCATTTGAAGCTCTTTATGGCAGGAAGTGTAGATCGCCAGTTTGTTGGTATGAGGTGGGTGAAAAGGAAATTCTCGGACCTGAGTTAGTCGATGTGACTACTGAAAAGATATCAGTGATTCGGGATCAGTTAAAAGCTGCACAGGATAGACAGAAGAGTTATGCGGATAGACGACATCGACCTCTTGAGTTTGAGGTTGGCGACGAGGTTTTCTTGAAAGTTTCGCCGTGGAAGGGAGTTCTGCGGTTTGGCAAGAGGGGTAAGTTGACCCCTAGATATATGGGTCCATATCCTATTGTTGAGAGGATTGGACCTGTAGCTTACAGGTTGGATTTGCCGTCTGAGTTGGCAAATCTACATGATGTTTTCCACGTATCTATGCTGAAGAAGTGTCACCCTGGTACAGATAAGATTCTAGATTCAGAACCGGTGCAACTTAGGACAGATGTGTCCTATGTTGAAGGACCTGTGCAGATAGTTGATTACCGGATCAAAAAGCTTAAGAACCGTGAGATTCCTTTAGTGAAGGTTTTATGGAGAAACCACAATCTTGAAGAAGCTACGTGGGAGCTAGAGTCTGAGATGCGTAGCAAGTTCCCTTTTCTCTTCTAGGAATTTCGAGGATGAAATTCTTATAAGGGTAAAAGGAATTGTTACGACCCACGTCGAGCTTATCCCGTAAGTAAGTTGTTCAGCACGTGTTTAGCTGATGTGTTAAGTTATAAGCCTGTTTTTGTTAATAATGCTTAAAATGGACATGATATGTGCTTAGTGTGTTTTCTAGCTTCTAAAGTGTGTAAAATCTTGCGCTTGAAACGTTGCCAGAGAAATCGTCTGAATCCGACCTTCGAGTCAAAAGTTGCATGTTTTTGGGCTTCTAGGGACCCGATTGCAATTTGCGAAAAAGTTCGAAATTTGCGATATGGCCCCTAAGTTTTTCTTCCTTATCTTCCTTTCTCCCTTTTCTCGGTTCATTCTCAGAACCGCAGAACGCAAGAAGCGTTCAGCTCCTGCGAGAGAGAAAAAGAGAGAAAGAGAGGGAAAGAGAGAGGGAGCTGAGGAGGGAAGCTGTGGAGCTTCGTTTTGCTCCGATCGGTTGCGGTGAATCGTCCCTTCTCCCTAAAGATCATCTTCTCTGTCAATTCGAACCAATTCGCAGCTGGAGCTGCGTTTGTGAAGAAAACGGCTGAGGAATTGGGGTGCACGGTGCAACCCCTGTTCGTTTTCTTGCTCCTTTCAGGTACGGTTTAGTCGTGTGGATCGTTTGTGATCGTTTGGTGTTGTTTGCGCGAAGTTTGCCCGTCAATTCGTGAGAAATCGACTTCTGTAGGTCGTTTTTTCTGTTCTGTCTGTGCGCGGTTCGGCCGAGTTTCCAAATCGGTCGGCCGAGTTCTTATTTAGGGCTTTTGTACAACGTTTTCCGGATCGGCCGAGTTTCGTCTTGGATCGGCCGAGTTTCCTGAATTAGATTTGCGAACAGGGATTTGGTCGGCCGAGTTTGGTTCTGATCGGCCGAGTTTCCTTTGTAGGTTTTTCAAGCGGTGAGTTTGTCGGCCGAGTTTGGTCGGCCGAGTTTCAGGATCTGGGAAGTGATCGGCCGAGTTTCATAGTGTTCGGCCGAGTTTCAAGTGGTGAGTGGCAATTCATTTAGAAATCATTATTTAACTCATTTTAAATGTCTGATTGCTTCAGTGATAGTTTAATAAGATTATTTGGACTGGAATTGTGTAATAAGAACGATGAGAAAGAGGAAATTCTGTGTTTTCAGTTATAATGTGTTATTTATGATATTTGTTAATCAAGTATAGACTTAGATGCCCTAACACCGTAGAACCCCTAACATGTGTCTGCGATTTAGGGGTGAAACTCGTGTTGCAACATCATCCGTGCGTGTGTCGCGGACAAACGAGGAAAGAGAAAAAAAAGGGCAGTGTCTAACAACAATTGTGCTTGTGTCACAATGGCACTGCGGTTTCACCAGAAAACACGGTTATCTAACACCATTCGTGCGGAGTCGCGAAGGTAACCCTGTGACCCTCCGCCTGTGTGCTCAGGTTAGTAGGAGGAGTCGAGAGAGAGCACTCGGAGTAGTGCATTGAGGCCGGAGAGCCTGTGGTCCTGTGGCAGAGCAGGGCTGGCGTCAGACTCAACATCCCCCAGGTGTGTCGCTGAGTCTTGTACGGTGGGGCCGTAGCATGAATTTGCTGCGGATCTTTATATGCAGAGTACACTGCATATATTTAGGGCATAATAATAAATGAGTAAATATTCACATAGGATCACAGTAAATTTATATAACTGTCTATCTATTTGAAATACCTGATGATGCTTAGGAATGTGAATGGTAATTGAATATCTGCTATGTTAGTAGAATTGCTCTGTTTAAACTGTATAACTGTTTATTTTCAGTTAATGAACCTGACGAGTTGTTTATTGATAGCTAAGTGAAATGTTATTCACTGAGCGAGTAGGCTCACCCCTCTACTAAAAAATTTTCAGGTCAGCACTAGCTTCAGGAATCAGAAGGATCGTTTCATCCCAACGCTTAATAAGTAGAAGGTTTGTAGTTAGTCTAGTTAGAAGGTCTCTTAGTCCATTCCCCTCGATCTACGGGACAAGGTGTGAGTGAGAGAGAGAATATGTATATTGATGTAAATTAACTGTTGTGTTTTAGTTTATGTTGAACAATGTTTATGTTGTAGACTTGTTTAATTTCTTATCAGTTAATAGAAATGCTTCCGCAGTTTGTTTAGTCTTCATTTGCAGTAATATCTTTAAATGTTTCAAAAAGTAATGAATGGTTGGTTATGCGTTGATCCCACCTGCCGTGCCCTAATCCGGTGGTTTGTGCTTAATGTGAGGTTGGGGCGCGACATGTAAGGTTATATTTAGTTTGTATTTCATGTGAGCAATGTTTGGTGTAGTTATTGTTCAGGATTTGATACCATCTATCACAGAACCGAAATCCTCATCCCATGAACTAAACAAATACATCATACAACATGTGGAAGTGTGAAATGCTTAACATACATGAAAAAATAACTAGATAAAGGAACCAACAATATCTCAACATTCAACAGTATCATTAAGAAACATCCTTTTATTACAAGCTTCTAATTACATATTCAAGAGTACAGTTTTACAAGACTGGTAATATATACTAAGGATCTTACAACAAGTACACCTGACATAGCTCATCATGCCCATCAACTTCTAGCCATATCTGAACCTATAAAATACGTGAAACAAGGCGGGTCAAGCACACGACGTGCCGAGTACAGGGCTAAAAGATACATATATATGAGCTTTACATAATTTGAAAAGAGTTGCAGAAGTAAACGATCAAGAATAAACAAGTTAAGTACTTAGCAAAGTGAGAGCCCATATTTTATTTCATTTTACTCAAATTATACCATCAATATCATGTATCATAAGGCCTTTGATCCACTTTCCATCAGAAGGATCTGTAAGGGTACTCAAGATCAGCTAACCCTTTTATACGTGAGAGACCTCAATAATGAAAGTCATTGAGAAAAACCTTATTTTGACATTTGTATAATATAGTTCTATATTATGTGTGCGAGTTATAAATCAACGAGACGAGACAAGTATCGAGTACAATAGTAGCATACTACATGGTAATATTTGAGAAAATAAATTAGCATACATACATATCAATTTGCAAGTAAGAAATCCATTGTCATATAACTATTTAAAGCCCGTACCTGATTCGTAGATTCTTAACTTACTTATCCTTGACCGTCTAGCCACAAGAAACACCTGATTAAGCACAAGATTGCATGCATGCATTAGATTCTCTTCATTAACCCTAATTAGCTTCATTTTAGGGTTTTGGCCAAGCTAGGTTCAAGGTTGCTTAATCATGTTTGTGATGATCTTTTACTGATGTATAGGACATTACAAAGGTGTGGTCCAAGTTTCAAGTCATTCTGAGGTTCCATTCATTTTATATGCTTATTACTAGGTTTGAGCCACTTATGCCCAATTTAGGATCAAAAGACTCACAATAGGGCAAACAAGGTCATGATCTCAATACACGAGAACATAACATCAAAGATGGTTTAAATCATCAACTTAGTGACATAAGGATCTTATTTAAATATAGGTGTATGTCCTCTAGAGTCTAGGCATCAAACAACCAACATTGGATATCAACAATTCAATCATCCTTGTAATCAGGATTACGTGAGCCTGTAAGAATAGGAGACCAGGGTGGGACATCCACATTGAAGATATCATAAGGGTTAGAGGATTTTCGGATTTGATAGGGGATGACAAGATAAAAGAATCCCCATAATCAATAAGGCACAAGATCACAATATAAGTCATATGTGTCACACTAGGTCACCACTAGTGGACTTAGAGCCACAACTATCAATGAAGCATAAGAAGGGTTGATCATTAGGCATTAGAATCATGAGATTACTGATTTGAAGGATCTAATATAGTTTATTGACACAAAGGGGAGAAGATCACCATTTGAATCAAGTGCAACATATATCATCATAAAAGGGCAACGACCAATCTTACTTAGTGTGATATGTAACCATCATAACAAAAGGAGATAAGGTAATGATATCAAAGTCATGAGGTGTGACATAGCTTACTGAATTAGAAGTTGATTAGCATTAGTCCATAATAGGAATCATGATTATCAAGTTAGGGCAATGTACATTATTAAGGTCTAAAACTAGACATAGATATACAATTAGAGTCATTGAGGGGCAATAGGGGTGATTGGAACCCTCTTGTAGATAAAAGATGCCCAAAGTTACTGATTTCATGATTAATAGGGTCGAAGTTCATTAAAGTTCTAAACTTGATCATTATAGTGCAATAAATGTGCTCAACATGACTAAAGTAGTTGTTTTCAAAGACTAAAGAGAACAAACGTTAAAACTAGGATCCGAAATCATACCCATTGTGTAGAGCTCGTCAAGCTGATAAATTTGATATATAATTTTGTATGTTTTTGACCCTAGGAGTTGGGAGATATGTGTTTTTTTAAATCTTGCATTAAAACCTTAGGATGTGGGGCTTCTCAAACTACCGCGCCGACCCTGCACCGCGCCTAGATGCACGATGTCACCCCCTTACCCGCGCGTAGCCACAAACACAAAACCCCCTTGTCCCGAACCCCCGCTCACCGCCTGCTGGCCTTCCACAATGCCCCCGGTACGCGATTCCCCTGCTTCCCCGCCCAAAGCAGGGACCGAACAGGAGAAGATCTCCAGCTCCCAATACTGCCTGCCTCAGACCAAGGAAAGTGGGGCAAGGGAGGGGGGAAGCTTCAAAGGAGCCGACGACCACTCCCTGTCTCCTCTGGTGCACCTTTGTCACTGGAGGCGGCCCACTGCCCAGATAGCGGGCAGCCTTCATCGGCACCTGCTGCAGCTTTGATGGCTGTGAGGCGTCAAAACAGAGGGGGAAAGGGAAAGGAAGAACAAGGAGAAGACGGATGGGAGGAGGAGGCTATCACCTGGATACTTGTTTCCCTACTAGTCCTGATGTTTTTGGCAGAAACACAGAGGTGAAGGAGAAAAAAAGAGGGAGAACAAAGTTGGTGGCTAGGCCAAGTGTGCACATGAAGCACGGAGGCTTATAGGACCTAGGTTTAGGGTTCTGTTAGCAATCGTGGGGTTGTGTATTGTTGTTTCCCGATCCGGCTGGAGGAGGGGGATGACCCTCTTATGAGATTCTTACCCGAAGCAGAAGGGGAAGGGGAAGCAAGGAACCAGCTAGATGGGCCGCGCATCTAATATTGGGCCCAATAAGGCTCAATTGCCATATAAATCAATAAAATCAAGAATAGTTTAAGACATCCTTCATAAACTCATAACTCGGGATCTGAAGGTCCGATAAGGGTGATTCTTGAGTCCTTAGATTCATATTTGAATCCTCTACAATTTGATATACTTTAAAGAGACAAGAGAGCATCATGATGATGATCAAAATGAAAGACAAAATCGTGATACATGAAGGCATGTGACATAGGTAAACCGTGCAAAGTAAGGTCATGTCTTGAAATACAAAATTGATGTGACTCTAATGGAGCATCAAATCACATCCAACAATTAAATTGAACTTAATTGAGTTGATTTGGGTGACAAATAGTGAGAAGAAGGATATAATCTAAGATAGATAAATCAAGGTTGTCACGAGGACATCTTCACATATCTCAATATCCCTCACTATGGAATCATCTGCAAATTGAATTGTTATGCATGTCCTAGTTGGCTCATTTAATGCCAACTTCTTGAATGTGGAAAGTGGCATAAGATTAATGCTTGTCCTAGAATCACATACTTCTTCTTCGAACTTGCTTATGTGTATAGCACATGTGGGACTAGAACATCCAGGATCTTTTCTCTTTGTTAGAAATCTTATATGAATCATTGCACTCGTCACTCCATTGACTTTTATAGTGTATGGTTCTTTGATATATCACTTCTTGGTGATGATCTCCTATAGAAACTTCCCATATTATGGGATGTACTTATTAATCTACACTGGTACAATATTAATCAATATTTTATAATGATTTCAATTTTTTTCAAATTTGTTGTTCTACGTTCCCAACTTCATACTATTCAGGGCAGTCTTAAATGTGGAATTGTGCCTATTTGGAGGTATATATGGCTTCTTGGGGGTCTCTTCCCTTAGCTTAACCTAAAACCACTACTTGTTATTATGGGATCTTGTGTTGTTGTTTCATCTGTAAGCGATCTCTTTTCTTCAATTGCTAGTGTTGGCATGGAGGTAGTGGAGTCTTGAGGTGCATCCCTTGGTGCAATAGGTGTGGCTGAAAGTTCTTTTCGCCTCGTCAAGATCACAACATCAGATGAAGTGCTCACCTGTGAGGACTTGCATTTGTACTTGTTCCTGATGTCTTCTGAAAAAGCTAATGGAAAAAGGAATGTATGGATATGATGTTTCTTTAATAACACACTTCTTACCACAATAGATTGAAATCAATTTTGCTTGCTTGTGATTGTGCAAAACATTAGTATTTTTGATAAGCCTGTATTGTTGGATATTTAAAATGTTACACATCAATATCTAACAGATAATTATGTATCTCTAGGATCCTATATGAGACCCTTGATTTTTTTTACTCCATGTGTGTTTGAACAAAATAGGTTTAATGTGTAGTCATTGGTTTCCCACAATCGATTAGGCCAGTTAGACCCTCTTGCCTATCAGTTTTGTTCATAATTAGGTTGTTATTGTTCTTGTAGACGTGGATACCCTTGTGATGGATCACATTGGAAATTATTGGGATCCTTTCAAGAAAATTTGGTATTTATGCACAATGGAAATTGATTATTCCTCTAGTTGATGAGTTACTTCATATCCATGAACAACTCGTACCATCCCCTAATTGTTTAGAGTTCATATCTCCTAACTGTTTAGCAAGTTGTCTGATCTGTTACATGAGATCCTTCATGTCACATGATTACATAGGACTCTTTGTTGAACTTGTGGTTTCAGGCTTTTTATTCGAGGTTCATTCATGGCCATATTCTTTAATATTTCCTAACATATACTGGCCTTGTTGTTGAAGAAAAACACACCCCTTCCCTATCAAGTGTGGTCTTGTACCCTTTGTACAGACCATAATAAAAGATTTTACAGTTATCAACAAGGATAATCATGTGGTGGGGAACCTTTCTGTTGGATCAATGGGCTCTAGAGGGGGGTGAATAGAGCTACACACACTTCACAAAATCAATTAGACCACTAATTTAATCGTAGTGCAAAAACTAAAGCAAGCAACAATTTGATGTACTATTCTAGCATACAAAGAAAGGATAAGAGATAATGAATGGCATGCACTTGGACAGGTGGTTTAGAGTGGTTCCACGTCCTAAACTTAGGAGCGATGTGAGTCCACTACCTAGAGTTGGTTAGACTCTAGGATTTGCAACTTGGTTCTCTTATATATCACTATAAGATTACAAGATACATAAACCACACAACCAAGGGCTTAATTTCTCAAGCTAAGATCTTCTACCTATCCAAGGAGTTACCCACAAAGCAAGATTCTTCAGCCTTCTTCAAAGGACTTACCCAATCTTACCTTTGTCTTCAGCCTTACAGGATTTACCTATCTCACTTGAGCTTTGCCTTGCACCTCTCCTTCACATGGAGAGCTTCTCCATGTTTTCCCTTCACCAAGGGATCTGGAGCAACGAGCTATCTTCACTCTTGAAGATCAGCAACACATCTTCCCCTTCACTCGGAGAAGAACAACAACAACTCCTCTTTCACTTGGAGAAGTAGCTTCAATCAATCTTCAATGGGATTTGGAGGTAGGAAGAGAGAAAGGAGAGCTTTACATAACACAAAGGATAGCTCTCATACATAGGGACCTAACTCACTCTCACGAAATTGTCTTGAAGGTAGAGAGAGAAAGGGGCTCAAGGGCTTGGAACACTCTCAACTAAGCTAGAACCAAGTTTGCAATGGAAGAGCAGCTTGGAATGAACTCCAAGGGGTTCTATTTATAGTTGAGGGTGGCCCTTTAAGTTGTGGGACACTTGGAACATTTTTTGTTCAAGAAAATGGCTCTATTTTTGCCCAAAACAATTCACCAACAGTCATATTACTTTTTCTGCAAATTTCGTACAGTGCAATCGGTCGAGTTTCAATGGGTGTAACTCGACCGATCAAGTAACAGGAAAACTGATATTCAAAGGATCGGTCGAGTTTGTCCTGAGGAAACTCGACCGACCATTTCAACTGGAAATGGCCTGCTACCCGATCGGTTGAGTTCTGTGGGTGCACAACTCGACCGATGCAGTCTTCAGAAAATCGACCAAGGTTGATGGTCGAGTTTTAGGCTAGGGAAACTCGACCGACCAAGTGCCCGTAATTGATTTTCTAATTTGCAATAAACGTGATTAGAACTTGGTGAATTTTGTCCCAAACATTTTTCTCTTCTAAGTTACAAGCCAATTCATCATTACAAGTGATGACATGGATGTTCTAAGGTCGTTTACATAGACATCCTAAATTGCACACTTGTAGCCATTTTGGCTTGCACTTGGCCCATTCTAGGGCTTTGTATATATGATCCTTTTCATGTACCTAATGCCTGCAAACAATCTCAAACACACATATTAGATACATATGAATGGAATGGTTAAGTCATTATCAAAATATAGGTAATGTATAACCTCTAGGTCAACATTCTCCCCCTTTTTGACAATGAAAAACCATTCCTCAAACATATTGAAAAGGATAAGAAAGTTATACCTTTGCCTTGTTAATTAGGGTGATTCATGATAAGAACAATTGGAATTTGCTCCCCCTCAAACTATGCTTCCTCTAACCTGCATGTTAGGTTTTCTATACATGGCAAAACCAATATCCGTGTAATATGTAATCCTTTGCATGTCACATGATCAACAACAAATTAACAAGAAAAGGAACACCTAGGTAAGAAAGCAATAGTATAATCACAAGAAACAATATGATTGAGTCTCAAACCATGAGATATTTCTCCCCCTTTTGACATTATCAAAAAGGTAGTGGGGGTAGAAGAGGAAAAACTAGGTCTTCTCCAAGACTCAACCACACAGATATGGAAAGATAATAAGCAATGTAAAAGCATATATCATAAAACCATGAAGGAGAACATACAAACCAAGTCAGAATCAAAATATAGCTCAACAAGCACCAAGCATAAGATAACACAGATTAAATAGCCAAAGCGCATAGCAATGATATTCCAACTCAGAAAGATGTCCTCATAAGCAACTACAACCATAAAAGCAAGAAAACATGAAATAAGAAAATAGTACAACTCAGAATAATGTGCCAGGATGTTGCTTATACAAGAGAGTCTAGAAAGATATATATAATAGACATGCTAGACTATAAGCTAAGACAACCTCCTAGACATCTAAGCTATCTATGTAAACTACTTCCTCGTCATCGCCTGGGTTGTAGTCCTCATCACTATCTGAAGGCAGAGCAGTTGTGCTAGCAGCAGAACCAACACCATCATCACCATCCTCGTCAGAAGCATCCTCAACGTCACCATCTTCAGCATCAGCATCCTCATCTGCATCCTCAGCCTGGTCGGGCATCTCCTCGTCATCTGGACCAAAAGAGCGACCGGGCCAACGGGCATTCTGCTCGGCCCACGACATACCAAGAGCAAGGAGCTCCTTGGCCTACGGGAAGGATGGAGCAGAGTCCCCTAAGGAAGTGAGCAGAGAGGCTAGGGGGCCAGCAGGTAGCGACAGATATGCAAGGAGTGGAGCTACCAGAGGGATACTGAGGTGGAGCAGCATCGGAAGGCTCGACAACATATGGTGGTGGAGCAGGGAAGTAATGCTCATATGCATAAGAAGCATAGGCACTACCCGGGTATGGCTGGTAGGTAGGGTAGGGTGCAGCATAGGACAGGTTCATGGTAGACATGATCAAACACAAATCCTGATGGAGGTGGTCCTGGACCTGGCGATTGTATGCCTGTTCATGCATCATGTATCCAAGAAGGGTTTCATTTGATGCTCTGAAGGACGCACGGCTAGGGCGGGGATGAGGCTGCGGGGGTGGAGCATGGGTGGAGGTGGGAGGGGCACTAGAAGCAGAGGCTGAGGCTGAGGCGGATCCAGAAGCACCAGGGTAAGAGGTAGGAACCGGGACAGCCTTCAGAAGGGTGGTTTCACTAATGCACACTCCTTTTCTAGCAATCGGGTAATGGAAGTCAAAAAAGAGTGATTTATCAGTGGCGAACTGGAAGAGACCACAGATCAAGGCTGGGTATGGAGGATGGGTGCCCTTGGTGTTCTTGCCGGTGTCAAAACAGATCATATGGTGTAAGATGTAATGAGCCCATTTGACACCTATGTTGTTTAACAAACAATACATCATGACCGCTGTGTTTTCCGCAATGTCCGTTTGATTACGCTTGGGATGGATATTGCAGTTAATCACAAGGGCCAAGATGTGCCTCTGGAGGTCAAGGGAGGATGAGGGCAGGGTTGACCGCTTCTTGTAGGCCGTGTCGGGTTTCTTTAAAAACTGATGAATGTCCGGTAGCGTCAATTCATGATGTTTATAGAAACCTTCCAGGTCAAGAAGATCGAAATACTCACTATAGTCCTTACGCCAAGTGTTGTTTTCTTCGTCTCCAGAAATATAGTAGTTGAAAGTTTCCTCGGAGAGTTGAAAACGAAGACCGACGATCATCGATGTAAGAACTACTTCGGTATTCGGCGGGGGAACAAGCGAATCGTAGTTCCAATGCAGATTTGTGTAGAACTCATGAACTGCTTTTGTGCTAGATAACTGATTATTGAAGCAGTCACGTTCGATTGCTAGGGCAGATAAGTGGTGTGTGGCAAGAAGCATCGAAACAGAGGTGATATACTCTTGAAAACGGTTTGCATCAACTAAGGGGCGAAAAGGAAAAGGAGATCGTGGAAGAAGATCCTTATACCGATTTACCGCCTCAATGGACACAAACGAGGTGTTATCAAAAGGAATCAAGCGATTAACGGAGGAGGAGGCTGGAGAATTGCTAGGGGCGACACGTTTTCTCCTATGGGAAGCCATGGAAACGAAAACAAGAAGAGAAACCGTGCACACAAGCACGACAAACCTCAAAAGCTGAAGAAGACTCACCACAGACGCCCAGGAAGGTCAAGAACAAGTTGCTAAGTCATCCTAGGGCTAGGAACGGGGGAGGGTTAGGGCTTTGGTTGAGAGCACATGCTAGGAGATGAGGAATCGGTCGGCTATTTTCTAGTTGCAAGGGAAAATAATCGACCGATCCTAACTTTTAAGTTGGCGCAGCCCGTCGATCGATCGAGTTCTGAGGGTGACAAACTCGACCGATCGGTCCACTGAAGACCTGCTCTCGGTTCCTGATCGGTCGAGTTTTCCAAGGTGGAAACTCGACCGAAGGTCAACCTGACCTAGCTGTCTAATTCTTAGATTCTAGACATATACATGTCGATTAAATTTATTTTTCTATTCTATTATGCATAATTAACATACCTAGGCACATTTAGCTCATCATTGGGCACTATTTAGCGATAAAACATGAAATTCGATAAAACCCAAAAAAAGCATAAAACTAAGCATGTTGATAGACAATTTAAGCATAAACAAGCATGTATATGAGCAACATAAGGTGAAGATTGACATGAGCAAGCATATAGGAGCGAGACCACTAGCTAGATCACATAGCAATATCATTTAAATCAACAATGAGAAGTTTAGATCGAATAAAATTAAATTGATCTCTAGCTAGAGATTTTGTGAAAATGTTCGCCAGCTGATTTTTTGTGTCCACATGTGTTATATATATATCTTTCTTGGCAATGTGGTCACGAAGAAAGTGATGGTGAACCTCTATATGCTTGGATCTACTATGCAATATAGGATTGTAAGATAGATTAATTGCACTAGTATTGTCACAAAAGATAGGAGAAGCATAAAAAAATATGTTAAAGTCTTGGAGCATTTGCTTCATCCATAGGACCTGTACACAACAACTCCCGACTACAATGTATTCAGCTTCGGTAGTTGATAATGCCACTGTGCTTTGTTTCTTGGAGAACCAAGACACTAAGCATGGTCCTAGGAGGAAGCAAGTGCCACTTGTGCACTTTCTATCAATCAAACACCCTGCATAATCCGCATCACTATATGCTCTAAGAGTAAAATCCCTTGATTTAGGATACCATAGACCAAAATTTTGGGTTTTGGCTAAGTACCTCAAAATTCTCTTAACAGCAGTGAGATGCGACTTCTTAGGGCAAGATTGAAAGCGAGCGCACAAGCCAACACTAAACATAATATCAGGTCTAGAGGCAGTTAAATAAAGTAAACTTCCAATCATACCTCTATAGAGCTTCTCATCTACCTTTTCACCTTCTTCATCTTTGTCAAGTTTGGCAGTATTTGACATGGGTATATCCATCGGCTTCATAT
This sequence comes from Alisma plantago-aquatica, assembly GCA_963693085.1. Lineage (NCBI taxonomy): Eukaryota > Viridiplantae > Streptophyta > Magnoliopsida > Alismatales > Alismataceae > Alisma > Alisma plantago-aquatica. The sequence goes on along the minus strand of OY856413.1, from coordinate 191,873,149 downwards.
TCTCCATCCCAAAGTGCTTGAGTAGTTCAGTTGTGTATTTGCCTTGGTTGATGAAGTTTCCTTCCTTTGTTTGTTTGATTTGAAAGCCGAGGAAGAAGGTCAACTCACCCATCATGCTCATTTCAAATTCAGTCTGCATAAGAGAACTAAACTCCTTGCAAAGATCAAGATCAGTCCCGCCAAAAATGATATCATCAACATATATTTGAATTATAAGAAAATGGTTAGAAGTGTGTTTTAGAAACAAGGTAGAATCAACTTTGCCCATGACATACCCATTATCTAACAAAAAGTTCTTTAATTTCTCATACCAAGCTCGAGGTGCTTGTTTGAGTCCATAGAGAGCTTTTTGCAACAAATAAACATGATTGGGTAATTTGTCATTTTCAAAGCTCGGAGGTTGAGCAACAAAAACTTCCTCCTCGATTGTACCATTCAACAATGTGCTTTTAACATCCATTTTATATAGCAAGAAATTTTTATAACTAGCAAAGGCAAGTAGCATACAGATAGATTCTAATCTAGCAACAGGAGCATAAGTTTCATCAAAATCAATACCTTCCTGTTGGTTGTAACCTTGTGCCACTAACCTTGCTTTGTTCCTTACCACTTTTCCATGCTCATCTAGCTTGTTGCGGTAGACCCATTTGGTGCCAATGATTTTTCTATCATTTGGTCTTGGCACTAGGGTCCACACACGATTCTTCTCGAATTTCTCTAGCTCTTCTTGCATGGCAAGGATCCACTCATCATCACCAAGGGCTTCTTTTATGTTCTTTGGCTCTAGTTGAGATACGAAGGCGCTATCTACTTGTTCTTTGTTGTGAACAGCTCGTGTCCTCACTCTCTCAAACGGGTTGCCAATGATCAACTCCTTGGGGTGATTCTTTGCAAAGCGGGGAGTGGGATCCTTCTTTTCTTCTTCTTTTTCTTCTTCCTGCTTGCCTTTGTCCTTAATGTTGAGGTCTTTTAAGATAGGAATTATTTCATATGCAACATCATCATCACCAATATGCTTTCCAATAACAGGGTTAGTTTCAATAAACTTAACATTGATAGATTCTTCAATTTTAGACAATTCAATGTTAAATACTCTATATGCCCTGCTAGTAGTGCTATAACCTAGAAAGAAAGCCTTATAGGATTTCAGATCAAACTTGTCGAGAGAATCCTTCATATTTAAAACAAAACAAGGACATCCGAAAACTTGAAAGAAATCAATAGACGGCTTCCTACCACACCATAGTTCATAGGGGGTTTTCTTGAAAGTCGGATGTGTGAAAACTCAGTTTTGCACAAAACATGACGTGCTAACGGCTTCAGCCCAAAACTTCTTAGGAGTATCATACTCAAGAAGCATGGTCCTAGCCATCTCTTGTAGCGACTTATTCTTCCTCTCAACAACCCCATTTTGTTTAGGTGTGCGAGGAGAAGAGAAATTGTGCGAGTAACCCGATTTTTCACAAAAACGCTCAAAAAGATCATTTTCAAACTCTCCCCCATGATCACTACAGATAGAAACAATATGGCAAGAAGATTTGTTTTCAACCCGTTTACAAAAGCTCGAGAAAGCATCAAGAGTATCGCTTTTAGAAACGAGAAAGAAAGTCCAAGTATATCTAGAGAAATCATCAACAATAACAAGACAGTACTTGGAGCCACGAAGCGTTTGAGTTCTCATTGGTCCGAATAGATCAATATGAAGAAGTTCAAGAACTCTCTTGGTACTCATGACTCCTTTGGATTTGAAGGAGGATTTGGTTTGTTTCCCTTGTGTACAAGGTTGGCATTCCTCATCCTTATCAAAATCCAATTTAGGAAGTCCTCGAACCAAGTCTTTTTTGTTCAACTTCTTCATTTGATGCAAATTCACATGACCCAAACGACGATGCCAAAGAGAAAGATCGTTTTTATCCACAACTAAGCATCTATTTAGTATGGGCTTAAGAGCATCGAGAATAATAACATAAAGATTACCATTTCTAGTTCCCTTATATATAACATTGTAGGAGAGGGAATCTAGAAGCAAGCATTCTAAAGCAGTAAATAACACAAGATAACCATTATCACATAATTGGCTAACACTAATTAAATTGTGATGTAGGCCATCAACAAGCAATACATTTTTAATACATAATTCATTGCCTACATCACCCTCACCTATAACCTTACCCTTCTTGTTGTCCCCGAAGGTTACCGATCCTCCTTTCTTTTTCACAAATTTGTTGAAATGGCTGATTTCTCTAGTCATATGCTTAGAGAAGCCACTATCAACAATCCATTTCTTTTTAACCTGCAAGAAAAGAGGATGTCAGAACCCAACTCAAACTTTGGGGTCCGGGGTTAGCTTGGGGACCCATTTCATCTTTGGGTTGGTCCCCTTGGGCTTGTAAGGACAATAGGTACAATAATGGTCATCACATTTGCAATGAATACAAACCATAGGGTTTTTAGAGCCGGAAGACTCTCCATTGAAAATTGGAGGTTCCACACTCTTCTTCTTACCCTTCTTCTTCTGACCTTTGGGAGCAGTCCCATTATATCCTAAACTACTAGTACCAACTTGTTTGGTAGAGTGCTCTAGGACATCATTTAGGGATTTCTTTCCCGAAAGAAACCTTTGCAAAGTAGATCTTAATTTAGCATTATCATCACTAATATTTACAACAGTAGTAGATAGACTAGCAAGATCTTCTCTAGTATGCAAAATGTCAGCCTCAGGACAGAGGGCTTTAGTAAGAAGAGAATCTTTTTCTAGAGTTAAACTAGCAACTTCATTTCTAGGCAAAACAGGTCTAGAAGATAAATTATTAATTTGAGCAAGCAATTTTGCATTTTCAGATTTAAGAACAACTATCTCTCTTTGATAGGCATAGATTTCTTCTCTCCTAGCATCATCAATAAGCTTGAGTTCTACATTTTCAGTTTTAAAAGTATCAAGCTCATCTAGGAACTTTTGGTTTTCTATCTTAAGATTTTCAATATTTTTAAGATATGCACCATTCTCAACTCTACTACATTGTATTGAAGTTCAAGGTTAAGATATTGCCCTTGCAAGGATTCTATGCTATCAAGATGCAAATTTTCATTTTCATCAAGAATGTCAATTTTTGCATAAAGATCATCAACTATTTTGCCTAATCTTTTCCTCTTAGATTTACATTTAGCAAAAGATGATTGGCATTCATTAAGCATATCAATGAGAGTTTCCTTAGATAGCTCAAGTAAATTAACATCACTAACCTTGCTTACCTCACTTACCTCAATTACATTTTCACTAGTTGAGGCCATGAGGGCAAGATGACATTCTCCATCTTCGAAGCTTGAGGAGCTTGAAGAAGACTCCTCCCATGCCGCATGAGCTGCATCTTTGGATCTTTTCTCCTTCTTGTCTTTCCTCTTCTACTTTGCTTCTCTTTTGTACTTGTCATCCTTCTTATGGCTGCTCTTATGATGGCTCTTCTTGGCCTTTGGGCAGTCACTCTTGTAGTGGCCTTTTTGACCACACTCGTACCACCTAGGAGTTGAGGATGAGGGCTTGCTCTTGAAGCGTTTCCCTTTTGAGTAGTTGGCTTCATGATCATTGACACCTTCATCTTCACTTGAGGAAGGGCAGGGAGACTTCATGGCAAGTTGTTGTTGCCAGACCATTTCTTCAATTTGAGCTTTGAAGGCTATGTACTTTATCTTCTTTGATTCCTTCTCTTCTCTTTTCTCCTCTTCCTCTTGCTTGTCAAGCCTAGGTTCATGGGCTTGGAGATTACCAACCAGCTCCTCGGTTGACAACTCACTTAGCTTGTAGACTTCTTCAATAGAAGTGACCTTTGGCTCCCATCTCTTTGGAAGAGATCTCAAGATTTTGGCATTGATTGTACCTCTATCCATGACACTCCCAACAGCTGCAAGGCTATTCAAGATGACATTTAACCTTGTGTACATGTCTGCTACTCTTTCATTCTTCCCCATCTTGAAGTTCTCAAGAAGACCACCAAGCATGTAGACTTTGGCCTCCTTGACTTGCTCGGTCCCTTCATAGGTGACACACAACTTGTGCCATATCTCATGCGCCGTGTCCCAAGAAGAGATCCGGTTGAACTCAGATGGAGTAAGGGCGGAATAGATGATGCTCATGACTTTGGGATTGAGTTGAGCATGCTTCATCTCATCTTCCATCCATGTGGTGATGTCCCCTTTTGGATCTTCATACTTGAGGTGGACAATCTTCCACATTTCGTAGCTCACCCCTTGTAGGTAGAATTGCATTCTCCTCTTCCAATATAGGAAGTTTGTACCTTCGAAGACCGGGGGTCTCATTGAGAAGCTTCCTTCGAGGTTGAGTGACCCAAGAGCCAAATCGCCCATCTTCTCCTACTTGTTGAAGTAGCTTGGAGAAGACCTGCTCTGATACCACTTGTTGGATCAATGGGCTCTAGAGGGGGGGGGTGAATAGAGATACACACACTTCACAAAATCAATTAGACCACCAATTTAATCATAGTGCAAAAACTAAAGCAAGCAACAATTTGATGTCCTGTTCTAGCATACAAAGCAAGGATAAGAGATAATGAATGGCATGCACTTGGACAGGTGGTTTAGAGTGGTTCCACGTCCTAAACTTAGGAGCGATGTCAGTCCACTACCTAGAGTTGGTTAGACTCTAGGATTTGCAACTTGGTTCTCTTATATATCACTATAAGATTACAAGATACATAAACCACACAACCAAGGGCTTAATTTCTCAAGCTAAGATCTTCTACCTATCCAAGGACTTACCCACAAAGCAAGATTCTTCAGCCTTCTTCAAAGGACTTACCCAATCTTACCTTTGTCTTCAGCCTTGCAGGATTTACCTATCTCACTTGAGCTTTTCCTTGCACCTCTCCTTCACTTGGAGAGCTTCTCCATGTTTTCCCTTCACCAAGGGATCTGGAGCAATGAGCTATCTTCACTCTTGAAGATCAGCAACACATCTTCCCCTTCACTCAGAGAAGAACAACATCAACTCCTCTTTCACTTGGAGAAGTAGCTTCAATCAATCTTCAATGGGATTTGGAGGTAGGAAGAGAGAAAGGAGAGCTTTACATAACACAAAGGATATCTCTCATACATAGGGACCTAACTCACTCTCACGAAATTGTCTTGAAGGTAGAGAGAGAAAGGGGCTCAAGGGCTTGGAACACTCTCAACTAAGCTAGAACCAAGTTTGCAATGGAAGAGCAGCTTGGAATGAACTCCAAGGGATTCTATTTATAGTTTAGGGTGGCCCTTTAAGTTGTGGGACACTTGAATGCAAAAGTAGTCATTTTTTGTTCAAGAAAACGGCTCTATTTTTGCCCAAAACAATTCACCAACGGTCATATTACTTTTTCTGCAAATTCCGTACAGTGCAATCGGTCGAGTTTTAATGGGTGTAACTCGACTGATCAAGTAACAGGCAAACCGATATTCAAAGGATCGGTCGAGTTTGTCCTGAGGAAACTCGACCGACCATTTCAACTGGAAATGGCCTGCTATCTGATCGGTCGAGTTATGTGGGTGCACAACTCGACCGATGCAATCTTCAGAAAATTGACCAAGGTTGATCGGTCGAGTTTCAGGCTAGGGAAACTCGACCGACCAAGTGCCTGTAATTGATTTTCTAATTTGCAATAAACATGATTAGCACTTGGTGAATTTTGTCCCAAACATTTTTCTCTTCTAAGTTACAAGCCAATTCATCATTAAAGTGATTACATGGATGTTCTAAGGTCATTTACATATAAATCCTAAATTGCACACTTGTAGCCATTTTGGCTTGCACTTGGCCCATTCCAGGGCTTTGTATATATGATCATTTTCATGTACCTACTGTCTGCAAACAATCTTAAATGCACATATTAGATACATATGAATGGAATGGTTAAGTCATTATCAAAATATAGGTAATGTATAACCTCTAGGTCAACACTTTCTAAGCAAGTCCATGTAACATTCACATGCCTTATAATATGATCCATTTAGTTGTTGCTTGATGTTTTGAATATCATCCACCAACTTGTAGTCTTTTGTTGAGGAACGTACCTCTTAAAAATGTACCTTTCATTTCATCCCATTTACTGACTGACTCTAGTTCTAAACTTTGGAACCATGTCTTCACACTATCCATAAGAGAGAACATAAACCATTTTAACTAAATCATTGTTGGAGACACCCTGTCAATCTTTATAGTATCATAACTAGCCACATAAATGTTGAGTTTTTGCATCCGATCTTCAGGGTGTTTTCTGGAACACCTGAGTTTCTACCAAAGCACCAAGATAGGATTCATTTTATTTCTACCCACATTCATAGCTTATAGCTTAATTGGAACCAATTGTGTGGAGATGTAGGATGCTTTAATTCTTTCCTAGATAGTCTGCTCCTCGTTCTCCCCCACATGGTCATCGACATTTTTGTGGTTAGACATTTTTGATTCTCCTAGTTCTACCTCTTGTCCTTTTGGGTCAATCACAAGTTCCTCTAGATTCTCCACTAATACTTCTTGTTCTATAGGTGGTGGGGTACATTAAATTAGCTTCATAGATGAAGTTGAAAATTATCTTACTTGCTAGAGAATCTTTTCATGATCAATAGATGACAAGTTTAGATTTCTATATTACGTGGTATGATTGTGAATTATAAACTAGTACCTAAAAGAAATACAAATTTTAGAATCACAAGCTATTTTAATTCGATGTCCAACAAAAAAAATCAATATTTATTGAGTAAACATAAAAAATAAAAAATGGACTAGAATTTTCAATTTTAGCACTCGCAGTGCTATAGTTGCCAATTCCCCAAAATGATGTTGAAAATTTGACAAGTGTTTATTGTGTGTCTAAATGCAAGTGCATGTGACATAATCGTCTTGGAAAAATGAGTTCAAAATGTTGAACTCAGTGAGTTGCATGCTAGGGACTACTACTAACCAAAAGTAAATCAGCTAGGCTAATGGAAAATACTAAGTTGGTCGATTAACAATAAAAGTTAAAATTAATAAAGAGATGAAGAATTGAAATTAGAGATCTAGATTTTCTAGGATAATTGGTTTTACCACAATTCAATTCATACTTGATATCATTCTACCCAAAACAAATCAACATTGCTTATATTGAGTTAGGTATATATATCTTGCATTACCCACTTTCGTAGTGTGACATCCTTTTTAATCTAATCAGAAACCCATTTTTACGGTGTTCAAGTACAATTAAACTATACAAAGGAGTATCTAGATAGAAAACTAACCTATCAAAAACTGAGGTAGCCTTCAGCAAAGGAGTATCCAGAGAGAGGAAAGACGAGATATGCCAAGTACTTCAAGTCAAAGAGGTGGAGAAACATGGTAAATACCTAGGCCTAACAGCAGCGGTGGGGAGGTCCAAGAAGCAAGCCTTCTCGTACATCCAGGAACGGGTATGGAATAAACTTCAAGGCTGGAAGGAAAAGCTGTTATCCAAAGAGGGAAAGGAGGTTCTAATCAAGGCAGTGGCTCAAGAGATTCCAACGTACCTGATGAGTATATTCCAGTTACCAACATATCTTCTTGACGCCATCAACGGTTCCATTTCCAGATTCTGGTGGGGAGCCAAAGATAGTGAAAGGAAAATAGCCTGGGTCAGCTGGGAAAAGCTCTGCACACCGAAAAACCAAGGAGGCATGGGTTTTCGTAACATTGGTGTCTTCAATCAATCTCTCCTTTCCAAACAAATTTGGCGGCTGTTCCATAGGATTGAGACGTTGGTGAACAAAGTTCTCAAGGCTAAGTACTTCCCATCCAGCAGTGTCCTCAAAGCCCGACGCGGTCACAACCCAAGCTTCACGTGGAGGAGTATATGGAATTCAAAGAGCATAATTCTAGAAGGCATGCAATGGAGAGTGGGTGACGGCAAAGACATAAATATATGGTCCGACAACTGGATTCCCAATCTAGATGGCAGCATAGAATCTAGGTTGGGAATATCTTCACCGACAGTATAGTAGGTGCACCAATTAATTGACCACGAAACTCTACAATGGAACCGTGGGCTGATTTGTGAGCTGCTAGCACAAAACGTGGCTGACATGGTGTTTGTGATTCCTCTAGGAGTCTCGACGAGAACAGATGGAATCTTCTGGAAACCAAGCAGAAGCGGGGAGTATACAGTGAGGTCTGCCTATTGGATGGCTACACAACAACCAAGCAGCAATGAGAGACCGACCAAACAAGTGAAAAGCGAAGCATGGCGGGCGATATGGAAGACAGGCTTAGCTCCCAAAGCAGCACACTTTCTTTGGCGCTGCGCCGTAGGCTCGTTGGCCACCGTGGGGAGGTTGTTTGATAGGTACTGCCACCAAGATGGGATTTGTGAAGGAAAAAGAGGACATCAGTCACATGCTCTTCAAGTGTGACTAGGCGTGGGAACTATGGAAGGATTATCCAATGGAAACACAGTGGCGCGTAGGCCAGCTGGGCACCAAACCGGTGCGTGCAGCTCTCATGGCAGTAGTTTGGCCGATACGTGGGAAGGTAGATGATGATATGATTGCTGCTCTTTGGGCAATCTGGAGCAGGAGAAATGACGTAACATTTGGGAACAAGGTCCGCAGTCCGATGATTATCAAAAATTCTCTTCTACCGCTGGTCCGATATCAACCAGAGCCGACGAGCAGGCATGTTGGCCTCACGCATGCAGCCGCAGCCGTGGGCTGGAGCAGGCCGCCGGCGGGGATGGTGAAGGTGAACTGTGATGCTGCAGTGAACGCACAGGGTATGGACGGACTCGGGATGGTGTGGAGGACAGCGGATGGTGAAGCAACAAGAATCGTTGGGAAGAAGCAACCGTCACTAAAGGACCCAAGATGCGCTGAAGCACTAGCCATTAGAGAAGGACTCATCCTCTCCAAAGACATGAACCTCACCCATGTGATCCTGGAATCAGACACTGAAGCAATGGTCAAGCTTATTGAGGCCAGGACTAGAAGAGCAGATCTCCTGGGAACCATTCTTGAGGATATAGCTCATCTTAGTTTTTCTTTCACTAGCATTTCTTTTGTTTTCTATCGTAGAATGGCTAATGGGGTAGCACATCAAGTAGCCCGTTTAGCCTCCAGTAGCAGTTTTTCTTCCAGTAGCTTTAGTTCTTTCCCTTCTATTATAAAGAACTGCATTAGAGCAGATTTGCAAATCTAATATATAAGATCGCTTAACTTCAAAAAAAAAAACTATACAATATTTTTCTCTAAATACATAACCTCATAATTGTAAACCCTTGTTAGAAGTGCATTATTAATTATTTTAATGATAAATTTTCTAACAGTTAGACCTCTTTCAAAGTGATTCAACTTATGAAGCATGCATAGGGTGATCAATCATGAACATGTCAAAATAAAAATTTATAATGTGCTACTACCGGGTCCTAGAGAAAAGGAGATTAGCCCTAAATATATCATAGTAGGTTAAAGAGAAGAAGAGAAAGTGGAAAATAACTAGATGTAACTAGGGAACTACAATTAATGATGATATCCTTCAAATATGGTTGCAAATGGATAATGTTTCAGCAATTAAATCACTCCTCAAAGGTTCTAGAATGATCTTTTCTCCATGTTTCCACCCTTTCTCCTATCCTCCTTATGTTCCTTATATAGGTATGAAATCCTCTTCAACGAACATTGTGAGTTAAGTTATGTAGGAACACAAACACCAAGGAATACTCTGGAACATTAAATTTTAGGTTAAGAATTTTGGTTTTCAATAATTTTTTGTTGATTGTACTGAGATAGTCGGTTCAACTAACTTCCTTGTTTCCTTGACTGATTAGAAGAGAGTCAACACCACTAATATAAAAGTCAATGACATTGAGATGTTACTGTGACTTTATGGACACTTTTTCTAGACCCCAAGTTGGGGTTAGATAGCACTGCTCTTTGGTTCTCAGTGGAACTAAGATGGTTCTCGATGCATCTTGACTTTTTCAGTAACTTCACATCTAATTTCTTGTGTAGTTTTTCTGGTATCGAGTTGGATCTTTGTGGCAACAACTTGTGTTGAATATGCAACAAACCTTAAATGCAAAGAGATTTGATTATGTTGATATATAAAATGATAATTTTGTATAAAAACATGAAAAAATATAATAATGATGCAAAAGAGTTTCACATATAGTTCTGCATAATATGAATCAAAACAATTTTTTTTAGAACAAATATAATAAAAATTGCATAAATTAGCCAATGAAATGATGATAATATTGTGAGAATCAGTCATCCTATTGATTTTATTCATATCAGTGAGTTCTATACAATTCTCTACTTGAAGATTTTAACCCTCATGTAACATCCTATTGAATTGGTTTTGCTACATTAAGGTGATTAGACTTGGGTTTAAATAGAAGTGTGCAACATCAAAGGTTGATCTCAATGTTACTCAACTAGAGGCCTCATTAGGATGAGGGAGGTGTAGTCTAGTAATGCCTTATTATGTTCCTTTGTTGTTAGGGAAATGGTAGGTGCATTTGATTTTTCTTTTCCCTTCTTTCACTTGGTTGCCTATTGCTTAATACATCATCAATGTTGTCCATGAATTTTTTAAAGTCCTAGTTAGATTGATTATAAGGCCCCTCACCTAGCTAACCCTAATCTGGATCTATCTTATTCTATTATCATAATTGAATTCTCAATTATGTTATGAAATCAATTTGATAAGGATAAAACTCTAATTTAGCTTCAATTGCTTTGTTTGGCATGATGTTTTATATCATGCAAGTTTGTGGAATTAATTGAAATATCGTCATTATAAGAAGAATTATTTGCAAATAATGTTCAAAGTATGTACAATTTTTTTCTTCACATTCATGCTTGGTTTTATGTGGTTTCAATCATTTTCAACTTTGATTGAATGAGGTATCAACCAAGGGTTCATATAATTATCCATACCCTAGGTTGAGTGGCAAGATGGTTGAGGTTTGACAACTAAGGCCTTGACCCTCGATAGCTTGGTGGCTTCCTATCAATATTATCATGGTTTTTGAGTGTGCCTATATGCTTAGTTGTCAGTGTTCCTCATTGAGATAGGTTAATTCTTCGATAGGGTTGGTTGAATGTATATCAAAAGGTGTAGAATGTGGACACTTCATAAACTTGGAAGCTTTGGCTTCGATTGATGGGGATTGTGACAATAGATGGACTGGGACATAGACAAACATTATAGGTTTCCTTAAAGTGTTCCTTGACATCTAGGTTCCAAGTTATTCTTAAATAGGCTTAGTTTGAAGGAACCTTTATGGATTGAAAAGGTGTCAGGATAGCTTGTTATGTAGTTGAACCTCCATGGATGTGACGAATTTAACTCTTGATATTTATCTAGTTATGTGGTTAATCCTTGATTTATGTGAGGGCTTTGACCCTTGATATCCTCATGTAGGATGATAAAAAACTCTCGGTATAATTACCCTCTATGGGGTGGACTCTCTACAATCACCGTCCATTGCTTGGAATCCCAAAAGCCTTGATATCTCTTTCCTTTTCTTCCCCTTGATATCCTCACTTATATGGGGATGTCTATGACTTTTCATCCCCATTCCCAATGTTGTTATGAACTATCCTTCAAACAATCAATTCAAAAAAATCTATTTGTTTCATTAACACCTATCACTCATGTGATGAACAATTATTTCACTTCTTTTACTACATTACAGTTAATAACTTTCATCTATTCACCACCTAGGTGTTTAGATTACTAATCTCTCAACTCATAACTCTAGAACAAGATATTAAACTCTCTTATATAAGTTGAAAGAGATTCATGAATCCACCTTCATTACTTGTACAAGGATACTTATCACACAAGAATCCCTAGCCACTTCATGTCATAGAAATTAGAGATGTGATTGTCCTCCATTAAATTCATATCTCTCAAAATACGAATTCAAGGACTTAGAGATCCATATCCATAGATTCTCATGAAAATTTGATGACAACTAGAGACACCAGAGGGATATTTTAATATCAAATAAGTTTTTCATCAGATATTGATGGGTGACATTTAGGCACTAGATACAAAGGAAACTACTCCATATGGGTAGGTGATACACAAGCAAGGGTGCACTTATAGTGAGATAAAACCCTTGTAGAGGAGATAACTTCTCAATGGTGTTGCACTTGAAGCTTCCCAATCTTGGAGAGAGAAATACACCTCTATAGATGCACTAATAGGTGCCACTTAGATGTGATATTAAGTCTCAGTGTCTATTTTGAGTTATAACTAAGAGGTTATATGTATGAATTCTTAAAATGTAGGAATGAATATGTAGTAGAATTCAATTGCTAATAACATGAGTATTTCACTGCATGCTTGCATCGTATGAACCCTTTAATTTTATGTTATTTGATTTAAGAGAAATTACAGCATTTAAGACAATTTTGTATGTATGTTTAGATAGATAATTGGTAATATTTAATAATAAATACATGATATTGAATTATATCTCTAAGAGGTACATGTGAAAAGAATTGATACTACATTCTACTTCATGGAACACATGCAATTTACAGGTTTATTTACATGCACAACTTCTAATTTATAAATCCATTTGTATCATAGAAGGGTCTACAATGAAAACAAACATTTTCCACCTTTGATATCCTCATGGATTGCATAAACTCAAAATCAACAAGATCACCCACCCACCTTGATTTTACTTCTTCAAAACAAGAAGCCCCTTAAACAATTTAATATTAATTAGGCATTTGGGTTAATCATAGAAAGAATGCATAATATACCTTATTCTATGAAGTGTTTCTTTCCTATTTTTTAACACTAGAAGAATGTCTCATTATAATAAAAAATATTAAAATGAATAATAGGAAACATATATTCATTTTAAATGTATAACCATTCACATTGCACACTAAGTAACAACACCATGAATAAAAAAAGGAAGTACACACCGCAATTCAACACTCAATTCCTTCAATTTATGAATTTTATTTTTCAAAAGAGTAAGTGACATTGTCATCATGTTGGAATGGAGCCATAGGGTAGGCCCATAGACTAATGGAGGTCCAATTCAGGCTAGATGTTTAGGATAATAGAATGTAATCAATGAGTCTACTTTAGGCATGGCCAGAGAGCACCAAGTTCACTACCATTGATCGATCGAAAGGCCGATGGTTGTGTTTTGGGGAGCTTGGAACAATGATTTTGCCAGTGGCCAAAGCTACTACTTCTCATTGTCATCGATGTGACCAATCACCAAAATGGATATATCTATAGGAAAATATAATATAAATTGATGAAAATCAGAAAGTAAAACTATAATTCTAGCATCTAGCTTCTGGACTCTATAACTAAACAATAATGATTGTGGAGGAAATATTGTGGCACTTTTAAAAAATGTTATGAACACCTAACAAAGTTAAAACCTAGTCAACAATTTAACAAGGAAACTCATTTTCAATGATTTTTTCTTTCTTCCCTCCTTGTTTACTTGGACTAAATCAACTATAGGGCTTATTTTATCCCTTTCCTTCCACTTCCTTCTCCCTCTTGCCTCACAATAGGTGTACCCAATTCATAGGAGGAACACAATAATCAATAGTGGTGATACTAGGGATTTTACACAAATTCAGGTTGAGGATGCCATAATATGGGTACAGAAAGCACATAATTATGACACAATAACTATAATCAAAGTACATCTAAGTGGCATGTCATCTTTTATACATTAATAAATAGAATTAAGATAATTTGTTAAGAATAATGACTACATGTTTTTGTTGTTTGCATTTTTTAACTAATAAGACTAGATTTCAGATCACATTGATTAAACAAATGGAACATACCAAACCTTGGGTACTAAATCTATTTTGAGCTATAATTCATGATTCTCTCATAATCTAAGTTCATTTATAGATTGGCCTCTCATTCAAAATCTCATTTGATTATTATGGTCAATCATTGTTCAGGAAAGTAGTATGCGGTGTACGGGCAGAGAGGGTACCACATAGAGTATATGCGGTATGCGGGAGTATAAATGGGAGTATATGCGGTTTTGGATTTTTTTTCTTCAATAAACTAATTATATATAAAATGATATATTGAGATCATAAATAAAAAATATAAATATATAGATTAGGCACTTATATATATTTACATACAAACATATTAATATGCATGTATGATATGCATATATATGTATATATTTCTATATATGGAATGTGATTGAAATATATATAGTGTACAAATATTAAATGTATGTATACCATAGTTCAAATATGTGTAGTGTGTGTGTGTAAATGTGAACAAATCAAAATGTATATATGCATGCACGAACATGTATTTGTATATGTAGGTAGTTTTGATATGTATATATACATATGAATATGTCAAAATATATTCATATGAATGTACAAATGTGTGTGGAAATTGTTAAATGTATTACAATCTATAGATACAAAATAATGACTATACACTTAACTGTTAATATGTCGTGAAATTTACAACATGTAAATGTATGCATGTATGTAAGAAATGCATGGACATACATTGTGGGCTTTTCAAAAAGTGGAGTTTAATCGGCCGCTTAATCGACCAAGTGGGAGTATATGTGGCCCATGACCGCTTAGTGGACTGATTAGCAATATGTGGTGCAGTAGGGTGACCGAATAGGTATAAGTGGGAGTATATGCGGCCATGCAGACCGGTTTTTTAACAACGTGGTCAATTATCTAGTTCTTAGAAATTATTTTGTCTCCCTTTGAATTCCTTGTGTCTAAATGAGTTCATTTTCCTCCCATAATAAATGCTTATAAATTAATTAGAAAATTTAACTTCATGATTAATTTTGACATCAATCATTGGGATTTGAATTTTTGATGCTTAGAAATGTTGAGTTCACCAAACATTCATCAAGTCCCTTGAATCTAAAACTATTTTCTTTCTAATCATTGAAAATAATTAATAAAATTAAGATATATAAAGTGTTTACTATATTTTGATGATAAGAGAAACAAATAAATTTTGAGCTATAACTATAGGCCTTGATATTAAAAAATGTTTATTAGAAACTATACAAGCAAATCAAAATTGCAATGCATTTGTCTTTCCTATTTGGGAGTTGTGAAATTTCCAATAAAATGGAAATATAGGGGTTATAAAAAATAATTGAATTTAATTCATTAATAAGAGGAGAGAACTGCATCTTTGAGTTCTTCTCCTTCCTCTGACATCAACGGTTTTAGGACTTGTGGAGAGGCATTTCTCCCTCCATTTAGTGATGATATACTCATAATGCAGATCCCTCCACACTAAACAAATTACACTAACCAAAACCTACTTCATCCTCTTTGTAAAGACTACCCAACGATCATCTTTGACACCCTCAAAAGCCCAAGTTGTAACCTCCAAATATGAACTTTTGAAACCTAATAGTAACCAAAGAGAATGATCATTCTGAACATTGAACAATTCTGTGAGATTCCAAGAGCTATATTTTAATCCCTAAAAACCATTCATAACATCTTCAAATTGCTTTACTTGCTTTTTCTTGTGCTATGTAGCCCACAAAACCCAACAATGATGAGGTATCTCAAACTTGGAAGGACCACCATAATCACAAATCCCTCCCCATTTCCATCAATCTACAAAGACCTTGTCAACTGAAGGAACATGGCTAGTGGTCTCAATCCTTTGTCCCTAGACTCCTCATAGAACCAGGAACCAAAAAAAGTTACTACTCCTACAATCTAGATGGCCTGATAATGAACTGCAGGAAATCTTGACACCTTCATACATCTTCCAGAACCAAGGCAACAAACTTCAACATAAAAAAATCCCCACAAATTTCCAATGCACAAAACCTAAAGACACTCTCTATATTACATCCTTAGTGGAAAGATATAATATTTGGTATTTGAATGCAGTCACAACATGTTACACATCCCCCATTAAACTCACCATATCGACTCTGTGACCTGCATGCACTAGTAGACTTTATGGTGGGATTTCTTCTTCCAACCTTTGTAGTTGATCAAGAAGGAACTTGAGCTGAATCCAAGAGAGGGAGGCTGATCAGATAGGAACACCTACCTTTTAATCACTTGATTAATGAGAACCATGTTCATCCAAGATCTTTAAGACCCTAGTGTGTGTTGCCTTCCATTCCTTGTTGGTTCCTTGTATTAATACCTTTAGAGAGTAATAGTAAATCTAATAATCTAATGAGATGAAAAGACAAGGAAACATTAAAATTTTAAAATGTTATATTCAAAGAAACAAATTATTGAGACCAGGTATATATCTTATAGGATAATCATTCCAAACTTTCTATATTAATATATCATATGGTATTGAACTTCACTTACAAAGTAATGTTTATATAGAAGTTGATCAATATTGAATAAATAAATAATTGAGAGAAAGAATCTAGATTAAAAATTATTCTAATATAGGAATATGGATGACTTTATATTTGAGAACATGATATTTTGAAATTACTTGTAAATTTATTTCATGGAATTAACCCATATTAATAAATACATAATTGATCTTACAAACATATTCTGATATAAATGGTAACATGAATTTATACTATTACTCATCATTCATGATAATATATAATGAGTAAATGACATGTTGAACATGTGAATGACATACGAATTAAAAATGTTTGTTCAACCCTCTTTGTAGTTCCGAATACGCTAATATTCTTCAAAAAGGGTATTTTTGAAATCACATCTAATATAATGAAAATATATTAGAGAAAGGGAGGTAGAGGGATTTAAAGACATAAAGCATAAATATTAAACAATGATTATATATAATCTAGTTTAAAACCCTAGTAAGGAAGGTAATATGAAAATATGTAATAGTAAACCTAGATGGAAAACCTAATTCTAAATAACTCAAATTGACAAAACATTAAACTCCAATACAATTTGTAACAAGATTGTTATAATCTATTATCTCAAATTCTGATTTGTGTGAAGCATGGATTCATGAGGTGCTAAATTCTCTGTCTCAATTATTGTGGTATTTTATCCCTCTTGAATTGCATTCATTTGTCAATTGGTGAACCCAATTTTTTTTCATTATCCTTGTCTTTCCTATTTGAAGGCCAAACAAGTATTTTGAATCTTGATTACTTTTTACTGTTGAATATTTGTATTTTTAGATTGACACAAATTTGAATATTGGCTAGATCTACAATTTCTGGAATTGTGGGGTATATACCCCTACCCTAAACAGTGGAGAATGGACATAAAGGACCCAATATTGGTTACCCCTACATGTGGAAGTGTCATTCTCTCATAGAGGGGAGAACACTAGGTACCAAACCCTGGCAAAGACAAAATATTGGATATGATGATCTGATGGATAAACCATCAAATTTTGAATACTTTGATATCTTGAATTTTGGAATTATTGATACTCTTGAGTACATATTTTCTTGTGAACACTCTTCAAAATTTGGTAGTTCGAATAATCTCATGGAATCTATCTTACAAACTTTCTTCCTTGAAATTCTTCAATTGTCTACCTTAGTCCATCAAATAGTCCTTACCCAGTGCATAAATTCATTAAATCTCCCCTATCATATTTCATTTAAATATCTCAAATGCAGAACTAGTATCATCTTTTCTAACCCAAACCTTTCTTTTGGTCCATGTGTGGATTTCTTCCCTTGGGAATTCATCGACATGAAATAAAGAGAAGACATAGAAGATACATGCAGTACATGTCCTTTGTAGATTGAAGTGTAGATTGCAATTATATTTTTAATTGTAGTCCTTATGTATAGGCTCATGTGAACTCTATGTAAAGCATGAATGTTAAAAGATTTATTTATAAATTCTAATATATTTATATAAAAATAATATAAAGATTGGGTATCTATAGTGAAGCACATAGAAATTGATAAAATATATATTTATTCAATAGTGAGTTATAGGAAATCCTAAGATAGTATAATGTCAAAGAATTGATAGACCCAGTTTGCCCTAATTCTTCCATACTGGAAAAAATTCCAAAACAATGTGAATAAATTTCAGATAGACCTTTACTCATGAATTTAACATAGTAAATAAGTATTTACTCCATGCATTATTTTCTATAATAGCCAATTTAGATAATGGCATAGTACATAATGTTAATGGTTAGTTATTATTCCACTCATGACTAATGAAACTAAAGATTTTGTATTACTCTAGATACCCAAAACACTATCAAATCCATCATGGAGTTCTATATTGTGAAGGACAAAACATGCATACCAATTGGAAGCATCTAATATGAGGTAGTTACAGTGTAAATGTGGGGTACTAAGCCCAGAGAGGATGGTCTTCTTTATACATCGAGGTACCCAACTTTAACCTAAACTTCTGGTGGTACCTAGTACAATTCAGTTAGTCAGTGCTCATTATGTCAACCCTAATGGAACCACTACACAAGTAATTAAGCCTAGTGTTTTGACTCTTGTCTAAATACCCAATATCGTGAGGGATTACAAAACCCCAAGACCATACATGAAAATCCCCTTAATAGGATTGGAGCTAGTTTAGCAGATTTAGGGTTTCAATTCTATTCAAAGTTTGTAATGATAAGAGCCTATAACAATACTTTTTACATGTTTTAGTACGCTTTATGTGGGTTCAGGGCATATTAAAATGAATATAAGGTTTTTATTTTCTAATGTCATTATTTATTACTTGTAGTATTATCAGTACACATATCATGCAGTATGATTTACATCTTTTCACTTCCATGTTTTTATTTCTGTGCATGGATATGAATAAAACAAAATATATGGACTATGCTATCTACTTATATGCACTTAGCCCATACTTCACACTCTATCGAAACAAATATTCAAGTAAATGTTCAACTCAATAGGAAGATCCATAATCAAGCTATTATATGGTCTCGTATTCTCCTATAGCCATGGGAAATGAATTTGGAATAAGTTTACTTTCAAGTAAAATTGGATGTTGGTAGGTAATATTCTAAATGTTTTTGAAACTTTGTATATTCCTTTACATGATGTATATTAAATTCCAAAACTAGTTTTAGTTTAGTTTTATATAATAAAGTAAAAGTGAAACTCAATTGGGAACAAGTTTACATTCAAGAAACATTAAATGATGCTAAGTAAGATTGCCATATGTTTTAGAAACATCACAAGTTTAAATAAAAGAAATATGTGTGACCAATTTTCAATTAATGATAATCTAAATTCATCCCGATTGGGATTAATCATGATTAGTGAATTTGGATCACACCATATTAATTTCCACATTTCCTTCATTCTTGATGATCATTATGGTGTTAGACATGCGAGTATAGTTCGTTTTGCATTCTCCATCCAAAAACGTTTGATGAGATAATTTGTGTATTTACTTTGGTTGATGAAATTTTCCATATAAATCTTGCTTGACTTGGGATCCCAAGAATAATGTTATCTTTCCCATCATGTTTGTTTCAAATTCACTTTTCATTTAGGGATGAAACACCTTCCAAAGTTCAAAGCTAGTAGTATTGTACATATATTAAACACACATATATACATATATATGTATATATATACATACACTATATAAATATATACATATGCATATGTATGGTATATTCTTATAAAAAGAATATAACTATTTTCCCATGATGTAAACATTTTCGAAAATAAATATGTTTATTTCATAATACCAAACATTAGGGGAATGTTTGAGATGATACAATGCCTTTTGATTTGAGTAAAAATGGATAGATTGCTTTTTATTTTAATATATATGATGTCGAGCCATAGAAACTTAGTCCTATATCTTTCCACTCAAAAAAACTTTGTAATGCACTTGATAAAAAAATCACATAACTAGGAACTACAAGTAACATTCGAAATGATTCTAACCTTTCTATGGGTGCATATATATCATAAAAATATGCACCTTCTTATTGTATTTAACCTTAGAAATATAAACTAACTTGGATACTCATAACTTTTTACCTTGTTCATCAATCTTGTTTCAAAACACCCACTTTTTTCAAATGATTTTATGATCTCCAGGCCTTGTCATTTATACATACTTCATTCTTGGAACACAATTCGAACTCCTCTTGAATAATGTTGGTCCAATCACTATCCTCAAGTGCTTCCTATATATATTTTGGTTCAATTTGAGAAATCTACGAATTGTTTGCTTGGCCCTTCTAGGTGGCTCTTGTCTTGTACTATGAGATTGGTCATCTATGTGGTCTCCTTTGGATGGTCCTTTGTAGACCATGGGATTGAATTCTTATTTTCTTCACTTCAGCAGTTTTCTTGATGAAATCCTTGATCATTTACTTTCTACTTTTTGTTGTTGATTATATTTTTTTCTTTTTGTTTTGTAAAAATATTACCTCAAAAATTACCAAAAGAAACATCTGGGCTTCTATATTGTTTAGTTTCATGAAACATAGCATGAATAAATTCTTCTATTCTAGAATGTTCCTTATTGTAAATATCATATCTTTTGCTACAAATAGCTACAAATAAAGAAATCCTTGAAATATTTTGCATCAAATTTATCCAAGGCAAATTGGTATTAACAACAAAATGGTGGCAATCAAATGTATCAAAATAATCAATATATGAAATCACACAGCGTCGTAATGCATTACGGATTTATTTAAAAATAGATGAGTTAAAATATGTTTTCAAAAAAATAAGTGGTATTTATAGCTTTATTCCAAATATTTTTTAGAGTTCTTAATTCCAAAATCATGGTTCTAGAATTTCTTTTGAAGAGTGGTTCTTACTCTCCATAACCCCATTTGGTTATGGTGTTAAGGGGAAGATAATTTATGCATATAACCTCATTCTTGAAAGATGGATTCAACTAAATTATTATCAAATTCTTTAAAGGGTAACTTTATATAGAAAGAATTATAGAATAATATTTATTCTCTATTATTAATGTTCTAAAAGTATTACTATTAAGAACTAAGAAGAAAGTCCCTATAAATCTAGAAAAATAATCATTAGTCAATAGAAAATATTTATGACATGTAAGTGGTTATGTGCTCATTGGTCTAGGATTACCAATGTTAAAAATTCTTAATCTCTCTTCGTGATAAAAAAATTTAGTTTTCAAATAATACTTAGTTTTTTTACCCGGTACAAGGTTGACATTCTTCATATTTCTTATAATTTGAATTTGAATTCCCTTAAACATGTCCATTTTTTAGAGTGCCATTGTCAATGTTTACATGACCATATCTTCTATGTCATAAATATTAATCCTTTTTATCAATAACTAGGCATTTTCCAAGAATATGATTCAGTGACTTAATTAACAATGAAGGTGTAATAGATCATTTTTATGTCCCTTATATGCAACATTAATGATATGGGGAACTAGAAAGAGAGTTAAAGGGGTTTAAAGAGAACATCATATGTGTATGCCATAATTGACTTATATTTATGAGGTTGTAATCTAGTATATCAACAAGAAATACATTTTTAATGCACAAAGAGTCAATCCTAGCTACCTTCCCTTTATCATTGTTTCCTATGTTAGCAATGGACATTTTATTCTTCTTTAGTTAATTGAAGCAACATCTGACACTTGTCATGTACTTGGAGCATTATCTATAAAACAACCCATTCACAAGTTCCCTATGAAAAGAATATTTGAATCTCATTTTATTATCAAAGTCTAGTTTTAACTTGGGAACTGATTTCATGTTCTTCGTGGTTCCCTTATTCTAAAATGAGAATCAATAGAGTGTCATAAAAATTGTAAATATATTTAAACTTTAGAACTAGAGGATTTCGATGAAATGTTGAAGGATCCACTACCTTATTTTTAATGTGATAGCCACTATCATATCCTATTCTAGTTATACCAACTAGTTTTGTGACAAGATGTAGGATCTCATCAATATTCTTTCTATCTCTTATAAATTTTACAACAAAAAATCCAAAGAAAATGAATCTTGAATAAGAGTAGTGACAATAGTCGAAGTGCTAGAAATATCATCATTTGCCTAAATAAGATCAAATTTTAAATAAAGATCTTCCATCAAGTGGGAATCCTTTTTAGATTAAGAGTAGAAAATTCATTTTCTCTTATATAATATATGGGCTGAGGTTCAAGAGCATCAATTGTGAAAATAAAAGTAGCATTTTCTTCAATTAAGAGCTTTAAATTAGCTAATGTAAATATTGTCTTCAATAGCCACCAATTGAATACTTTCAACTCTTGTGATTGCCTCCTCTTCACATCAGGATTGTTTCTTTTCTGCTATGTATGGCTCAACATATTAACTTCCTGAGATCACTAAACACATCTTACAATATCTTCATTCCTAAGTTCAATTCCCAAAAGCACTTCCTCCCCACTTTTTCCAACATCAAGCCTGTCTAAGGGCTTCATAAGAGTCCAGAGATACCTACAGAACAACAAGTATGCATCTGATCTGACATTGGTGTTTTTCAAAAGAGTGGCAAAAAGAGGCATTCGTTGTTCCTGTAGGTGGAAAAAGGGAGTGAAGGGGGGTATGGAAGGGAGTAGTAAATCTCTCCTTTATTCGACACAATATTTTTATTATATTGTTTCAATTTTATTGATTGAAACTTTTTTTTGGGTTGCAAATCTCTCCTCTATTTGACTCGAGATTGCATTTTTGTCTTCTTTTTCTTATGCGCACATTGGAATCTTTTATTTTTCATTTTGGTGATACACCCCTTTTACATAGAGAGGGGTATGGAAGAAGTGAATAAAGAGAGGGATGGTGTGCCACCCCGAACTTAGGGTTCGACACTATTTTTATGGCTTTTTGTTTCTTTTTGATGGATGGAGGGGTAAGAAGATGGTAGAAGAAGTGTAGAAGAGAGTTCAGATCATAATGCAACTTGATTTACAATTCATTGCACCGAGTTGTTCTCTTTATCATACTATGCTCAAATAATGACTTGATGGGGATCCTGTGGAGATTCCATGCTATTGTCCCACTAGTTAGTTAGGAATCACAATGTGTTTGATCCCTCTCAGTTAGATAGATACTTGCCATTTTAACTGAAGTATCATGATGTTAGGATTCATAAGCTTCACATGGTGATTTCTAACTATTGGCGAGTTTCACGAATGGTCCAACTTGAGGCTTTACTTCGAATAATGAGGGTATAATGATTCAAAATTTGCATGGAAAAAGAACTAGATGGCTAGGTAAAGGATTTGATTGAAATAAAAGCATCAAAACTTCATCAAGTTTCTATACAAAACTACTTTGAAAATTTCAAAATTTTGAAAATTTTTCTAAAAAATGTTTCAAAATTGCAACGATGGAATCTTAAGTCTGAAATAGATAGGTATGGGTGGAATGTAGAGTATGCACCACCCACCCTCCACAACAAACTTAGAAATTTTCTCATCTCAAGAAAACTCTAAATTCAAGATGGAGGGGAAAACCCATGCCGGTTGGACCACCAGATGTGGTTGTGTTCCTCTCACCAACGTGTCCTCCATCTAAAATCTCAAAAATGAAAAATATCAAAATGTAAGATTGCATCTTGTGATGCATTATCTACTGGGGGAAAAATTTTCTAATTCAAAACTAAAAGTAAAAGATAAGATACAGATTGGGTTGCCTCCTAACAAATGCCTTTGTTTTATGTCGTTGGCTCGACATGCTTCTTTCAAATTTCTAGTCTATACACTGGTTTGGAAAGATTCAGTGATTTTTCAATTCTCATATCAGTAGTGGTGAAATATCTCTTCAAGCGTTGGTCATTAGCCACAAAGTCTCCAAACTTTTCACTCCATAAAATGAAGGCACCATTTGGGTATATGCTGATGAGAGTGTATGGTCCCGACCAGCGAGAATGAAGTTTCCCTGGGAATAATCTTAGTCTTGAGTTGAACAATAGAAATTGGTCTCCCACTTGTATATATTTCCTCTTGAGATGACCATCATGCCATAATTTTGTGCGTTCTTTGTAGATTCGTGCATTCTCATAGGCTATCATCTGAAGTTCTTCTAGCTCCTGAAGTTGCATAATCCTGGCTTGGCCAGCTTTCTTCATGTCAAAATTTAGTTGTTTGATTTCCCACCAAGCTTTGTGTTCAAGTCCTACGGGTAGATGACATGCTTTTCCATAGATTAATCTAAAGGGTGTTGTTCTAAGAGGAGTTTTGAAAGTAGTTCTGTAGGCCCACAAGGCATCATTGATTTTTACTAACCAATCCATTATGTTGTGGCCTACTATCTTTTCTAGGATAGCTTTGAGTTGCTGGTTTGACACTTATATATATCCACTCATTTGTGGGTGATAGGGGGAATCTACCTTGTGAGTTACACCATATTTTCTAAATAGATCCATGAAACTTCTTTCCATAAAATGAGAACCTCCATCAGATATCACAATGTGGAACTCCAAAATGGGGAAAAATGATATCTCTAAACATTTTGATAACTGGTTTTGAATCGCTAGTGATAGTTGGTATGGCCTCTACAAATTTAGAGACATAATCCACCGTGACTAGAATGTAGCAAAATATATGCGAGGATGGGAATGGGCCCATGTAGTCCACTCCCCAAAAGTTAAAAATCTCGAATTCCTACTAGATCTTAAGGGGCATCTCATCTCTTTTTGTAATGTTACCCACCCTCTAGAATTTGTCACAAGACAAGACAAAGTTGTAGGCATCCTTGGATATGGTTGGCCAAAAGAAACTGTAACGACCCCGCCTCCCAGTAACCCCCAATTAAGGAAACCCCGAAGGTTAGAGCCGTTATTCAATTAACAGGATCAAAGGTTTGACAAATAATCAATAATAATTATGAAATTATACTAACTAACAAGAATTTGGTATAAAATTAAAACTTTACTTACCTTTGAAAACTTTGGAAGTCTATCTATCCAGAGCTTGAATTATTCTATCTAATCCTCCTTGCGCTTTATTTCTTATTTCCACAATGTGTCACTTTACTGTTTGTTTTTTCAATTGTTGTTCCTAAAACGCCGACAAACAAAACATCGGTCAGTATATCGAAATATACTGGTATGTGGGAACAACCAAAAATTTGCACATAAGGATGACAATCTAATTATCACAATCAAATTAATTAACAAGCCAATTTACACTTTTCAGTATGACATTCTCCACCGCTTTTGCCCTAACCCTGGCATACCCACCTTAGGGTTTCCTTTGCCAATGACTTAAGGCCACCTTCTCAATTCTGAGCTTGGTACCTGGGGGTCACCACTCATGGTGCCCACTAGTCATGCAATATCATAGGCCACCTTCTCATTCCCGAGCTTGGTGCCTGGGGTCACCACTCAAGGTGTCCATTGGTCTACCCATCTGGGCCTAACCTTTGGCATCATCCATCAGGGTGGCATGTAAGTGTGAGAATCCATACTTCTGTTATTAATGTGATAATCATAGCGACTTTATAGTTTGCGAGTATGATCATCCAAACTGATAATTTGCATTCAATGCGATTAACCATCCGGAAAATCCTCGGGAAACAATGGCGGTTATTCATAATTAACCACATACCTGATCTGACGATTTGAACAGAAATATCCATGCAAATAAGAATCCAAGCAAGCAAGCATTTTCAACAAGATCCTGAAATAACCACATAATTCCCTTTTTATTATTCATGTCATCAAGATCCATTAAACCTAGCTCACTTCCTAGGGTTCCTAATTCACTTTTAGGGTTTCTATTGCAATTAGGGTTTCCCTTCATCTTTTACTATTTTAAACCCTAATTTAAAGCAAGTGATCACCAACCCTAATTATTTCCACATCTAATCCTCAATTTTGGATTAGTGGCATAATTATCCATTAATTAAGCCCCTTAAACCTCTTTTCATTAAAGCTACTATTTTTATCCTTTAAATCCATGACAAGATCATTATACTCATTTATCATCAATTCAAAGTTCATTATAGTCTAATTCTCATATGAACTTGATTTACCATTAATTCCACCTTTTGTTCATGAGAAAACCCTAATTACTACATTTAAGGTATTTATCCACAAATTAGGAATCTTAATGCTCGAAATAGCTTATGACCATGAAAACTCAGTTCTATACATGAAATCGAATAATTAAAGCCATTAGTAGTCCTAATTACCAACATTAGGGTTTCAAGGCCCATTAAAGCCTATTTATGCACATAAACTCTAAATTAAACGAATTACATGCTAAGTTCATCCTTTTTGTTCCCAATGTCCCTTTTTATCATTAACAGGTTAATATCATCTTTAACCATCAATTAAACCCTACTAATCACATAATCATATCAAAATTGGGTTCTTTAAACATTATTACATCTAAAGCTAATAACTTCCATTACTTTTTGAATTGCAAAAGGATTCAGACTTCATCTATATTTTTATTGGATTCCCCTCATTTTTCTGAGAAACTTTCATATTTTACACGTATCCATCCGAGCTACAGATCATTAGTTATGAAATTAGCAAAACACTTACTTTGGTCCAATTAGGTTGCGCCACGTCACTGCATCCATGCAACATATCTCGCTTGCTTTAAAACATTTCGAAATGACCATTTTCCCCCTAGTTTAAGTCAAAGTTCCTTCATCCCGTGGAGGGCAAACTTGTCCAATGCCGCACCTTATTCAACCTCGCACTGCCCTAGCGCAGGCCGACGTCCATGTCATTTTGATGGGGGTCTAATCCCCATCCCATGGCCGCACGCCCGTCCTCTGAGGTCCCTCGACCTCCGCCATGTCCCATCATCCTCAGATCCACCTCCAACCATGACCAAGGCAGCTAGGAACTGGAGTTTTGGGTCTGCCAACCTCAGCCCCTTCAGACGAGCTGCAGACGACTAGGGCGAGGATTCATTTGAGTTAGCGACTCCACAACCATCTGAACTTGAAGGGGATGTCAAGAATCCCTTCGAACTCCTTCAGACATTCCTAGGCCACTTAAATCCTTGTAGTTAGGGTTTTCACATAAGGAAGAAGAAGAAGGAGGAGAAGAAGAGAGGGTTACGTGAAACTCCTTTAGAATTGTCCCTGGGCTCTACCCCTTTTATAGGGGAGGGTAACGAAGCCCTATGGTGGCTTTCCCACCAAGAAATGAAGTCTCTTTTCAAAAAGAATCATATTACTTCAAGGTGAAGACATATTCTCTCTCCTATGTACTTCCTTGATATTTCCTATTTCTTGGGCAATTAGGAATACGAAAAACCTTTTATTCTTTCTTATGATCGACTTTAACTCCATAAGAACGAAATCATGTTTTCTTTTAATAGAAAATATTTCCTTTTTAGCAAAGCCACCAAAAATATTAATAATGTATCACATTATTCTCTTATTTTGCATTAGTGGTATTTTCTCTTTCCTCTTTCTTCATTGGGACTCCTTGGATCCCAAGAAACTCTATTATTTCGAAATCCTTTTTATGGGATACTAATTATCCTTCTAGATGCATCTAAATGCATTATTCTTCATTATCTTGTTTAATTCTTATTAAAATAGCTCTGTTCAAGGATTTCTCTTTATTCCTCTTTTATCTTCCTCTTTGGTATTCCTTTTATTATTAGGAATCCTTGGGATACGAAATTCCACTAAGGATAATTCAATTACACCTCTTTCTACTTATTTTCCACATTTTATCATTGTTTTCAATTTCTTTCTTAATAAAGAAATACTTAATTGATCTTTTTCTTTTCTTTTTTGCATTATCTAACAACTTTGAACTCCTTGGGACCCAAGGAACCCAAGAGGCACGAAATCTATCCTTGGATTACATCTCTTTGCCTTCTAGAGGTTTCTACCTCTTTCTTTTCTCAAATATTCAATTATTCATTTACTAATTAGATTTTCTTGTTATTCGGGCCCAATAGCCAATAAAGCCCACAACACAAACATGGAGGCTATTGTAAAAAAAATCCATTTAATCTAACCACATTATATCATTATTTGTCCCATATGAGAGTTTACATTTCTCATCAGATGAACCCAAAAATTGGGGTTGTAACATCCTTCCCCTCTTATCAGAATTTTGCCCTCAAAATTCCATCAAGCAAACAAACAATTCAGGATAAAACTTTTCCATGTCCATCAGGGCTTTAATGTGGCTTTACCCTTTCCCATGATGCTTCCCAAGAACCTTCATCATCTCATATCCATCCATCTGAGTTCTTTCTTACTTTGGTATAACATACCCTCATACGTGACTCAGGACACTTCAACCTCTCAAAAGATGAATAGGTTCAGGGCTCAGCACATGGCTTGGGTACCCAACATAGTGCTCTAGATCAGACTCATGCAACACATTATTCATCATGTTATCTTGAGGGGTAAGACTAAACACAACCATCTCCACCAATCCATCTCAAATGGACCCATATATCGGGGACTCAGCTTTCTCAGCTGTAGCTTAGAGGGATCGGATTTTCTAATCACATATTCTCCCATAGTGAACTGCATGTCAGTCTGCTTTGCATCAGCTCATGACTCATGTCACCACTGGGCTCTCTCTCTCAGCCATTTCATGATCAAGCGACTTCATCTGCACACACTGAGGTTCTTTTCTTACCTTCGTGAGGCCTTCTTCACCAACATCATCATAATGAAGTGGTGACCGACGCAACCTCCTTATAGAACTTCTTGCATCCCGATAAAGGCTATGGTGGTTAACATCACATCTTAAGAACTGTCTCTATGTATCACCCTGAATGAGCACACGTGCTCTCATCAGACCCTCTAGTCTAGATCATACTATCCATTAGTATGGGGTGATAAATTGTAATATCATCGAGTTCTTCATGTATCCACCTCCACCTCATGGAAGTGAACCTTGGTCATACCCAAGAACTTTTGAACTCGCATCATGGTGTAGTTGAACCATCTTTCTCTCTTAAGTAGTTCAACTGAATCTGTCCCATGACAGAACTCTTCCTTCCTCATGTCATCTAGGTAAGGCGATCTACCATAACCCATATTGGATCTCGACCTTCCTTAGTCTAGGGGAGACTCACAATATCCACAATGAAGAACACCCATTCCCTTTCGGGAACTCTTTATACTTTATATCCATGTACTGGGTTACTGGTGTTCGTCCTTCGCCTCCTAGCTTGCATGGCCACATGCTACATGCAACTTTGTTTTAAGCATCCAAAGTGCCACTATCACTTACCATCTTTGTAGTTTCACGGTGTTTGGTGATCTTAAAACCATGATCTCTTATATGTCATGATTCCTCAAGGTTGATTCCTCGAAAACACTAAACCACTCTCAATAGGGTTTTATCACTTTCCTTTCCAAAGAAGTACATCTGAGGTTCGACAACCATCCTTTCATTATATCACGAACTAGGCTGGCTATCCAAACAACCACTAATCTTGTTCAACATATCTCGTTATATCTGAGTGTTATCCAAATTTATCTCCTTTTCTCAACTTAAGGTTAGCCTAACAACCTCGACTTCTTCTAGCTTCCAGCTAAACTAGGCACTATATCTCAACCAGAGCATTCATTACCACTTCTTATCCTTAGGTGTTAGGTAACATACACCTCCATGTATTAATCTTATCATCTCATCTCAAACTCTAAGTTTATCTTCATCAAGAAACTCTGAGCTCATCCACCTGGTGATCAAACTCAACCTTGTATAACTTGCAAATTCCACAAAGCTTCTACTAGGAACATCCTTACAAGGTGATTATCTTAATACTTTTATCGTTTGTTCCTGTCCATCTATCATTCATTCCACCAAGGTATGTTATCATCTCTATCCTCATACCTTGTAGCAACGTTCCAACTCGCATCATCTTTTATCATTGGTGTATGGCATGCATACTATCCCATATCTCCCTCTCATAACAAGAGGAAATAAGCATTTGGCGGCCATACAAACACAAAGTTCTTCCTATTCCAAGAGTAGAGATGATACATCCACATCGCCAGTACGCCTTCAAATCTAAGTTAAAACGTGCAACTTATGTCTCTACATCACAAACATCATGATATCAAAGTTACTTCCATGGAAAACTGGTCTCGAACCTACTTGGGTCACTACACAATCCTTGGTCATATCCTCTAGGTATATAGTGTGCCGACACTTTTGGGGTCATCCCTTTTCCCTTATGCATCCAGAGAGTGCCCTACTCATCTGCCGTTTGGGTCCATGAGTTCATGAAGGTGATCAATCTCTTAACCCATGGCCCTCGGACAATGATAGCTGTTACCTCCTGACCCTATGGTCATGTGCAACTAGGGAATTAGGTAACTCCTTCTTCCATCGGTCTTATCCCTACCTGACCCTAGGATAGACTTTAGGATTATATCATAGTACATGTTCAAATTAGAACCTTACCCAATCATTCATCATCTCTCTCTGCATTCTTGGGTTGTCTTTCATCCTTTCTCAGGAATCATGGTGACCTGCCTACCTTGGTCAGGCCCCATACCGGTTACCCCCATGGTAACACCTCCACATGCACATAGAGATGGTTATCTATGGGTCTATAGGTTCATTCTCATGCCATGTACTTTTCACTTAGCTTCTCAAGATCCTTTGAAACCTCAACAAAACTGGTATACACCCTACAAAAGGGTCCCTCTCCCAGGATGGGAGGAAACTATACCTTGATAACAACAGTCACAAATGTCCTTATGTTTAGGGTATACATCCACATGATCATGCTTAGCCCTAGCAAGCTACTAAGGCACAAGAAGACACCTACGAAACCATGCTAGGTTATACTTGTTTTCATCCTCATCATTAGACCAACTTAGTTGTGAGGGGTTCATCAAACATACCCTTAACGTAAGTGATTTCCTTTACCTCTACACATGAGGAGTACCATGCTCGAAACTATAGAGACTCAAATCTCATCATGAGCATTGGATACACTACTTCCCCTCTTAGGCCTAGGAACCCTAGGTTCACCTTTGGGTGTCTGACTACATGCTCAATCTCTTAACCACGAATCAAGCATGTCCAAGGTATGTCATGTACTTCCATGATCCTTCTACTCAAGCAATACATCAGGGTCGAGTCCTCTTCTAGGACAGCCAACTAGGTATAAATCCTCACAACTGGTTACTTAAACCTCCTCAGGGTCTAAAGCACTCTTTATCTCATCCAGTAGGTAATCACTTATACCATAGGTACTAGAATCATCATCCTCCCTCTAGGGTTTGGTTCCTCTAAAGGAAACCAAGATATCATCAGCTTCCAGGGATCAAGCATAAGGAAACCACTATCATCCACGTAGGTCGCATCATCCTCAACTCCCCACTATTCCTCAAGTTTTGGGGTTTTAGGCTTCCAACCTTCTTGTTGGGGTCTTGTTTTCTCTCTCTAGATCTAACTCCACATCCAGCCTCACTACATGAAGTTGGATCAAGCTTACCAGCATATCCCTACCTAGGTGAAGCCTTTTCTCAACTCATGTTTGGCTCAAGATTATATCTTAGCTCTTTATGTTTATCCCATAAGACATCCATCATGATTCCTTGTACAAGGTTTCATCCCATTGTCAACACTACTGACATACTCTGGGTGCAAGATATACCCTACTTGCACAAGCCCATAGGGTTCTATAGGTTCTTCTCTAACTTCATCCATGAAGGAGATATCCTTCGCTAAAACATGCTCGACCCTTCCTAGGGTTGGGTTGCCAAAGGTGCTAGGTCATCCAACCTCTCATGGCTCGTATGGAAATCCAAAAGCATATCTATCCAAACACCCAGTCAACCATGTCATCTAACTCATCATGTCATCTCTCTCTCTAAGCTCCACTTAGGGTTAGGGTTAACATCATCCTTAAAGGATGTGCTAGGACTCTACTTTAATGGAGATCTCTACCTCTCCAAGACTCACTTTCTCTACTCATCCTCCTGACAAGAAGGTCTAGCCTCAGGTCTCTCCTGAGGGAAATGACAACTTATGTCATACGGCCTAAGCATGTATCTATTCTTTTACGCTTACTCTATTAAGATTATGTCCATGAAATCTTATTTACATTCTTTTTATTAATTTGGTGGAGGATTCCTTAATCCTTATCAACCTTACCTATACCTCAAGAGGGTGAGGAGAAGAGAGAAAGCCCTAATCCTTAAGGTCCTTAACAGAATTTGAGTTGAGAAGGGATGAACACGATGAGAGAGTCCTAAAGGTATCTTCTTTCGAATCATACCCTAAGACTTTGGTCAGAAAGTCACACAGATCCAGGAGTCCTCATATTCTGACTAGCTATGCGGAGGTAAATATTGCCAGCCCCCAGTCGTGATCCTTTTCTAGACACCTATGTCTTTCAGATAATCCTCTAATAACTCCCTTGGGTTCTACATAATTTGTAAAATTTAATAATTATTAAGGACTAAGTGAGGAACCGATGCTCTGATACCAATTGTAACGACCCCGCCTCCCAGTAACCCCCAATTAAGGGAGACCCAAAGGTCAGAGCCGTTATTCAATTAACAGGATCAAAGGTTTGATAAATAATCAATAATAATTATGAAATTCTACTAACTAACTGGAATTTGGTATAAAATTAAAATTTTACTTACCTTTGAAAACTTTGGAAATCTATCTATCGAGAGCTTGAATTATTCTATCTAATCCTCCTTGCGCTTTATTTCTTATTTCCACAATGTGTCACTTTACTGTTTGTTCTTTCAATTGTTGTTCCTAAAATGCCGACAAACAAAACGTCAGTCTGTATATCGAAATATACTGGTATGTGGGAACAACCAAAGATTTGCACATAAGGATGACCATCTAATTATCACAATCAAGTTAATTAACAAGCTAATTTACACTTTTTAGTATGACATTCTCCACCACTTTTGCCCTAACCCTGGCATACCCACCTTAGGGTTTCCTTTGCCAATGACTTAAGGCCACCTTCTCAATCCCGAGATTAGTGCCTCGGGGTTACCACTCATGGTGCCCACTAGTCATGCAATATCATAGGCCACCTT
Organism: Alisma plantago-aquatica; assembly: GCA_963693085.1. NCBI lineage: Eukaryota > Viridiplantae > Streptophyta > Magnoliopsida > Alismatales > Alismataceae > Alisma > Alisma plantago-aquatica. The sequence continues at coordinate 191,840,202 of OY856413.1, read as the reverse complement.
CTCATTCCCGAGCTTGGTGCCTGGGGTCAGCACTCAAGGTGTCCATTGGTCTACCCATCTGGGCCTGACCTTTGGCATCATCCATCAAGGTGGCACGTAAGTGCGAGAATCCATACTTCTATTATTAATGTGATAATCATAGTGACTTTATAGTTTGCAAGTATGATCATCCAAACTGATAATTTGCATTCAATGTGATTAACCATCCAGAAAATCCTTAGGAAACAAAGGCGGTTATTCATAATTAACCACATACCTGATCTGACAATTTGAACATAAATATCCATGCAAATAAGAATCCAAGCAAGCAAGCATTTTCAACAAGATCCTGAAATAACCACGTAATTCCGTTTTTATTATTCAGGTCATCAAGATCCATTAAACCTAGCTCACTTCCTAGGGTTTCTAACTCACTTTTAGGGTTTCTATTGCAATTAGGGTTTCCCTCCATCTTTTACTATTTTAAACCCTAATTTATTGCAATTGATCACCAACCCTAATTATTTCCACATCTAATCCTCAATTTCAGATTAAATGCATAATTATCCATTAATTAAGCCCCGTAAACCTCTTTTCGTTAAAGCTACTATTTTTATCCTTTTAATCCATGACAAGATCATTATACTCATTTATCATCAATTCAAAGTTCATTATAGTCTAATTCACATATGAACTTGATTTACCATTAATTCCACCTTTTGTTCATGAGAAAACCCTAATTACTACATTTAAGGTGTTTATCCACAAATTAGGAACTTTAATGCTTGAAATAGCTTATAACCATGAAAACTCAGTTCTCTACATGAAATCGAATAATTAAATCCATTAGTAGTCCTAATTACCAACATTAGGGTTTCGAGGCCCATTAAAGCCTATTTATGCACATAAACTCTAAATTTAACAAATTATGTGCAAAGTTCATCCTTTTTGTTCCCAATGCCCCTTTTTATCATTAATAGGTTAATATCAACTTTAACCATCAATTAAACCCTACTAATCACATAATCATATCAAAATAGGGTTCTTTAAACATTATTACATCTAAAGCTAATAACTTCCATTACTTTTCGAATTGAAAAAGGAATCAGACTTCAATTGTATTTTAATGGATTCCCCTCATTTTTCTGAGCAACTTTCATATTTTACACGTATCCATCCGAGCTACAGATCATTAGTTATGAAATTAGCAAAAAAACATACTTTGGGCCAATTAGGTTGCGCCACATCACTACATCCATGCAACGTATCTCGCTTGCTTTAAAACATTTTGAAATGACCATTTTGCCCTGGTTTAAGTCAAGGTTCCTTCAGCCCGCGGAGGGCAAACTTGTCCAATGCCACACCTTCTTCAACCTCGCGCTGCCCTAGCACAGGTCGGCGTCCAGGTCATTTTACGGGGGTCTAATCCCCCTCCCATGGCCACACGCCCGTCCTCTGAGGTCCCTCGACCTCTGCCATGTCCCATCATCCTCAGATCCACCTCCAGCCATGACCAAGGCGGCTAGGAACTGGAGTTTTGGGTCTGCCAACCTCAACCCCTTCAGATGAGCTGCAGACGACTAGAGCGTGGATTCCCTTGAGTTAGCGACTCCATAACCATCTGAACTTGAAGGGGATGTCAGGAATCCCTTCAAACTCCTTCAGACATTCCTGGGCCACTCAAATCCTTGTAGTTAGGGTTTTCATGTAAGGAAGAAGAAGAAGAAGGAGGAGAAGAAGAGAGGGTTACGTGAAACTCCTTTGGAATCATCCCTGGGCTCTACCCCTTTTATAGGGGAGGGTAACGAAGCCCTATGGTGGCTTTCCCACCAAGAAACAAAGTCTCTTTTCAAAAAGAATCATATTCCTTCAAGGTGAAGAAACCTTCTCTCTCCTATGTACTTCCTTGATATTTCCTATTTCTTGGGCAATTAGGAATACAAAAAACCTTTTATTCTTTCTTATGCTCGACTTTAACTCCATAAGAACGAAATCATGTTTTCTTTTAATAGAAAATATTTCCTTTTTAGCAAAGCCACCAAAAACATTAATAATGTATCACATTATTCTCTTATTTTGCATTAGTGGTATTTTCTCTTTCCTCTTTCTTCATTGGGACTCGTTGGATCCCAAGAAACTCTATTATTTCGAAATCCTTTTTATGGGATATTCATTATCCTTCTAGATGCATCTAAATGCATTATTCTTCATTATCTTGTTTAATTCTTATTAAAAAAGCTCTTTTTGAGGATTTCTCTTTATTCCTCTTTTATCTTCCTCTTTTGGTATTCCTTTTATTATTAGGAATCCTTGGGATATCAAATTCCACTAAGGATAATTCAATTACACCTCTTTCTACTTATTTTCCACATTTTATCATTGTTTTCAATTTCTTTCTTAATAAAGAAATACTTAATTGATCTTTTTCTTTTCTTTTTGCATTATCTAACAACTTTGGACTCCTTGGGACCCAAGGAACCCAAGAGGCACGAAATCTATCCTTGGATTACATCTCTTTGCCTTCTAGAGGTTTCTACCTCTTTCTTTTCTCAAATATCCAATAATTCATTACTAATTGGATTTTCTTGTTATTCGGGCCCAATAGCCAATAAAGCCCACAACACAAACATTGAGGCTATTGTAAACAAAATCCATTTAATCAAACCAAATTATATCATTATTTGTCCAATATGAGAGTTTACATTTCTCATTAGATGAACCCCAAAATTGGGGTTGTAATAGAAACCACATTGAAGAACTTTCAAAGAAGTCTTCTTGGAACTCATATGGCCTCCAGTAGGGCCTGAGTGGCATTTATCTAGAACAAGATGAGATTCTTCCTTGACAATACATCATTGGTAAAGACCATCAACACAGAGATTGAAGAGGTACGACTCATCCCAGTAATATTTCTTCACATCATGCATGAATTTCTTCAGTGCAAAATTCGGTGCATTCGGGGTGGATGACACTGGCTGCAAGGTAGTTCACATAGTCTGCGTACCATGAGATAGCTTTTGATGCTTTCATGAGTTGGTCATCTGGAAGTGAGTCATTAATTGGAATCTTTTTAGTGTTCAGGGTGTGGATACGACTCAAGTGGTTTGCCACAACATTCTCTGTTCCTTTATTATCTCTTATCTCCAAATCAAATTCTTGCAAGAGGAGAATCCATTTGATTAGATTGGGTTTTGCATCTTTCTTTGCTATGAGGTAACAAATTGCAGCATGAACAGTGTAGACAATCACCTTCGAACCAATGAGGTAGGATCTAAACTTGTCAAAGGCATACACGACTGCTAAAAGTTCCTTCTCAGTAGTTGCATAATTCCTTTGAGCTTCATCAAGGGTCTAAGATGCATAGTAGATGGCATGATGTTTCTTTTCTATATATTGGCCCAAAACTACTCCAACTATGTAATCACTGGCATCACACATTATTTCAAATGGGTGCTCCCAATATGGAGCTCTGATGATGGGGGTTGATGTAAGGGCATTCTTAAGATTGTTGAAACTCTTGATACATTCTTCATCAAAGTGGAAATCAACATCCTTTAGTAATAAGTCTGTCATCGGCTTGGTTATCTTGGAGAAATCCTTTATAAACCTTTTATAAAATTCTGCATGGCCCAAAAATGTGTGGACCTCTCTTACATTGGTTGGGAGACTGAGTTTAGAAATTACTTCGATCTTTTCCTTGTCTACATCGATCCCTCGATTGCTGACCCTATGGCCAAGGATAATGCCTTCTTTTACCATAAAATGACATTGCTCCCAATTTAAAACTGGATGTTCTTCTTCACATCATTTGAGGACTAGGGAGAGGTGCTTCAGACATGAGTCATATGAATCCCCATATATAGAGAAATCATCCATGAAAACTTCCATAATGGTTTCAGTGAGTCCAGCGAATATGGCTGCCATGCAACACTGAAAAGTAGCAAGGGCATTGTAGATCCCGAAAGGTATCCTTATAAAGGTGTATGTTCCAAAGGGGCAAGTGAATGTTGTCTTCTCTTGGTTGTCTATATGTATGGGAATGTGATAGAATCCAGAGTAACCATTGAGACATCAAAAATATTCTTGGTGAGCAAATCTCTCTAAAACTTGGTCTAGGAAAGGCATCAGGAAATGATCTTTATGCACGACCTTGTTCAATTTCCTATAATCGATACACATCCACCAACTAGTGGTTGTTCGAGTGGGAAGGAGTTCATTATTTTCATTATGTATCACAGTAGTTCCACCTTTCTTTGGGACAACATTTACTGGACTTACCCATGACGAGTCAGATATAGGATAGATGATTCCGGTAGTGAGCAATTGAATGACTTCTAGGCAGACTACTTCTTTCATATTTGGATTCAACTTCAGTTGATGTTTGACGGTCATCTTGTGGTCTTCCACCATGGGGATTTTGTGCATGCAAAGTGCTTGATTGACCCCGATAATATCACTCATCTTATAGCCGATAGCTTTTCTTCTTTCCCTTATTCATTCTGGAGTTTATCTTCTTGTTCAGATTTTAGATCAGAATTTATGATAACCGAGCAGACCTTGAGATCATCCAGAAAAAAATACTTCAATCCCTCAGGTAGGGGCTTCATTTCAGGGGCCTCTATTTTCTCACATGGCTCTTCAATTACATTCATAGCCTTGGGTTCCTCAAATTTAGCTTCAGGATCTTCTTCTGCAACATTGAGTTGGAGAACACAATTCTTTACTTGTTAATCACTGGAGTCATCAACAAATGGTTTTGTTAGGGCCACTTCTAAAGGATCGTTTGATTCATGATTCTCTTGCATGAGGAGTGACATTTGCTCTATGCAATCAATTAAATATACTTGTTCTTGCATGCTTGGTCTTTGCATACCTTCAAAGACTCTGAACTCGAGTATTTCTTTTCCCAATCTGAGGAGCATGGTACCTGCTTCAACATCAATCAAAGCTCTCAGAGTGGAAAGGAACAAATGACCAAAGATAAGAGGGTATCTGGAGTCCTCTTTTATGTCCATGATTACAAAGTCACATGGGACATGAGTCTTTGCCAACCTTAACTGGAACATCCTCAATGATTCCCAAAGGAAGAGTCATAGAATTGTCTACAAGATGTATGGTCATGCCGGTTGGGAGAAGTTCTACAAATTCTAGCCTCTTGAAAAGGCTAAGTGGCATGATAGAGATGCTAGAACCAAGGTCAGCTAGCTCCTTCTTACATGTGGAATCACCGATATGGCATGAAATTCCAAAAGATCCTGTATCTTTTTTCTTCTTGTGCATTTTGCTCTGAATAATATCTAAAGTAGTTGTTGCTAATTTGACTATCTCATATTCCTCAGTTATATACTTCCTTGTTAGGAGAGATTTTAAGTACTTCAACCAGGCAGGTATCTCAGCCAGTGCATCTAGAAAGGGTATATCAACATGAAGCTTCTTCATTGCTTCCTTGAACTTGTTGAAATGAGTATCAAGACTTGTCTACTTTAGTTAAGATGGGAATGGAGGACGAGGCTTGTATACTAGTATAACTGGGCGTGTCTTCTGCTTCTACAATGATAGGTTCCTCAGGACTTGCTTTATCTACTTTACCAGTCGTCAACGGTTCTTTCGGTTGTGATTCAGGTACTTTAGTGTCTTGGACAATCCCCAAGTCACCCTCTTCTGTAACTTCCACATGTGTCTTGATAGGAGGATCAGAATAGTCTTTTCCAGACCGAGTGGAAACAACTTTCAGTTGCTCAGGATGTTTAAAATTGTTCTCTAGTTGGCCAGCAAAAGCCCTAATAGGTGGCTTGAGGCTGGCTGAAAGTTGAGCTAGTTGGGATTCAATAGCCTTCTGATGGGCTTGTTGATTTTCTATCATAGTCTGTTGTGACTACAACATCTTCTCGATGGCTGACAGTTTGTCCTCAGAAGAGATGGGATCTGCTTGTTGTCCTTGTTGTAGTTGTTGATGTGGGATTTGGTTGAGATTCTGGAACTGAGGGGTGTTTTGATATTGGTTGTAGTTTCTATTCTAAAAGTTACCCCTATAGTTCCCTTGATTCCTAAAATTTTGTTTTTGATTATAGTGGAATCCTAGAAGGCCTCGTTGTTGATTATCTGAATTGAGTTGTTGTGAGTTTTCGGCTCCCAAAAGATTTTCGTACTGAAAACCTGGACAATTCCTGTTCTGATTCGAAGTATAATACCCTTGACCAAGGATAGTGTGGATGGCATTCAGGTTTTCCATCTGACTATTACCTCCTTGGGTACAAGCATTGCCCATAACAACATCATAGAGAATATTATAGGCTAGAGTAGAATGATCAGTGCCTTTACATTCTTCACAAAATAGAGAAGCTGACTTGACTTGTTCTTGTTGTCGAAGGGGCGAGTGCCTACTCTCATAGGTGTTGAAAGATGATTCGAGGTTGTCTTGCTTGGCAACTAGTATCTTTAAGGATTTGGTGATAGACTTGTACTCAGGACTACTTTCTACCATAGCTTCCTTCAATACTCCTTTTCCTATGGATCTACCCCAGTTGGCTTGATTTTTATCTCCAAGGGTGACAACATTCCATGCGCTATCATAGCTTTAGCGCATGAAGTTTCCTCTAGATGAGGAATCTAAAAACTTCTTGATATCATCATCCACACCCCTATAAAATATTTCGATGAGCTGATTCTTAGGTATGCCATGGTGTGGACACTTTCGTAGTAACTCATTGCATCTTTCCCATGCTTCTGCAAGAGTTTCTCCAGGGACCTGAATAAATTGTGTTATTCGGCCTATAATATCATAGGTGAGGGAAGGATGTTAGATTTTTTCTAAAAAAGCATTTTGAAGTTGTTTCCAAGTTGTGATGGGGTCACATTGTAAAGAGTTGTACCAACTAATGGATCTATCTGCAAGGGAATATTTGAAGAGACGAAGTCTGATGGCATCATCCATAACTCCATTCTACTTCGTCATAGAATATAAATCTATAAACATCAAAAGATGTTCTTGACTATCTTTACCTTGCTTGCCATAGAAAGGGTTGTTTTAAAGAAGTGTAATCCAATGTGACTTGATCTCAAAGTTTGTAGTAGTGATGGGAGGAAGCTACACTGGGTGTTGAACATCAGTAGCTTTAGGTATTGAGAATTCTCTAAGGTCCTTTTGTAACTCAGCTTGTTGAGCTACTGCTTGGGCTACTTGCATTGCCTCTTGAACCGCAACTCATGCTTCTTACATAAGCCTTTCTCTTTGTTCTTTAAGGGCTTGCGTTAACCTTTGAGCAATTTCCTCCTCTTATGCCATTCTATCTTGATTCTCTCTGCTCTGACGATGAAAGGTTTGTTCTACCTCAGGGTCAAAGCTAGCTACAAGGCCAATGCTATTGGAGCATGGCATGCACTAGCTTTTGGGGGTACCTAGGATGGAAAGATCTTTCGGGAGTCAGATGAGTTGAGTAGAGTCAAATTCAAGTAGATGCTCAATAGTATCAAAAGTAAAAGTAAAATCCTAGATTAGTCTCAATAGAACTAGCTTTAACTAGATGAATTCATTGTCAATGGCAATAGTGCCAGAATTTGACGTGGTTTTACTGCACTAACAAACTCACTTAGGGCTGAAATCCCTAAGTTTTTACCAAAACTTTGTGCAATAGTACCACCCGCAAGTGGATAGATCTTATTATAGTATAGTTAAGGATCGAATCCCAAGGGACAATGTTTTTAAGAATCTTACTAGTCGAATCTAGTTGAATCAAGGCTAATATTTAGAACAAGAGTTGATTTGGGTTTAGTTAAACTAATTGCAAGGGATGTAAAAAGAGCAAGATTAAAACTTAGTTTAGATTAATGATGGGAATCACTGGGGTGGAATTAGGTTTCACCACCACTATGCATGCAAACACATCCAAAACATATCTGGGCAATATACAGCTATCCAAATGGAGTAGCAAACCATTAATTAGGAAATAAAGTTTGCGTAAGAATCTCCATGGGCTCGATGGCTCGTTACCTATGAGTCACACACCTACTACTCTATAGATATCCCTTCAGAAGTTCTCGTCCGAGCATCAACCATGTTAATCGATATTCAAATCCTAAGTATCGAAGTTATCACAACAAAGGAATATAATAGATCATGCAAGACAGGTGATCAATCTACAAAGCATGCATTAAACGATTAACAATGAAATGGAAATTTATATACAAGCCATGGATTGTTATAATATGAACATGTAAGCACGGGCAGAGGGGCTAGTCCCCGCACCCCAGCAAAAAGGACTACTCGCTCCTCCTGATAGAAACAAGAAAAACAAGAGAGAGGGAAGATTCTGCCATGGTCATGGTGAAGAAGGTGGTCGGAGCTCGGTGGCGAAACAATCTTTTACATGATGTTAGGGCAGATCTAGAACAAGGGGGGAGAGAACACCAAGGCAGGTGAGGCAGATATTCTCTCTCCTTCTTCCTTTTCTTCTCACACTCTTTCTCCAGGAGATGGAGTTGTAGGTGGCTGATGGCAATGTAGATCTATAGGTCTAGAGTCCCCACCACTTTTGTGGCTAGGAAGATGGATTTGGATGGAGCAGAGATGGAGAAGAAGCAAGAAAACCACAGAGGAAGTCTTTGGTGGTGGAGATTGTCTTCCTGAGGCTAGGCACAGAGCAACAACCTCTCGGCATCATGAAGCAGAAGAGATGCTTTGATAAGACAGGTGGGTGGCCTATTTATAGGCACAAACCTTCGCCTTAACTCTACGGTTTAGGTACTGGCCGTGGTTGCGGTGTGCACTAACTTAGTCCTACGGTCGAGGTGATTTTTGCATTCCTCAGTTGAGGTCATGTGGGCATGCCTCGATCATGGTCGCGGTCGAGCTACTTTGGGCCTCGGTCAAGGTGGGGACACTGGTCGTGGTCACGGTCAAGGTGAGTTGTGGGAGATCACAGTCGCGATCTAGCAATGATCGCGGCTTTCATGAGGCTCGCGTTATGGAGGTCGAGGTCTGCTTTAGATCATGGTATCCTCTAGTTGAGTTCGTTTGAGGTCACAGTCCTCTGAGGTCGAGGTTTCCCATGTAGGTCACAATCTTCTGAGGTCACGGTCCAACCTCAGGTCAATGTATAACCAGGTCACTGTCGTGGTCTATCTTTCATCATCGCGGTCATGGTCGTTATCTTCTTGGCTACGATCGTGGTCTCATGAAACAAACCCACCCCGGGGGGAGGGGGTATTTCTATGGGTCGATTGGCATGTGTTGATGAATCCTCTGACTGATGAGGATACCTTCTGATGAAGTGACCGACCATCAAAAAAGGGGTACAAATTATCAAAAGTTTCTTAGGCCCACTAGTCGGTTAGCGGGACCACCATCCCCTACACCTCCTTCACTGGCGCACATAGTGCGGTGTTCAATCCTACATTGGAGACGAATATATTTGATAAAAACTCTAAATAATGATATGGAACTGAGGAAAATCATATATGAGCATATTTAAGGGGTGTATATAGGCATTCAGAGCAAAACAAGGCCAAAAGTTATGACTAAAACTAAGATGAATATGCATTCATCACCGATGTCATAGGGAAAAGAGTTACATAACCCTAATGTCAAAATGACATTGTAATATGATAAAACACCAAGTAACATGTATGATCAAGATGAGTACACCCTTGATGATGATAACCTAAGTGTGCATCCCATTGTGGGGAATGCCTTGCCAACCATGGTTGGATACCTACACTCGATGGATTTTGACTTTGACTCATAACTAAGATCTTGGACAAATTTTGAGGACGAAATTTCTTTTAAGGAGGAAAGGATGTGAAAACCTTGATTTTCTTTATCTTAGGTTATATCCTTCCTATCACTATTCATGACCCAAATCCACTCAATTAAGTTCAATTTCATTGTTGGATGTGATTTGATGCTTTATTAGAGTCACATTGATTTTGTATTTCAAGATGTGACCTTAATTTTCATGGTTTACCTATGTCACATGCCTTGATGTATCATGATTTTGTATTTAATTTTGATCCTCTATTGTATCTCTAAAATATATCAAGTTGTATAGGATTCAAAGGCGATGACTTAAGAATCACCCGAATCGGACCTTCAGAGCCCAAGTTATGAGTTTATGAAGGTTGTCTTAAACTATTCTTGATTTTATTGATTTATATGGAAATTGAGACTAGGGCCCAATCTTGAATGCATAGCCCATCTAGCTGGTTCCTTGCTTCCCCTTCCCCTTCTGGTAAGAATCTCATGGATGGAGGGTCGTCCCCCTCCTCCAGCTAGATCGGGAAACAACAATGCACAACCCCACGATGGATAATAGAACCCTAAACCTAGGTCCTTGAATTATAAGCCTAATTGCTTCATGTGAACAGTTGTCCTAGACACCAACTTTGTTCTACCTATTTTCTTCTCCTTCACCTTTGTCTTTCTGCAAAAAAATTTAGGACCAGTAAGGAAAGGAGTAGCAAGGTGATAGCCTCCTCCTCCCACCCCTCTTCTCCATGTTATTCCCTTCCCTGTCCCCCTCTATTCTGACGCCTCATAGCCATCAAAGTTGTAGCAGCCGCCGATGAAGGCATGCCAAAATATTTGCAGTGGGACACCTCCAGAGACAAGGGCACACCACCAGAGATAGGGAGTGTTGTTCGACTCCTTTGAAGCTTCCTAGCTTCCTTATCCCACCTTCCTTGGCTAGAGGTAGGCAGTGCTGGGAGATGGAGATCTTCCCCTGTATGACCCCTACTTTGGGCACAGAAGTAGGGGAATCACATACCATAGGGCATCACAGAAGGCCAACTGGCAGGGAGCGGGGGTTTGGGACCACATATTCATGTATGTGCACAGGCAAGGGGGTCACATCGCGCGTCTGGGCATGGTGCAGGGTCAGAGAGGTAGCTTGAGAAGCGTCCACCAGCGAGTGTAGAGGGGCCCAACCCAACTGAGCCTGGTGGCTGGTGACCTAGGGTGGAACACTCCATTAGAGCCGTGGATCATTGATCCAAGGACTGAGATGGATCAATAAATGAATATGAGGTAACACCCCAAATCATAAGGTTTTAAATCAAGATTTTAAAAATATATATCTTCCAACTCCTACGGTCAAAACATGCAAAATTATATATCAAATTTATCAACTCGATGAGCTCTACACAATGGGCATGATTACAGATCCTAGTTTTACCGTTTGTTTTATTTATTCCTTGAAAACAACAAATTTAGTCATGTTGAGCACATTTAATGCACTATAATGATCAAGTTTAGAAATGTAATGAATTTCCATCCCATTAATCATGAAATCAGTAACTTTGGGCATCTTTTATCTACAAAAGGGTACTAATCACCCCTATTTCTCATCAATGACTCTAATTGTACATCTATGGTGTGTTTTGGACCTTAATGATGTACCTTGCCCTAACGTGATAATCATGATTCTTAATATGGACTAATGCTAATCAACTTCGAATTCAGTAAGCTATGTCACACCTCATGACTCTGATATCATTCCCTAATCTCATTTTGTTATGGTGGTTACATATCGCACTAAGTATGATTGGTTGTTGACCTTTTATGATGATATATGTTGCACTTGGTTCAAGTGGTGATCTTGTCCCCTTTGTGGAAATAAAACATATTAGATCCTTAAAATGCATAATCTCATGATTCTTAGTGATTCTATTGAAAAATGATCAACCCTTCTTATGCTTCAGTGGTAGTTGTGGCTCTAAGTCCACTACAGGTGATCCAGTGTGACAGTTATGACTTATATTGGATCTTGTGCCTTACAAATTATAGGGATTCTTTTATTGTGTCCTCCTCCCTTATCAAATCAAGAAATCCTCTAACCTTATGATATCTTGAATTTGGATGTCCCACCCTAGTCTCATGTTCTTAATGAATCACGTAATCTTGGTTACACACATGATTGAATTGTTGATATCCAATGTTGGTTTTTTGATGCCTAGACTCTAGAGGACATACACCTATATTTGAATAAGCTCCTTTTGTCACTAAGTTTCTGATCTAAACAATCTTTGATACTTGGTTTTCATGTCTTGATATCATGACCTTGTTCTTCCTATTGTGAGTCTTTTCATCCTTAATTGGACATAAGTAGCTCAAACCTAGTAATAAACATATAAAATGAATGGAACCTCAGAATTGCTTGAAACTTAGACCACACCTTCATAATGACCTCTAAATCAGTAAAACATAATAACAAACATGATTAACGAATCTTGAACCTAGCTTGTCCTAAACCCTAAAATGAAGCTAATTAGGGTTAATGATGTGAATCTAATGCATGTATGCAATTGTGTGCGTAATCAAGTGTTTCTTGTGGCTAGATGGTCAAGGATAAGTAAGTTAAGAATCTGTGAATCAAGTAAAAACTTGAAATAGTTATAGGACTATGGATTTCTTGCTTGCAAATTGATATGTATGTATGCTTGTTTACTTGCTCAAATATTGCAATGTAGTATGCTAGTATTGCACACGATGCTTGTCTTGTCTTGTAGTTCTATAACTTGCACACATAATACAGAAATACATTATACAAACGTTGAAATAGGGCTTTTCTCAATGAATTTGGATATTTAGGTCCCTCATGTATAAAAGGGTTAGCTAATCTTGAGTACCCTTACAGATCCTTTCGATGGGAACTGGATCAAAGGCCTTTATATATGATATTGATGGTATAGTTGGGGTAAAATGAAATAAAATATGGGATCTCTCTTTGCTAAGTACTTAACCTTTTTATTCTTGCTCATTTACTTCTACAAATCTTTTCAAATTATGTAAAGCTTATGTATATGTATTTTTTAGCCATGTAATTGGCACCACATGTGCTTGTACTGCCTTATTTCACGTATTTTATATATTCAAAGATGGCTAGAAGTTGATGGGATTGGTGATCTATGTCAGGTGTACTTGTTGTAAGATCCCTAGTATACATGAGTAGTCTTGTAAAATTATAATTTTGAATATGTAAATGGAATCTTGTAATAAAAGGATGTTGCTTATTGATATTGTTGAATGTTGAGATATCATTGGTGCCTTTATCTTATTATTTGTTCATGTATGCTAAGTATTTCACACTTCCACATGTAGTTTGTGGTATGTGTTTAGTTCATGGGATTGGGATTCTAGTTTCATGACAATTCTAGTAAAAGTCGATAAAGTTATTTTTCATGTCAACTTTGTGACTGTGAACATACAAGAAACATTTGGACATGAATTACTATTGGAAAGGCCATTGCAAGCAACATGTGATGTAGTTATTGCAATGCGAAGAGGAAACCTGACGCTTGGGATTGATGATGATTGACTGTAATATTGATTACCAAAACATTAAAAATCACTAGTTCGAGATAATCTAAATTTAATGTAAGCACTAAGTCAACCTAGGACGTGATACAAGGGTGTTTGGTGGAAGATAACCCATTATTTATGCTAATTATGTTAGAATTGCTTAAATTAATTCAAATTTGTTTAAATTATTTAGATCTTGTTTATGGTGTTCTTATAATCGTCAAACCATTTAACTCATAGATGTTTGATATCTTGTTTTGATGAAAGAAAACAATGTATCATGATGGTTGTTCTCAGTGTGCAAGGAATCTATAGAAAAATTTAACTAGAACTAGAACCTCCATCAATGGGACCAAAATACTAGAAAACTTGGCTGAGAATTTTATAGTAATAACTTGGTGGCACTGACATACCAACCAAAGGTATTATTTTTATATAGTATACTAATGATGAAGACTTCTATTGAAAATTTTCAGTGGCACCGACACTTTGTCAGTGGTATCTAGACTAATTATCAACTAACAACATCAATTGCAAAAAAAGATTTAGGAGAATGTTAGTGGCATCAACCCAGAGGCCAGTACCTTTGAGACAAATATGAGAGTAATTTCTGGCCTAGCATCCTATAGCCACAAGCACAAGCATTGAATGAATTTGGGATTTGATCCACAACTTTCACAAATTTTTTTTTGTACCACCAACTTTGGTTATTCATGGATTGGTGCCATCAATTATTTAGAAGACTTGCTATGAATAATGGATACTAAGAGTGTGTATATGGGTGATGGTGTCAGTACCACAGATACGATGTTGGTGGCACCAACACTAAAAAATTTCCACTCTTATATATAAATAAGGGTGATTCTTGAATTTCCTTCACACCAAAACAACTCCTTCTCTAGAACTAGTTCATGAGCAATTTTGAGCAAGCATCATTGATGACCATGCAACACAAATACATTGAGCTCCTCTCTCTTTATCTTCTCATGGCATGCACACACCACAGATAAGAAGGATCCTCCTCTTCCATTGTACTTTAGTAATTTTCACCATGCAAACTCACATCATTTGTGGTGTGACGAGCAAAAGATGCACTAAACAAGCTTCCAAAGCATGCACTAAAGGCTACATGGTATAATGATACGGCCTTCACTAAGAGGACCAACTACATTATAAACATACAAAAGGTGTGTGTAGTATATATGATGATAGGTGACTACCCCTTCTTTAGTAGTTGGAAAACATATGCCAAATTCACACTCGAGTTTCTCTCCCTCCTCTAGGTGTTCTTCCTTGAGATCCACAACAACACAATTAAGTGGAAAGATGGATGGGTCAAATTTTATCTCTTTATCACCACTTGCCACCTCACGGAGGGAAACTTCAATGATTGGTTTGCATGGGGGACACACACACTTGGTCTTTCAAAATATATAAGACCATAGTTGATGACACACTCAAATACTCAAACACAAATCTACAAGTGTACGGGGTATATCATATTATAGTAAAGTGGAAAGATAGAGGTCGATCCTTAGGGAGAAAGGGGGGCACTAGAGATATGTTACTTTGACTGGGTTCCTAATGCAGAGTCTAGGGTAGAAGGATATAGAGGTTGGTTTTGGTTTGTTACACTAACGATGAACAAAAAGTAAAGGAAAAAAGGAAGACAAACCTATTTTAGACCTAGAAAATTTAGTTCTAATGAGCATGAAAGGAAGCTAAGCAATGAATGAGGGCAAATTACACTAAGGAAACTAATGTAAGACTAACACTACATGAAACTAAAAATTAGGATTAAAAAGGAAATTAAAGATCTAGCCTATCAAGAATGAGGAAAAAGCAAGAAAAAATTACTAGGAAGGTAAAGAGTCTAGCTAAGCATGCATGAACCAAGAAAGTAGACAAATAGGATTCGTTGTAGTGAAAACAAGTCATCCCTGCCATGGCTCTAGTGATGCTAGGGTTCACCACCCACTGTGGCAGTCATGATAGTTGTGGCTCTGGGTGAGGCGCCCCCCGTGCAAACCCAACCATAGGTGACACTACGTCGCTTAGAACCCATGTATGTCAATCGGCGCACACCTCTGCTAGTGGCAACGGCGCGTCGGTAGTAGACATTGTGATGGCCCAATATGATCCACCTATGCAACAACAAAGTCCAAGGTCCTATAAGGACATAATGATAGGGCATTCTACTAGAGCACAAGCCACCCTCTCGCAGGTCTCCCCTAACTTGTTGACCTCAGTTGATATCCGTGTGGTGCGGGACGACACCATGCCATCTATCTCCATCAACCTGGCAATGCTACCACCACTATTGGAGCCTTGAAAGTTTGCGATTATTATCAAGGTCATCGACACCACCATTATCTTCAATGTGCTCATGAATATGATCCCAATCTTATGGCAACTCACAAATGAGTTCTGGGCAATAGACCTAGACAAAGGCTACTACATAATCCAAATGGCAAACAACAATGACTTTGTCTATGTACTGATTGGAGGGTCGTGGATGATCTTCAACCACTATCTCTCGATGTAGTCATGGTCTATAGCCTTCAGGCCTTCTGACACAATCCCTCGCAGGCTGGTGGTTTGGGCTAGGATCCCTGATCTGCCGATATACCTCTTATAAAACCTATTTCTCTCGAGTATTGGTGATTTGATTGGGAGGACCATAAAGATCGACATTACAACCTAGTATGGGCATCGGGGGAAGTTCGCCTGCATCGCTGTTGAAGTGGTCACTACACAGCCACTCATGTCGGCCATCTTGCTCAATGGAGAGAGATACAAACTAGAATTTGAAAACTTCCCAACCTTCTGCATGAAGTGTGGTTGGCTAGGTCACAATCAGGGAGACTACAGGTTCATCCCAAGCTTCCCTAATGTTGACCCATTTTACCCAGCCAGTACATCACTGGCCATCTCAATGTAATGCATAGCTGAGATCCATGCAAAGATGTTGGAAAGAAGAACATCTGTGGTGAAGAATCCATCGACCCAGATAGATGTGATAGATAAAGACACCGCCAAATCGTCACACACTGATAACCCTACTTCTCAACCTACAACGCCTATCAACAGCCAATCTAATGGTGCTAAAGCGGGGGATTGGGAGACAGTGACATCTCACAAGAAAAAGAAAAAGTCAACGAAGCAACATCCTATGCATGCGGCACAAAATAGAGGCAACCCGCCGCCTGCCCGAAAGTAAGTCTCAAGTGTGACAAATACAGGTGGTGACAACATAGTGGTGACTCTAATTGATGACGAAGTCAGTAAGGGACGGACCAATAATTCCATTGCGGAGTCATTCCGTTTCCAAGCAATTGACCCCATCATCCAACCATCCGCTCAGCCTAGCTTCTCAATGGGAGTAGATGGTGTCGATAGTGGGGTGATTCTCTATAATAGAAGAGTGATCTATCAAATCATTAGCCCATGGCTTGAGTAGAAGAAAGGGAAGCTCGTATAGCTGGTGGGAAATGTTGACTACACCAACAATGCGAAGAAGGCACTCAACTTTGACACAGATGATCCTGGCCCAGATGAGGCCATGGAAGCGGTAGCTACCAGTTCTGCCCTACTCGCTTCCATCCAGTGAGAAATCCTACTCACCTTCCTCTCCCTTGAGTTATCTAAATGACCAATATTATTTGCTGGAATATCCAAGGAGATGGATCCAAGGATAAAATCATCTTACTTAAGGAATATAAAAGGAGGTATAAACTCCACATTCTTCTTATCAATGAACCATGTTGTAGTGGAATCCAGGCTGATAGCATCATCAAAAAGCATGGCTATACCTCTTCCCATAGAGTTGAAGAGCTTGGATTTTCTGGTGGCATCTGGATACTTTGGGACAATCATAGGTGTACTATTGATATACTACAGAGTCACCGTCAGTATGTACACTATCACATCAACAACTCCTGCCTACTCATGTTTGTCTATGGTAGTCCCAACCCACAGAAGTGGGACCTACTATGGCAATGACTTATGAACCTTACTACCCACATCAATGAAGATTGGGCTCTCATCGATGAATTTAATACTATGCTTGACATTTCTGAGAAATGTGGCAGGCGTGGCTTTGACAGATGTTCCAGCCTCAAGTTCAACTCTTTTCTAGCCACTGCTGGCCTCAAAGACATGGTATCCTTGGGCCACCGATTCACGTTTAGAAAGGGCTGCCTTCTAGAAAGGTTGGACAGAACTATTGGTAATCAAGATTGGCTATCCGTTGAAGGAGGCAGGCACATTAGTGTTCTTCCTCGCCTTCACAGTGATCACAACCCCATCCTGCTATCAGGGCAACGTCCACCAGCAAGAGGCAAATATTTCAAGACAAAGATGAGTTGGGACCTCATCCCCGAGTTCAAGTCTGAAATCCTTCCTGCATGGGATGGCTTGCGGCCTCTTGTGGAGGTGCTGCCTGCTTTCAAGATTGCTGCTGCTAAGTGGGAAACTAAACACCTTCGAAACCAACACAAATGTAAAGATGTCCTCCTATGCAAAATTGACAGATGTTAGGTACAATTCCAGTCATATCTTTCTATTTCAAATCAATTACGATGTGTCATTCTCCAGGAACAACTCAGTGCTATTCTCCTAAGGGAGGAGGTGCAATGGCAACAATGATCCAACATTAATTGGCTACAATATGGTGATGGAAACAATAAGTTTTTTCACGCACATGTCAAAGCACAATGGCAACACAACAAGATATCTAGGCTTCACGATGATGACAGAGCTTGGATCACCTCTCTAGTGCACATCAAGCAGCACGTGCGATATTTTTTCAAGCATCTCCTCTGCACGCCGAGTCACACCCCACCGGACAACAACGTCATTGGTAGGTACATTGGTGTGTTCAGGGACATCTCGAATGTGCACCTTCTCAGTTGAGTTCCTGGTGCGGAAGAGATCGAGAGAGTCCTATTTCTCATGGCCTCAACTAAAGCTACGGGACCAGATGGTATTCATAATGGCTTTGTGCAATGCCATTGGTCTCATGTGGGGGGATCCTTCATCTCCGTGGTATAAGAGGCCTTCACCACCAATACGGTCGACCCACGCATTGCAAATTCCCTACTCGTTCTCATTCCCAAAATAGCAAGTCCATAGTGTTGTAGTGACCTACGACCCATCTCTCTCAACAACTACTGCTTCAAGCTTATTTTGAAGGTTATTGTGGAAATATTAAAGCCATTCCTCAATGACTAGGTCTCCTTGAACCAATCAAGCTTCATTTTGGGCAGGTGAATCAACGACAACATCATTCTTGTAGAACAAGTTGTCCACTCGATGAAAAGCAAACATGGCAGAAAAAAGTGGGTTACCATCAAATTGGAGTTATCCAAAGCTTTTGAACGGATGAGCTGGCCATTCATAGAGGATACCCTTAAGAAAATGGGAATCCCTGGTAATCTTTCCAAGCTGATTATGCAGATCATCTCCATTGATAGAACCTCAATTCTATGGAAAGGTGCACCCATGGAACCCATAAAATCCACCCAGGGTGTCAGGTAAGGCGAACCCATCATCCCGTACATGTTTGTTATTTGTATGGAATGCCTTAGTCAATCAATCTCAGTGGAGGTATCACGGGGTACCTGGAAGCCAATTATGATCACCAAGGCTAGCATGTCGTTTTCCCATGTGATGTTCGCTGATAGTACACTACCACATCCGAGCAACAAGCCTTCTGTCATCACTTGGGTATTCCTAGAATGACTGACTTGGGTCATTACTTGGGCATCCCAGTGCTGCACTATAGGGTCAACAAGCAAACACATTCTCATATTCTGCAATGCATTAGAGGCCGCATGGACAATTAGTCAGCCAAACACCTTTCTCTTGTGGGCCGCAACATACTAGCAAAAAGCTCACGACAAATGATCCCTTCGTATAATATGTAGACTGTGAGGCTATCCCCTATGCTCTATGATGATATTGACATACATATCGAGGATTTCATATGGTCTAGTGGTCGTGAACATAAGAAAACCTCCTTGGTCTCATGGGAGAAATTGACTAGATGTAAATCATTGGGCAGACTTGGGATCAAGGCTTCTAGAGATCAGAACATGGCACTAATGATGAAGAACACATGGCAGTTTCATAGTAACTCCCCATCCCAATGTGTGGTGGTAATGCAAAACAAATATATGCGGCATGGGATAGTGTCAAAGCCACCTGGATCCTCGGCAAGGTCATTTATCAAGAGTCACCTACATAAGATCCAAGCTATATGTCATAAGATTGTAAACTCTGGCTCCAACACTAATGTATGGAGTGATAGGTGGCTAATGGGAAAGTTAATACTGGATATTTCCCCCAACACCCTTGTCCCTATCGATCTCAAAGACCTCACTATGCAATGTATGTCACATCCCTTAGGTGCGTGGGATTGGGAGTTTATTCAGGCATATCTCCCCCCATCATCATGGCCCCTGATCGATCATACCAGTGTTCCCAGTGAGGATGCTAGACCAGACACATGGTCCTAGCCTTTGCACCCCATAGGTGAGCTCTCAGCCAACATGGCATATACTTGGATAAAGGGGCACCATGCCCTAATTAGCTTTGGAAACTAGAAGGTAGTCTGGTCGCTCCCGCTCTCGCTGAAGCAACGTACATTCATTTGGCTTCTCAAGCATCGCGCCCTACTCACTAATGTGGAGAAGATGCATCGTCACATCATCTTCAATGGTACCTGCCCCGTCTGCATGAAGGAGCAGGATACCTTGACCCACTGTCTATGAGACTGTCCGATGAGCTTGGAAGTATGGTAACTACTCACTATGGATCCCTCATTCTTTATATTGGCTATAGATGATTGGATAACCCACATCATCCATAGTAAGGACATGACTGAAGCTTTAACATTGTGCTACGTCGAGTGTTTTTCCATTTGGCATGCACGTAATGATAATCTCCATGGAGGTAAGCACCTCCCTCCTACTGTTCTAGTTTCCCTCATCTGAGAAAAAATTAAGACAATCCTTTCCATCTACAAGAGCAGCGCACCGACCTCTGCTGTAGAGGAACATCCTGCCATTCATCCTGAGCTGCACCGTCAACTAGTATTTTTTGATGCAGCCTTTCAACATCACACACTCAAGATGGGCATTTGTGTGCACGCCACTGATGGAAATGGAGTCTTCCTTCTAGGCTCTGACACTCATGGATATGGTACGTCAGTGTTGGAGGTGGAGATCAAGGGCATCATACATGCTATGCAGATCTACATCAGTAGGAGCTAGAACGCCCCTGTCATCTTATCTAACTCATCCTCGGCCATCAACTTCCTACAACATGCATCATCACCTGCCTGCAAACTTTAGTTACTGAGAAGAGAGTACTGCCGCACCCTCCTCTCGCTACCAGATCTACAACTTTCGTTCATCAGAAAGGAAGCATAACCATGTGGAAGACATTTTTGCAAAACACTCTATGTACACTTTTACCCAGTTTAATTTCTCCACTAGGAAGCAGACTAGATACTAAAGGATGTTAGCATTCAACCTCATATGATTTGGCCTATTATAGAGAATGGGATGAATAAAAACTAATCTCTATAAGTTGCAAAAAAAGTAGAAAAATTAGGGTTTTCACAATAAATGGAAAGTTTGGGCTATTTGGAAGAATGTACTTATCAAATGAATTGTTTATGATAACATGTAAATTGTACACCTTTATTTAGATTACCAAACCAAAAAACAAGAAAGATGCTAATGAATTGCTCTAAATAACTAGTTGACCATGAGCAGAGTAGGGTGTGTATGGGGGAACTAACCCCTAGGACCCCTTATCCAACTTTACAAGGATCACATAGATTAGGGTTTAGATGGAATTTAAGTAAGATATAATCGAGTCTAGGTTTATAGGATAGAATCTCTTAGGGAAATTGGGGGAAAAGGGTAGTAACGGAGGGTAGAAATGAGGGTTTAACACCTCACACCAGCTTCCATCTAGCCTTCAAAAAGCTCTGAACCAAAGATACTAAATCCCTCTAATCTAGATACTTAGATTTCTCACCTAAGTGTAGAAGAATATATTAGGATGTAGGAATATGGGTAGCTTGCTACAAATCCACTAATTAGACCTAGGAGCAATTTGAAAATAGCCAAATATAAGCATTTTCCCTAGAATCCTAGGTGATTTCCAGTACAAACCACAAAGTAATTCATGGGAAATGAGATAAATGTAGAACATAATTATTATAAAATAAAATTACAATGTTTACATATTAGTTTCCCCTAACATGATGGAAAAGTAATATGTTTGACCCTAAACAAATCACCTAGGGTCTATCTACTCATAACAAAGGAAAATACAAAAAATGGACAAAGAAGAATAAGTAGGGGATTAGAAAGACATGGTAGATCAGTGGAAACTCCTCTCCCCTCCTAGCAATAGGAGCTCAAGAACCTCCTTCCTCCAAGGTAGGATGCATGGAAATGGAGTGAAAATGGACAAAATCCTAAAGAGAAGGGCTTTCAGGTGGAAGGTGATGAAATGGAATTGGAATGGAGTGGTGGTGGAATGAATGGATGAGAGGGTTCTAAGAGGGGTTGATTGATATCCAATCTCATGCTCGAGACATGTAGATCTCTACAGCTTCAACCCGTTGCTCTGGCGATTCGGTGTGCGACGAGCGACTAGGGTTCGGAGTTTTGCGGCGCCGTGCTCGGGGGAGAGGGGCGGCTGCCGGAGCGCACCCTCCTGCTCCCCCGGGCATCTTCCTCGCCCCCACTCAGCCTCAAGCTGGTGCGAGGTGTCCGTTTGGTGCTCCTGATCCACCGGCGCCCTGTCGCCCGATGGTCAGGGCGATGGTCAGAGCGTGGGCTGTGGCGGCGACGGCAGGTAGGGTCTGGCCCCAGATCATCTCTGTCTTTGGTTCCCCTACAACCTTCGTTCTGGTGGTAGCTTCGATGGATCCTCCTTGCAACTGCCGCCAGGCTGGGTGGTCGGCTCCTCCTTTTTCTGCCTTTTCTATTTCAGCATTTCTTTGTGTTAGGAGTCGTGTTGGTAGTAGGATCGTCTCTCAGTCGCCGCTGGGTCGGCGTTTTTTGGTTGGCTGTTGTTTGTGTCCCTTGAATAAGGGTTATGTCTCCCTACGTGGAGGACGGCGGGATCTGGGTTTCCCTCAGGTGCTTGGCCGTGATCACGGTTTCCCCCTGATCCATCATCTTCCTAGCTTCGTTGTTGCTGGTTGGGTGTGTTGCTATACTTATGCTGCTGCTGATGGCTCCCCCAATAGGGTCATTGTTCACAGATCTAAACACGAGCGATTGGGTCTCCTCTCGACAGGCGTTTCCGAAGATTGTGGAAGAATTCCATTGATAAGCTGCTTTGGCCAGCTCACCGTGAAGGAATTCAAGCTGAAGCGTTCAATCTCTACTCCAATCTTTCATCTGTTGGGCGTTATGATCTTATCTTTTATTGTGTTTGTATCAGTTGATCATGGTCTGTTTGTAGATGCCGTTTGGCTTCCATAATCCATTAGCAACTCTTCAAAAAAAAAATCTCATGCTCGAGCTGCCACCTAAGTATATATTGGTGGTAGGGAAGCACTAGGTCAAGTGGGGGTGTAATGGCAAATGCAGTGCAAAATCATGATAGGTTTTTTTCCACCATGGTTGTTCTAGACCCCATGGCATGTTGGATAAGGAGTAGAATGGCCATGCTAGTGTGGAAAAAGTGTGGTGAGAAATTGAAAAGATGTTAGTTAAAATTTGGGATTTAGTCCCATGGTGTCTTGGTCGCACAATAGTGGTGGGGACCACAGTCATGGTGGGAAGGTTGAAGAATGGCAATGTGGAGTACTACGACTATTTTGTGGAAACTATACTGACCATTTTTTAGAGCATGAACATGCTAGGATCTTAGCACCACAACCATTTTGAGTCCTTCTTGCCACAATTGTGGCAGCTTGCACGACTGTGCTGTTGAGATTTTCTTCATTTCTTGATTTCTCCTTCACTTATTGATTTCTAGCTTTGATGGTACATGTGTTCCTTGGCACCACACCCATTCTAGAGTCTTCTAAGGCACTTTTCTCATCAACTTTGGAATTCCATGGACTTATTTGCTTAACTATGCCATTGGCCACTATGTGTAGGTTGGGAAAGTTTTTGAACTCTCTTTAGGTTTCACTAGGGGTAGAGAAACCCTAGGACCATCCTCACTCTCCCTTCCATCCAAGCATGTCCAAGTACCTAAAAAACATGCAAAAAATGTCCGTAAGTGCATTTATATAGTAATACACAAATTAGGGGAAATAACATGCAATCTAACAAGTTCAGATGTGATTGAAGTGCAAGAATACACATGATGAATTCCTAAAGTAAGGTTGCATCAGTACCCCAAACTTAAAAATATACTTTTCCTCAAGTATGATCCAAGTCAATCTCTCTTCAATTTTTCAACTAGAAAGAAATGACAAATACATTGCATTAGGATACATTGACTAGTTGGTTTCAACTATGACGACACACATATTCACCTCTTTCCACTCCTCTTTCACAAACCAATCATGATTAAAGCACGGATCATACAAACTTTAGATATAGGGTATATAATGCATAATAAATCCATATCACTTTCATATATATCTGGGTAAACCATTTCATGGTGGTGATAATAAAAAATGGCTAGGTGTATTGTTTTACTTTCACAAATTCAATCTCATGTGTAAAATTGCACAAAGTAACTCACATGGTTACAGAAAAGGGTGAAATGAGCTCAATTTGATATTTCCTAGATCAATGGGCATGCAAAGAGAAGAAAGGAGTTGCGGTAAGAGGTTGGAATTCTATTACATAGGAGAACTCTTAATTTCTTTATTTTGATGCAATTACATAACATCATCTTTTATTTTCTTTTTCTTTTTCTATGCCCTTGGTGTAGGTTAGGCACATGGTATTGACAGTAAAGTGGAGAGATGTACATATGACCACCCCAAACCTCTGCATGGTGGCCAAGGATGATATGTTCTCTTTGGCATCTTTTCATGAGACAGAGAGTTAAGGAATGGTGAAAGAGAAGTAAGTCAAAGAGGGGTCACTAGTGTGAGTTTTGACATGAGATCTCTTGCATGAAAATTACTCCAACATTATTGTCAAATAATGACACATCATGTGAATGAGAAATATAAAAACTACATTTTTTCTTGAGACTCAACAAACCCTAAGCATTTGTGGCTTGCTTACATCACAAATCGACCAAGAATATCATAGGCATGAGAGGGGTGATTTACATGTAAAAAGTCAAGAATTGAGACCATTTAGAAATAAGCATGAGAATGTAGCATGCTTTACTCAAAGGCCAATATTTTCAATTCCATATGTAGAGGCTGGGTCAAAAAAAGATATTAGGCAAGAAATTCCAAATTTGGGTAAAATTGGCCTAAACTGTGCCAAATTTCCTTCAATCACATCTAAGGCTACATTATGAAGCAATAATAAATAAAAAATCAAATTCTTGATAAAACACAAAAATACTACAAAATCTACATGTTATGCAATGCATGGCATAAAGAGTATTTTTTTTAAAATTATGTAAAAATGCAAGAAAGTGAACTACATGATATGCATGTTTTAAAAGAAAATATAAATCTAAGCTAGATAGAAAAAGTATGAAAATACAAGTAAATGACATGTTAAAATAGAAATGAGAGGAATGAGGACGTACTGCCCTACCACCCAAACTTTTGAATCGTGTTGTATGACACTAAAGCCTAGGAGTGATAGGGTAGAAGATCAATGTTGATGTGGTGGCTTGGGGGTGCTCCTCCCTATAGTGGAGGATACTGGTAGTAAGTGCCCCTGAAGTCCACATGTGGAGGAGGGTATTGTCACGGAACTGTTCTTACCCCAATCCCAATCCCACTGCCTAGACAGTAGAAAAAGGATTGAAGCGCCCGTCCTTGAGTGGCCCAATAAGATCAATCTCACTGGCATATACAATAAGAAATAAATAACTCAAAAACTGGATAATTAAAGAACAAACTAACTCAATATGGAGATATAGCCGATTTATCTTTATCATCAGAGTGTTTGAGTGTGGAAGCGATCTTATTCAATATTCCATTTGTATTGCCTAAAATCAAGAAAATCAAGACACAATCATGCAATTGCATGATACACTATCAAAATCAAGTAAAATAGTTTATAAGAAAATATGTATACTTGGCAGGACTTATATTTCAAAAGAAATAATTTGCAAAACTAACATTTATTCGACAAGTTTTTCAAACAATTCAACTTTTATTACGAGTTCCCATTATGCTGTAATTCGAGAAGCATGCTTATATATTTTTATGTGACTTTATCACCCCAACGCGATGGGGTAAGTCGCTGGGCTCCTTCTCACCATAGGAACATAGGAGGCCAATGTACAAGTCCCACCTCCAAATGAGGGGGTTGTTGTACTCAATATCAACATTATCAACATTATCAATATCATCATCATTATCAATATACGGGCAATCATAATGGGCATGCAATTTATGTTTTCATGTTTTTCAAAAATATGGTATAGAAAAATAGAAGACTAATCATAGGGAACAATAGCTCATCCAAATAAATAGCCAAATATACAATCAAGAGATACATAAAAGTATCTTCAATACAATCAATGAGGAGTTATATAATAGTGTACCTTTCACCGATATTTTGAGTATAGATCATGACTAATAGGTCGACCCTTCGAGTTAGATCCTAAAACACAATGTTTGGATCAAGGGTCAAGATCATGATATTTGCAAATCAAGTTTCAATATTCAAGATTAGGGTTACATTTTTCCTAGGTCAACCTTAGGGTTGGGTCATTCACTTATAATCAATCAATATTTGAATATGTCCAACATTATTTCAATTATCAAGTATTTTCAAGTGTGAATGCCTTTCCAAGGTTTCTAGAATCATATGCGTTAACCCTAATATTATGATCATTATTCAAGTCATCGTCAATTTATAGATTATCATCATAGTAATTGGGAATCAAGATCAGATTGATGGGTCAAAACTACATCGTGTTTTTGCAAGATTAGGATCAAGATTACTCATTATAAAAATTATAACCAAGATTGAAACTAGTAAAAAGATCTAGATAAATAATGATTCATTTTCAAGAGTATATGATTCAAATATATCAGATATAGGTGACAAGATAATCATTAGAATCCAAATCTAAGTTTTCCAAAGATTAATCATGATTATGAGTCATTTGACAATTTAAATATGCAAAGGATCAAAGATCTAGCGATATTAGTGAGAAAAATTTATAATCTGGTCTCAAACATATTTTTAAACGATCCATTGGATTTTTCTAATCATGATGGGCTACTTATTTGTAATATTTGGAGCTAGGATGCATGAGATACGATTTATGCAAGATCTATCCATTTATATGATTTTTGAGCAGAGAGGCAGAAAAATACCTTTTAATAGGAAAATCCATAATTGCTCGATTCATGACGAGCGGTCCAGATTGTGCCAAATTAGCGAGGTGGCTTGCTGGGTCAGAGATTTGGTTCAATCACTAATCATCTGGTTCAAATCTTAATTGACCAGTTCAAATTGTTTCTCGACCGGTTCAGTTCTGTTGGACCCCTTCTTGACCGGCCATTCTTCAGTCCTCTCCTTCCTCGTGCAGGCCTCACTTGAGCCACATAGGAAAGCGGAGGTGCTCACCGGAACAAGGGGGAAATAGAGCAGGAGAGAGAAGGAGAGCATATGATCAGGCCGGTGGAGTTTACGTCGGCCCCGCGGACCTGATGAGGGCCGTTGCAAGAGGATAGGGGGTGAGGAGGAAGGATGCCCAACTGGGGCTAGGTGGCGGCGCCGCCCAAGAAGTAGGAGCTCAGAAAGGTATTTGGGGGTGTTAAACGCTAAAAGAGAGAGCAATAGTAAGGGTTGACATGTGGAAAGGCGTAGGCGACCTTGTGTGAGGGTTTTTATAGGCTAAGGACTAGGTTTAGGGCAGAATGATGCTTGGAGCAGCAGTCATGGCCGCCGGGAGGAGAAGAGCAAGGCAAAGGGATCATTTTAGCGGCACAAAAATGGACGAAATCTTATCAAAATAGGGTTTGCTGGGCATGAAATTACAAGGGGAATATTTCTACTCGATTATAATTTTGAATCGAGTCATATTTGAGTGGGTTGCAAGTCTCGGTCCTCCTTAACTCCTCCCCGCTGATTGCGGGAGGTAGGAGATGACCACCAGGCCGTCTGATTGGGCCATGATCCATGAGGGGCGGATCTGAGGGCCCTGACTCACCCCTCCTTACACACCCATGGATTGCTCACATGGCAAAGCGAATAAAAGAGCAAATAAAGGGATTTTTACCACAAAACTTCAAAATATCATAGAAAATCATAGGAATGTCCAAATGACACAAAATTTGGACCATAGTTTCGCAAAAATGTGAAGAATATTTAAAAAAAGTTTGAGAACCATATTATGAAGTTCGATGGATCCATTTGACTATTTGGATAAAGTGATAATTGATACTAATTTGAGGTGTGATAATGTGTATAAAAACTACATTGATCATCATATTTTGTATTTAAGCCTCGACATTGATTATGAAGACAAGAAAAATTATTTGAGACCATGAGAGAAAATAATGAGGTCAAAAAGTAATTATCTAATCATTATGCTAAAATCCACTTTGTCACAGGTATGTCTCCTGGTGTCATAAATAGTGCACCCCAAATGTATTTTCCCCCTTGTGGTTTCCTCTACATCTATTGTAATGACCACATTTGTGCTTAATTGGTAATCTAGGGTTTAACTAAATGATTACATGCTTGATTAGATTGAACATCGTTTAGACTTGATTAATGATAGTAGATAAATTGTGATGTTTCAAATCTAAGAAGAAACTCTAACTATGATTTTAGTTTGAAGAATTAGGGTTTTAGAAATGTAAACCCTAATTGACAAAAATTAGGGTTTTGATAGTACATGAATATGGAATTTGATCAGGATAGCAGTGTGGTAAATGACTTTTCATATTTTCTAAAAATTTTGTATTTAATTCAATTTTGGATATAATATGGATAACTCAATCATGCATATTGGTGAAAAATTTCAGAATATTTGAGTGTTCTTTGAATGTGGTTCTTGGTCGAACTATACTTCGACCAAAATGTTGACAGAGTGCTTTTCAGTAGTGTAGTGTTTTATTTTTAATTATTTATTGGTAACTACAAATGATTTTAAATTTTATATGCAGATCTGAAACTAAATAATAAACAACTTGTAAAAGTTTCATAATTTTTGGATGCGTTTAGATAGACGAATTATGGTAATATTTTTATGATAGAAAATTCAGCTGAAATGAGAAAAAGTATAGTGAGGGGTCAATGTGCAATTGACCAAAGCAGCTCAATTGCTATATATGGTCAGCCTAAAACACAAGGAGCTCTCATAATTCGTGATTCAGTCCAGAGAAATGAAATCCTAGAGAGAGAGGGAGAGTTAGGGTTTGACAGGAGAAAGTGATGCAGATGTTGACCTAGGGTTTTGCGGTCTGAGGAATGATGAAATCATGTAAGTTTAGCCTCTTTAGATATAGTTTCATGGAGAATCTTCTCTCACATGTTAAGATTCCATCCCTCCTCTAATTTGATCTGAAATGGTGTCAACACTTCCCCTTTTCTCACTCTTTCTTCATAAACCCTCATTTTTAGGGTTTCCGAGTTGAAAGGAAGAAGAATCGAATGAATTGCTAGGGATTTGATATGAGATCAAGATTTTTAGGGATGAGCTGCATTTTTAAGGTCTTTTCACACCTTAGGGTGAGTGGGAACTTCCTTTAAATAGTATATTGCATGAAAATTGGTTAAATCGTCCATAATCTTTAATTGCTTAGTATGCAACTACAAACCCTAAATTGTCTGTTTGATCTAAGTTGTTGCAAAATGACATGAAATGAAATCTTCCACTGCTTGGATGAATTTCAGATGATAAAATCATAATAGAAATGTATAAAATACATCCTAATGAGAATTACCTAAGTATTCACAGAGGTTATAAGAGTAAACTAAAATATAGGGAATTTTTCTATGACTGAAATTGTTGTATAATTAAATAGAGAAATTTGTTTATCTGGATCCCCTTGGTTATGAATGATTGTTTATATGAATTCATAGTACATATATGTCAGATACTATGTTGGATTTCATTTAAGGTGAATAGTGTTTGTTTGATATCTCAGTAAAGAGGGTGAAACCCTAGATGCGAGGAAAGTCAGATATTTATGAATAAATATTGTGAAATCCATTTCATCAGATTTTCTTGACATGATAGATTTTATTTATTCAATTTTATTATTGATGCATGTTATTTCAGTGAATGGCATGGAAACCCAAATTCATCTCATTTCCTATGTTTAATACATATATTTATTTTATATGATTTGTTGATAGTAGTCTTTATTCAGTCAATGTTTATGTCGCATGAAATCCTTATGAGAGCCATGTGATAATTAAGTGAATGATGTAAATGAAACCCTAAGGATAGGATGTTCAATGAATTAAGCATTGTGATTATCATGTTCTCAGTATGAGATGTGGTGATGCTTAACAATTCAGTTGTGGTAAATGTTATCAGATGGTCTATGAAATGAATGGTTTACAGAGCTAAACTAAGATATGTAATGTGATGATTGAATTGTGAATGTAAAGAGTGAATTAGACATGTAGATGCCCTAAACACTGTAGACTCCCTATGAGAGGTCTGCATCGTAGGGATGAAATGACCTAACCCTGGCAGTGTCCAGTATATGGGGGTCAGAACGTACTAAAAGTTGGTACGGG
The DNA here is from genome assembly GCA_963693085.1 of Alisma plantago-aquatica. NCBI lineage: Eukaryota > Viridiplantae > Streptophyta > Magnoliopsida > Alismatales > Alismataceae > Alisma > Alisma plantago-aquatica. The sequence goes on along the minus strand of OY856413.1, from coordinate 191,810,085 downwards.
GGATGAAGCCCTAGTGGAAGTCTCCTTAAAAATATAGAATGTTGTGTCCAATATCAACTAGAGATCCTGGTGTCACTAGAGTACAAAAAAGCCAATAGTTGGCTTGACTCACCGCCTGTGTACCTAGGTTGAGAGGTGGAGTCTAGTTTTACGGCCCATAGGTGTGCCGAGGCCAGAGAGCCATTTTCCTATTGTAGACCAGCGACATTGTCAAGCTTAGCATCCTGGGTGTGTCAGCTAAGTCTTGTACAGTGATATCGTAGCTTGCTATGATTCTTTCACTTGTTGTGGTACACCTCATGTGGGTTCAGGGCATAATAAAAGGAATGAGAGGTTAAACAAGTGTGCGCACCTATTCAATTATTCTTTGTATTTTTTTGAGTTGTTAGTTCTCTTTATGATCTATCAAGCATTTCATATAGTGATTCACTCTTGTATATATCTAGAGTATCCTGCCATATTTATGATTGTCAATTATTAGACTCTTTACAGCTTACTGTTGTTATAATTGATATCAGTTGCTCAAAAGTATATATGTAATTATATCAGTGCTTTAGATTGTTTCTTTGAAGTACTCATTCACTGAGCGAGTAGGCTCACCCCTCTACTCACAATTTTTAGGGAAACCACATGGACTTGAAGAAGGTCAAAGAATCAGAGTAGATCTACCACATGAGTTAAGTATGAAATTAGTTAAGTTTAGTCGGTCCCTGTCACTCTAGGTCCTTGTATGGATGTGAGAGAGTTTTAAATGTTGTTTGTATTTTTGTTTCCTTAATAAGAGAGAATGCATTTGGTTATCATGTTGTATGTACATGAAAGTGTGAGAAACAAAATGAATGTATGGATGTGTATCATTAATGTTGAGATCATATTAGAGAAATCAATGTTTAGATTCCCTTTTAAAGTTAGTTTATGTGGTTCAATGTGAGAAAACAAAGAGTTTGAAAAAGAAGAAAAAGTTAAGGGTGATCTTTGTATTACGTTAAATCCTCAATTTATGCCCTAATCTCATGATTAATGGTAATAGTAAGATCGGGGTGTAACAACTTGGTATCAGAGCTTAGGATGAGTTGTTAGGGACCATTAAGTTAGTAAGTTAGAGTCATAAGTGTGGCAAATAGGAGATGTTATGATTTTAGCTCTGGGGATTTGAGTATTTGGTTATCCTGACCTGGTATCTGAGTACTTGGACCAACTAGTATCAAGCTATTCTATCTATTCTTTCATGTATACCCTGGCCAGGTATACAGTGGAAGGATGGTCTAGAGAGGAACCCTAGAAATATTAGGGTTAAAAACAAGATAAGTAACATGAATTAAGAGCATAAATATGAAATGAGATAGAACTTTCATTTCATATTGTTGTGTTATTGGAGATGAATATAAAAGTTCTTATATGTTTGAATTCAGATATTCAATATTTTGAAATATATATGGGTCTTTCATATTTTTTGTACACATTTATTTATTACATTCTTTTTATCTAGTAGACTAGAAATTATCTTTGAATGAGCTTTCGTTAGTGGATAAGTTTTCTTCCACACATTTGAAATGAGTAGGAGTTGAGTAATCCTGAGTATCGCTGGGCATCAGGATTGCAGGTTCGGCCTGGTCCAGCTGGTAGGATGCATTACTGGGATCTAATGACTCCTATTACTACCATAACAAGAGTAAATTCTAGATAGATTAGATCCAAGTTCTAGTATGAATGTATATACTCTTAGATTTTAAAGTATAAGGGAAAGACTAGGATAACTAAGAATCAGTTGGAACTGATATCTGAGATCCAACTTTGGGGCCTGATATGAGAAACCCTAAATTGGGAATAAAGGAACACAACATAAGGTTCAAATTAAGTTTGATTATTAGTATTATATGAACTCTAAATATGAAATATGGAAAAGATATGAGAAAAGTATGTAAGGGGACAAGATAGTAAGAATCAATCATGACGAATGGATTATATAACTGAGTACAATGTTTTTATGTACACCAAAGCAAAGGGAAATTAGAAGAAGAGAGCTAAGTATACAATAAGTACATAGAAGTGAAGAGTCTTCAGAAGAGTTAAAGTGAAGAGAACTAGATGAGCATGTAAATCATAAAACTAGGATAAGAAACTTAGTTGAAACAAAGAGAAATGTTGATAATAATGAGCTTGATTAAGGAATGAGGGTTATGATATAACTGAGAGCATGGAATGTATACCTTTATTAATAAGTTTAATACATTCATCCTTACTTCCTTTGGATTCTAAGTCTCTATAGAACATCATACTAGTTTCTAAAAGAAGAAAAAAAGTGTAGCTAAATAAATGAATAAGTCATACAAAGGTAGACTATATTCAGGAAGGAAAAACTTGATTGAAAGAGAAACTATGTTTCACCCATGCATGAGCCGTTTGATTTAAAATGAAGGATATGTAATGTATTAAACATGAGGTGATACTAGTAGAGAGATTATTGATTTAGAATTTCAACTTCACATTAGTAGAAGGATAAATGGAAATATATGCAACATGGTATACATGATCATACACATAAAAGAAGCAACATGATCATAAGAGAAAACTAGAAGTTAAATATGACATGTGGAATAGTAGTATATGGTAAGGGGATTATGGAAAGTAAAGAAGGGTTTGAAACATAATGGAGTAATATAGATTATAAAAGAAAGAGGTTGCAAGATTCAAGAAAGTGCTAATTATTCAAGTATCCTTTTTGATAATTAATTAAACATACATATGAGAAATGTATTATTGAATGTTTGAAGATAAGAATTGTAAGTCTCAAAATCATCTTCTCTTTTATATCTTCCTTAATGAGAGCAATGTGGGAATGAAGTGATAAGAAAATGAATCATATATGATGCATAACCACTTTGGTAGAGACATCTAGTGAATGTAATAATAACACAAAATATGATGATGAAACCCTAGTAGGGTAATTGAGAATGTAATCTATCTTAATGGCCAATTAAGGGAAAGGAAATGCAATCGATAAGATAAAGAAGACTTTAGTAAAACTTGTGAGATCCAAAGTTTGAATTTCAAATTAAGGGAGCAAAGTCACATCACAATAATGTCATGCTACTGATAAGGACCAAACCCTAGAATGTTTAGAGTTATAGAGTTCAAGGTATATCACTAGTGATTTGACCTTGAATACTAGCATCTCTATAAAACAAGATCATGAAATTTTCACTATGAGAAGTAAACTAGCACTGATAGTAATCCAGGGTTTAAAGATAGCTAATCTGAAAGGTTGATAAACAATATGGAAATGATTCAGAGTAAAGAGTAAGATATAAGTTTGAAATGTAACAAGTGTGTTTTGAACAAAAGGAGAAATACAATATGAGTGAAGTGCGATATGAGATAAATTCTTATAGTGATAGCAAGAATGATGAATAATCTATTTGTACCTTGTATGTTTCAATTTTATGAATGTTTAATCTACGTGATTAAAATGATAAGGATAAGTACCAAAAAGTAAGTATTAGTGAATGAGGAGAGATATAAGAGAAAACAATGGCTTTTAGTAATATGTGAATTTGTTTTTAGAAGTATAATTTGTTGAAGGCATATTAAGGGATGTAAATTGGTTATACGTATGATTTCAGTGTACATGTGCATGCAATATGTTAATTAAAGGTGTCTGATAGTTGTAGTCATTCATACTAGTAATCCATATTAGTATTGTACTATTTTAGTATGGTGATATTGGTTGAATAATGATGGAACAAATGAAGGGTTACCCTAAATAAGGTAGTCTTACATATTCACTCATATGAATAGAAGGGATGATAACCATATTGTATTGATATGTAACCCTAATGAGGTATAGCTTGTTATACCTAGCTTTAATATAACTAAGTGATGGTAATTGGGTATGAATAGTCCTTGAATGACTAATACAATAATGGAGTACTTTGTTACTATTGTTGAAACCCTAGTATGCTATATAACCCGATGGTTACACCTTGAATTATATGTGGGTTCATACTTGAGAATAATATGGAATGTGATGGTAATGCTTCACCTTATGCATCCATGATGTAATGGGGATGTTGTGAGTAGTATTGTACAATTGTTGTTGAATATAGTCTTCCAACTCAAGACTATTTTTCTATTTGAGTAGCACAATAGTAAAATTCAAAAGAACATGGTGAACTCTCTTTTGTGGCATAGAGGTAACACAAAACAATAGTACATATTGATCCGTATGAATTGAGATATTTGGATCAAATTATCAATGTTGAGGTAACACCTCAAGAGTATGAAAATATTGAAATGGTTGTTTCTCTCTCTATCCTATGATTGATTATGGCATAGAGAATTTGTTCAATATCATGGGAAATATTTCAAACATGTTGTGATTAGAAAAGAAATGATGGTTTTAATGTTGAAAACTGCATTCAAGTATGAAATACAAGAATATAATGACATGTAAGATTTCATAATCTTAAAACAAACTTTGAATATTCTTTGTTTGTATATTTATGTTTTGGGGATGAAACTTTTTAAGGGAGTGAGAATTGTAATGACCACATTTGTGCTTAATTGGTAAACTAGGGTTTACCTGAATGATTACATGCTTGATTAGATTGAACACTATTTAGACTTGATTAATGATAGTAGATCAATTTTGATGTTTCAAACCTAAGAAGAAACTCTAACTATGATTTTAGTTTGAAGTATTAGGGTTTGAGAAATGTAAACCCTAATCGACAAAAAATAGGATTTTGATAGTACATGAATATGGAATTTGATCAAGATAGCAGTGTGGTAAATGATTTTTCATATTTTATAAAAAAAATGTATTTAATTGAATTTTGGATATGATATGTATAACTCAATCATTCATGTTGGAGAACAATTTCAGAATATTTGAGTGTTCTTTGAATGTGGTTCTCAGTCAAACTATACCTCAACCAAAATGTTGACAGAGTGCTTTTAAACAGTGTAGTGTTTTATTTTGATTTATTTATTGGTAACTCCAAATGATCTAAAATTTTAACTGGTGATCTTAATCGCAATCTTAAACAAGTTATAAAATTTTCATAATTTTTTGATGCATTTAGACCTTATAAGTAGACGAATTATAGTAATATTTTTATGATAGAAAATTCAGCTGAAATAAGAAAAAGTATAGTGAGGGGTCAATGTGCAATTGACCCAAGCAGCTAAATTGCTCTATATGGTCAACCTAACACACAAGGAGCTGTCATAATTCGTGATTCAATCCAGAGAAATGAAATCCTAGAGAGAGAGGGAGAGTTAGTGTTTGAGAGGAGAAAGTGATGGAGATGCTAACCTAGGGTTTTGCGGTCTGAGGAATGATGAAATCATGTAAGTTTAGCCTCTTTGGATATAGTTTCATGGTGAATCTTCTCTCACATGTCAAGATTCCATCCCTCCTCTGATTTGATCCGAAATGGTGTCAAAACTTCCCCTTTTCTCACTCTTTCTTCATAATCCCTCATTTTTAGGGTTTTTGAGTTGAAAGGAAGAAGAATCAGGTGAATTGCTAGGGATTTGATATGAGATTGAGATTTTCAGGGATGAGCTACATTTTTAAGGTATTTTCACACCTTAGGGTGAGTGGGAACTTCCTTTAAACAATATATTGCACACAAATTGGTTAAATCATCCATAATCATTAATTGATTAGTATGCGACTACAAACCCTAAATTGTATGTTTGATCTAAGTTGTTGCAAAATGACATGAAATGGAATATTCCACTGTTTGGATAAATTTTATATGATAAAATAATAATAGAAATGTATACAAGACATCCTGATGAGAATTCCCTATGTATTCATAGAGGTTATAAGAGTAAACTGAAATATAGGGAATTTGTCTATGACTGAAATTGCTATATAATTAAATAGAGAAATTTGTTTATCTGGATCCCCTTGGTTATGAGTGATCGATTATCTAATTCAGAGTTCATATATGTCAGATACTATCTTGGATTTCATTTAAGGTGAATAGTGTTTGTTTAATATCTCAATAAAGAGGTTGAAACCCTAGATGCGAGGAAAGTTGGAAAATTGTGAATAGATATTGTGAAATCCATTTGATCGCATTTTCTTGACATGATAGACATTATTTACTCAATTTTATTATTGATGCATGTTAATTCAGTGAATACCATGGAAACCCAAATTCAGCTCAGTTCCAAGGTTTCATACATATATTAATTTTATATGATTTGTTGATAGTAGTCTTTATTCAGTGAATGTTTATGTCGCATGAAATCCTTATGAGAGCCATGTGATAAGTGAATGAGGTAAATGAAACCATAAGGATAGGGTGTTCAATGAATTAAGCATTGTGATTACCATGTTCTCAGTATGAGATGTGGTGATGCTTAACAGTTTAGCTGTGGTAAATGTTATCAGATGGTCTATGAAACAAATGGTTTACAGAGCTAAACTAAGATATGTAATGTGATGATTGAATTGTGAATGTAAAGAGTGAATTAGATATGTGGATGCCCTAAACACTGTAGATTTCCTATGAGAGGTCTGCACCGTAGGGATGAAATGACCTAACCCTGGCAGTGTCCAGTATGCGGGGGTCAGAACGTACTAATAGGTGGTAAGGGGGACAAAGCCCTAGTGGAAGTCTCCTTAAAAATAGAGTATGTAGTG